>NDFZ01004987.1:13764-29181 GCA_002192655.3 Mamestra configurata
CCTGACCCGCCTGACCCGCCTGACCCACCTGACCCACCTGACCCACCTGACCCACCTGCCCCACCTGTACCGCCGCGCTCCACTAGCTCGTGCGATACGCGAGGAGAACCCCCTGATCTAACTTGCATATTTTGTAATCCGACCCTTTGACCAAATTATAATACACGCTGAGCACGACGCCACGCGTGCACCCAGTGGTTTAAAATTAAAGATGGAAAATTATCATACGACAACTTAAATTGCGCAATTGTTGGCGTCACAGGTCACAGGTCCAACCGAGACGTAACAACCACCACTGCCAAGATTTTCACAATAATAGTAATCTCTGTGCACGCATTTTAGGCTAAACATACAGTTCGGCGGAACGCATTGAAGCGAAGATATTGTAACGAAACCAAAACTAGACACGAGCCATAGCACTGCTAGCAGCTCTCATCTAGTTTGTACTTTGACAATAAATATTGATTACGCTTACCTTAGCATTATGTACAATGTCGTAATCCATTTTTCAACACACTTCCTCGAAAACAGGCTCCTACCCTCACCGCTTTTAGGCTTTAGGCAATAAAGTATACCTACCTCCCCTCAGCGTTTCTATACATTACATGCATGTGTAAAGTTACGGCGAGTCGGCGTCGCGCATATGGAGCTCGGCGCACCGAAATATATCCGCGAGCTATTTCTCTCAATAATTTGAAACAGAGATTAAGTATAATTTACTGTTTTCTACTAAATGTGTTGAAAAACGTCTTTTGATACACGTGGGCATTTGTCAGTGCAGCCGAGGAGGATTGACGCCCGAGCCGAAAGCAAGCCCACTGTGGAGCCGAGAGACTGCATGACCAAGTTTGCCCACTTGCATCAAAATGAACCTTCTATTAACGAGTGTAATTCGCGAATTTCAAAAATGTTCCAAAGTTAATAGTAAGCTTATATGATTATAAATTGTGATACATTACAAACTCAACCTGAAAGGCATGACTGCTTCAATGTGATTGAAGGTGAACATACATATTATAATGATTGTAATGGTGACTAGCACGTGTAACTGTGCAGGGGACGACTCAGTTGTAAAATCGATATATTTTCTTATGTTATTATAATTGTACAATTACGAGCAGGATGCTGAAGTGTGTAGTGGAGCTCCAAGTTGTTTAAGCAAACAGAGGCTTGACCAGTGTGCTCTGTGTGGCACGATACCCATTGCCCATTCATATAAATTACTCATGTTAATGTTTATACATAAATCATTTTATTCAGTAGCTTGACATTTGGTGAAATATAAACCTTCAGAAAAAAAAAAATATGTTAAGTATCAAAACGAGAAATAATAAAGGAGGGTATTGAAAGTACGTAAGTAAAGGCTATTTTACGTCGAGGCAACTTCGTGCCTAGATAAAATTTTCAAAGCTACGTGCTGAAAAAAAATATTGGGGTGTTTTTGGCATCGACGGAATTAGACACATGTCCGTGACTACCGCCGGACCACGAACGTCAAATCGCTTCCATATTTGGTCAATAATTAGTACTCAATTGGTACCAATTAGTACTCGAACAACAAAATTGGTACCTTAGCAGTTTTCGAGAAAATCGACTTTGAAGGTGGTAGTCACGATCCCTTCAGCAAGACCACCATGAGCGCCGAAAAAGGGGGCATTCTACAGCCATTCTAAGTATAAAAATAATTAGTACCCATAAATGTGATTCATTTCGTAAAAAACAACAGAACTGAAACATTTGTATTTACCGAGAAATCAACGATGATAACTTCGTGCGCTCGTTCAGCAGGACCACAAATTTGAATGTTAATTCCAAGTTTCAGGCACTTGTCGCTTTCCTCACACCTACATAGAAAATTAGTACCCTGGAAGATAGAATTAGTACCCAAAATTCAAAATGCGTACTCCAGTAGTTTACGAGATATACCATGCCATTGGTGGGGTGGCGGTAGTCACGGTGTAAAATTTTTATTTCAAGATTTCCCTATTAAAAACTCTGTGATTTCTTCCCAAATTGATACAAAAATTAGTATCCATAAAGAAGTTATACTGACCAAAAATTCAGATTCCCAAGTGTTGTATTTTAAGAGAAATTAGCTTTAATTACTCGTGACTACCGCCGGACCACCTTCAAAGTCGATTTTCTCGAAAACTGCTAAGGTACCAATTTTGTTGTTCGAGTACTAATTGGTATCAATTGAGTACTAATTATTGACCAAATATGGAAGCGATTGGCGTACGTGGTCCGGCAGTAGTCACGGACATATTAGACACAGTAGAATATGGCTGATCAAGTAACTTTAGCAGCAGTTTATTTAGTACTAAGCCATGCAGCTAGACAACGGAAGACGAAACGTTGGTGGAAATGAACATTATTTCAGTACGGCCCACGGACTATTTTACTAACAAAAATAAAACAAATGATGGTGCCTTATAAAGACTTAAGAGATAATTTGAATTGCGGACATCCCAAAACATACTCTTTCTTTAATCCTCAATAACGTCTAAATACTTTTCATTACACCACTTCATGACCGATAATTTCACTTTCCAAAACACACGCTATCACATGACGCAAGGTGTTGCCATGCCGCACAGTGTTGCCACGGCGTAAAATCGCCTTAAGGGTCCACTCCTCTTACAATTACTCCACTATTATTATATTTTATTAGTAAATAACATAACTAACGAGTTATCCTCGATTCAAAGGTTGTGATTTTGTGAAACGTCAATATAAAATAATTTTATTGTTTATAATTTTTTTATAGTGGGTTTCTACTTTTAGCCAAAGGGTCAAATCAGTTAGTGGCGGCTAACAGAATATTGCTTTGAATTGAACTGTCAAGTTGCTGAATAATATTAGAATCATAGGACTGCACAGAAGCAATATTGAAGCATGTATCCGCTGAGAGCTGCGCAACGTTGAGCTTACTGCGCAACGTTGTGCTTTCTGCGCAACGTTGTGCTTTCTGCGCAACGTTGAGCTTACTGCGCAACGTTGTGCTTTCTGCGCAACGTTGAGCTTACTGCGCAACGTTGCACTTACTGCGCAACGTTGAGCTTACTGCGCAACGTTGTGCTTACTGCGCAACGTTGTGCTTACTGCGCAACGTTGAGCTTACTGCGCAACGTTGAGCTTACTGCGCAACGTTGTGCTTACTGCGCAACGTTGAGCTTCCGAAGCAGCAATAGGAACTTATAGAGAATTAAAAATGTAGGTATATTAAAGTGATTTTATTTTGTAAATTGCATTTAAATGAATTTTAATAAAATTGTTAGTTTCTTATGTGGTGTATTACTTGTTCCTCGCTTGTACAAGCAGGGCATTTGTTTAAGAGCTTAAGGTCGAATGTTAAAACATACCTATAGTCCTTGTAGTCAAGGGCGCACCCAGGATTTGAGCTAGGAGGGGGCAGCTCGTACCCGTTTCGCTGGTTGATGTGCTCCATGGCCGACGACTATGCACTGAGCCGTCGACGAGTGAGGGTGTGGGCTGGGCGTTCGTTCTTGCCCATCCCGAATATTCTTAGTCACGCCCACATGGATTGCCACCACGTGGCAATCTGAAATAAATTTCCCAGTTGCCACCGGGTGGCGTCTGGGAAGTTAGTGCCCCCTCTCCAAATAGCTGTACACTGCGGCGTGGATCGCCAATCCCCTCATCGCTGTCTTTCTTACGGCCGCGATGAGGGGGTTGGCGGTCAGACTTTTCCAACTTTGTTTTACCTATACTTATAATAAAGCTGAGAGTTTGTTTGAACGCGCTAATCTCTGGAACTACACTTGCTATTCGAATTTAGAAAATTATTTTTGTATAGGATAGCCACATTCATAAGGGAGGCTATAGGCTATACGGGAACGCAAAAATCGTACGGGAACGGGGAAAAACGGGATATGCGCGTACGAAGTCGCGGGAAAAATCTAGTTAGTAGATAAGTGATATTATTAGGGAGGGGAAATCCACATTGGAAAAGTCTGACCGCCAACCCCCTCATCGCGGCCGGAATACAGATGAGGCTTGGCAAATTTGGCGTCCCACGCCGCAGTGTACAGCGATTTGATGGGGGGCAATAACTTCCCAGTCGCCATCCATGTGGGGACTGGGAGTATTCCGCCCATTCTACGTAGTGTAGTAGGTACGTCTACTTGGCGCTAGATGGATGGCCCTTGATATACACGATAGAATTCTATACTATATCGAATCGAATGCTGTGTAATATCTAAACTAATAATATTATAAAGAGGAAAGATTTATTTGTTTGTTACGATTTGACTCAAAAACTACTCAACCGATTTTAAAAATTGTATCGCTGTTAGAAAGCTACATTATTAACTTAAAACATATGCTATGGACATATAATTTTTAAAAATAGAGATCCCTACGAAAATTATAATAATGAAACCTAAAGTAGCAATTTGCCATACATTCATTATTTGGCGTGCGCTGAGAAAACTATTGATGATACATAAAAATAACGTACCATGTAGGTACATTATTACTCTTGTGTACTTATAGTCTATCAGTGTCCAGTGTCCGTGGCGCGACCGCGCTCTATTCGCGCCGATGTGACTGATCCTTGATCGATGTGGTGCAAAATTTGTAGTTTTAAGGTTGGTTTACATCAGAATACATGTATTTTTTTTTGTATATAAACAAGCGCTTCTCGCCATCAAACTAATTAGTTTGGCGAGTATAATTGTAAAAAAAAACAAATAGTGTAAATAGTGTAGTAATATTTTTATGTATCATCATTCATCAATAGTATTATAATAAAGTACTTACTTATTATTTCCTATAAAAACTTAGCGACTCCGCGAGGGTATATGTCTAAGACCTTGTCCAGAAGGAGCGAATTCACCGCGATTCTCTCGCGCGTATTACTCGCTTACGTTGCGTCCAGAAGGAGCGTACGAATGCGCGAGCATTTGAAGACACAGACATACAGTCAGTACTCAGTCAGTAGACTTGCATTCGTTCTGAATTTCGCGCGTAAACTGGACGCAACTAAGGCTTCCCTAGTATCTCGATTCGCGCGCAATACGCGCGAGTCGAGAGTCTGGCGTAGTGCACGCGATTTACGCGCGGAATTTAAATAGGCGCGATGGTTGTAGACGCGAGGTATTGACGCCCAGTACCTCGCCAACGCGCGTAGAAACTCGCGCGTAACGATTCGCGGCGAATTCGTCCTTTCTGGACGAGGTCTAACTATTGTGGGTGAGTCACAATGAGCGCTTTTTGTTTAAAGTATTTAAATAAAACCTGGTGGAATGGAAAGTGGGTTGATTATGTTCATACAGGCAAACTAAAGGCAAATATGGAATAGGATTCGTAGTTAAAAAACAACCGTCAGTTGAAGTCCTTGATTTTATTGGAATATCAGACAGAGTCGCCTTAATTCACATCAAGGTACCTACATGGTAAATTATATAGTATCGGTCAAATTTACGCCCCTACCCAAAAAGAAAGCGAAATAGAAATAGAAGACTTTTACAACAGCCTAGATATATTATTGGAAAAAAGCAACCCAAATCTTATATTTCTTGGAGATATTATGTAGTGCTAAAATTGGGCGACCAGCAGAAGGTGAGAACAGGGTGATGGGCAGCTATGGATACGGTAACAGAAATAAGAGAGGTAAGAGATTTGTGCAATTCTGTCTTGAGAATAATTTGAAAATAGCATGTTCCATAAACTAAGATGTATTTGGTTTTTTTTTTTTTTTAAGGATGGGAAATCATCAAATGACTTCTTCTGCTCTGGGTGGAGCGGAACGGCGTGTCAGACTCTTACTGACTAAAACCCATCCGTGTTCCTTCTAAAGCCCTTTGCGTTCCAGGGCCGCGGTGACTCTTTCGAACAAATTCCGCAACCCTGGCAGGCTCTGGCCCTAGCGGGCCCCGTCTTCTATGCTGACATCTCTTTGAGGCGCGCGTGAAACACAACGCGCCATCGACCCGGGCCTGGTGGTGATCGGACAGCGAGCCACCCAACGCTCGCCGTCCGCAGGCCCGCGCCTACGGTGGCCGGGGATCGCCCTGCGACTCCCGACGCCCGGGGCGTCTTCTCCTGTTGCGGCGGTTGGGGCGAAGGACTTGCCTCCCATTGGTGGCCTATTCCGAGAACCATAAAAACACATGGCTTCGGACTTGTGCAGGGCCACCTCGAGACCCAATTGCCGGATCCTCTCAACGACTGTCGCAACCCCGCGTGTCATCACTTCGGCCGCCGCCTGGTGCGACCCCCCCTGCGCCAAGACTAGCGTGTCGTCAGCGTAGCAGACTACGTTGACGCCGCTAGGGAGGTCGGCACGCAGCACCCAGTCGTAGCCGCTGTCCCACAGGAGCGGCCCCAGAACCGAACCCTGTGGAACACCGCACGCGTCCTCGCGCCACCTGTGCAGTGACGCGAGCACTTTCGCCTCCAGGGTCCCACGGCGAAGATCCGGCCAGTGCACAAGCCGCCTCGTAGGAGATCGTGCGATATCCCCTGATGACTCTGACGGCCATCACCCTCTGCGGCTTCCGCAGAACAGTGATGGTGCTGGCCGTCAGGTCAGCCGCCCAGATCGGGGCCCCATATAGGGCCATCGATCGCACGATCCCCACGTACAACCGCCTACAGGCGGTGCTCGGGTCCCCCAGATTGGGAAGCAGCGTTGACAGCGCCCCCGCCGCGCCCAACAACTTGGGCGCCAGCCGCCGGAAGTGGGGGCCGAAATCCCACCGGCTGTCGAGCACCAATCCCAGGTACTTCATGGTGGACTCGACAGCGATACGGGCCCCCCCGACCACGATGTGCGATCCCGGCGGCGGCGCTCGCCGGGGGCCATGAAAAACAATGGCCTCCGACTTGTTGAGGGCCACCTCCAGGCCGAGGCGCCGTATGCGGCTCACCACCTGTGAGACCGCAGCCGTCGCCAGCAACGCTGCCTCCCTGTGCGAGCTCCCCCGGGCAGTGACCAGTGTGTCGTCAGCGTAACACACCAGCTGCACTCCCGGCCGGAGCTCGCCCCTCAGCACCCAGTCGTACCCGATGTTCCACAGGAGCGGGCCCAAGACCGAACCCTGCGGAACACCGCACGACATGGGGCGCTGGTATCTGCCATCGCGTCCCAGATAGGTGACACACCTTTCCGCCAAATAAGCCCCGACGACGCGGCGGAGGTAGGAAGGCACTCGATGATATCGTAGTGCCTCCCGAATACAACTCCAGGGCAGGGTGTTGAAGGCGTTGGAGATGTCCAAGGACACCGCCAACAACACACCGCCCCGCGACACCGCTTCCTCCGCCAGGACTCTCACTCGGGATATCGCCGTCACAGTGGAGCGCCCTTGCCGAAAGCCGTACTGGCATTCGGCCAGGTCCGGCCCCTCTCCGCACAAGTGGCCGACGAGGCGGGCTGAGACTATCCGCTCAAACAGCTTTCCCACCTCGTCGAGCAGCACTATGGGCCGGTACGCGGACGGCGAGTCCGCAGGGCGCCCCGCTTTCCTGAGCAGGACCAGACGACCAGATTTCCACTGAGCGGGAAACTGGCCCTGCTCAAGGCACGCCGAGTAGAGTCCTCTCAGTCGGGGCTCCAGCTCCTTCAGAGCGAGTGCTAACGCGCAGCCGTGAATCCCGTCGGGCCCCGGGGCAGTGTTCTTCGCCCGGAGCCGTGTCACGGCCGCCCTCAACTCTGGTTGTGTCACCTCTGGAACGCTGGCGTCCTCTTCGGGCTCTGCGGCTGTGGGCAGAGCCATCGGCGACGGAGCGTGGTCCGCTCGTGCCGGGAAGAGGGCTGCGACTACGTCCTCCAGCAGCTCGAGTTGGAGACTCTCTGTAAGCGAAGGGCGCCCATGGACCGGAGTGCCTCCCTGATGCAACTCCAGGGCAGGGAGTTGAAGGCATTGGCGATGTCAAGAGACACCGCCAAGACGACCCTGCCCCGGGACACCGCATCCCCCGTCGTGAGGGCTCTCACGCGCATGATGGCATCCACTGTTGAGCGCCCCGTGCGGAAACCGAACTGGTTCTCCGCCAGATTCGGCCCCACCCTCATCAGGTGCAAGACGAGGCGGTTTGCAATTACTCTTTCAAAGAGCTTGCCCACCTCGTCGAGCAGAAGATGTATTTGGCTTACTCGATGGTTTTACTCGAAACGAAATAGACTTTATCGCCACAAATAAACCGAACATTATGGAAAACTTGAGTGTGATAAATAGCATGTTTGTGGGAGTTAGGGTTCGGCTCCCACTTTGTGTGCGCTTGATTGGAGAATATTTACTTAAGTTCCAATAAAAGACCCCTAATTCACTTGAAGAAAACTTATTTATTTCCGTATTACCACATTTATATATTTATTTACACTTTACGCACACAAATGTACAGAGGCGGACTTAATCCCATAGGCATTCTCTACCAGTCAACCTTTGGGTGATGCAGAGAATGGTGGTAGGCGCAATATGGTGAATAAAAAGCGATTGATATTTAATTAATACTTACAAACATTTAAATAAATAATACGAATATAAACAATATAAATATATAATAAATACTCAAATTAACAAGATAAATAGGTACACGAAATACTTAAACAATTACAACAAATAGGTAATTGGAAAACATTAGCGATGTGATGATACTACTGCCAACTTCCTTGCAACTTCTTACGAATATGTTCGCGAACTTTAACTTTGAAGGCTAATCGGTTGGTGACCATCCTCCACATAGATCCACATAGATTTAAATACAGAATTATTTACACAATACTGAACTGACATTATTACTTCTAAACAAGTATTTTTCATCATCAGTTCAGACTTGTCGAGAGGCGGTCCTGCTCGTGGTTCCGTAACTAACATTACAATAACAAAGTTATATTTAAAGGAATGTTTCTTATATAATGACTATCGGCTATTGGCTTATAACTAGATCAATATTAGTAGAATCAGTCTAACTTAAATCTAAAAACATACAAAGATCAAAACAAAGCATAATGAATCAAAAGGTAGGTCAATTAAAGGGTGATAGAAACTAATCATAACAATAAGCTGTATGGGACTATATTATGTTGGTGTGCGTGGGCGTCCTGCACAGCATGCATCACCCTAGTGACCACCGCCTGGTTAGAATAACTATCAACATTGAGCGCAGACACCTACCACGTAAAAAAAATTCTACAAAAGTACAAAAACAAATTGATTACAAAATATTTACGTCAGAAATCAATAAATTTGAAGAGCCAGACGTGACATCATCATCTGTGCAGAACTACTACGACATTATAGAGAATACAATACTACAGAGCTCTGAACATGCTAGCATCAAGTTTGCGTCAACAATTATAGAAACAGAAAGAAAGCAATTATTACAACAGAAATTATTGAACTTAGTCAACAACGACACGGTTTAAAAACCAAGCAAAATAACACAAAAAGAGAAAAAACGCAACGAAGCAAGCTATACAGACAAATAAATAAAAAGATCAAGAAAAATAGGCAATATAGACTCAGTATTCATGAAAATTACATTAAAAAATCTGTTGCAGTTAAACAAGCGTTCAAACATCAAACTTGAAAACAAGTAATGAACCAGCTTCAAAATGAAAAAAAATCTACGAGCAGAGATGAGATCATGCAAATAGCCACAAACTTCACCACTTCAACCAGCAATTGTATGCATCACAAGAAATCATAAACCAAGAAAAACTAGCTCTCTTTCCTTAAAATAACGGCGATGTAGGTACCCAAATTTAACAATAACGAAATCGACTGTTCCATAAAGGCACTAAAACAAAACCTGATGGAATTACAAATTAAATGATTATGCTGGCACTACTACGATTTTACCACTAACAAACCAATTTCAATATCAAATTACAGACCAATCAGCCTCATGTCGTGCTTCTAAAAGTGTTTGCAACGACTCTACTTAGACGTCTTACTAGTATCTTAGACGAACACCAGCCAGTAGAACAGGCAGGTTTTATGAAGGGGTTTTCGACAACAGATCACATCCACACTTTGAAAGTTGTCATTGAAAAATACAACGAATACGACCTACCTCTCTATTTATATCCTTTATAGATTATAGCAAAAGCTTTTGACTCTATATTCCATTTGCAATTTGGCGAGCTCTATCAAGTCAAGAAGTGAAAACATCATCTACCTAGCATTTTCCCAACTATATTGGGGTCGGCTTCCAGACACACCGGATTCAGCTGAATGCCAGTATTTTACGTGGAGTGGCTGCCTACCAGACCCCCACAACCCATTAACTGGCACGGTACTCCTTGGCAAGACTGGTGTCAGATTTTCTGGCTTTGACAATCCGTAACGACTGCCAAAGATCTACAAATGACAGCCTGGAGCCTTAACGTGCTTTCCGAGGCACGGAGGAGTCTCGTTATGTTAAGATGGTCACCCATCCACAGACCAACCCCGGCAAGCGTTACTTAACCATGAAGATCGACCCATGCGACTGTTATTATTTAGCCACGAGCTCCTCATCAATATATTGCAAGAAATAACAAAAGTAACGCTAGAATTAAACTCAATACATATGGCTCAGTCTTTGAAATTGGAAGAGGAGTAGGTAAAGCAGGGGGATCCCATATCTCCAAAACTATTAATTGCAGTACCTGAAGAAAAAGGAGAGGTTTATTGTCATAAACATATATGGCAACCGTCTCTCACACTTAAGATTCGCAGATGACATAGTACTACTTTCGGAGGAGCCAAAAGAAATGGAATACCTACATGATAGAGTCACTCAGCAAAGAGAGCAGAAAAGTAGGTCAAGAAATTAACCGGGAGAAAACTAAAGTAGTTAATGACAAATTGTCAAACCATACCGCTAAAGTCAGATTCAATGGAAATTTAATACTTCGAAGACTACACTTACTTGGACATTTAATATTTTCTTTCAAGTCCTGCAACGATAAAGAAGTAGAGCGAAGGCTCTTGACTCACCTCGCTAGTCGTCAAGAGCCAGTCGGAGATCCAGAAGCGGGTACACTGCGGCATTGCCATCCACGACGACCAGGGAGTCTACGAAGACTCGACCTTCATAGGACGCGAGCCCTGTGCTACCAGAATCCTTGGATTGATGTAAAGAGGTGGGTAGTGCTGTACGCCGAGAAGTCGAGGGCATGCTGGTTTGTGGTGTTGGGTATCCCCGAGGACCAAGTTCCGACCCTGTTGAGCTCCGAGCGCCGACTCTCAATTGGTTTGGGATCGGTGTACCTACGTGAAGTTCGGGGTCCGATTGGCAGATTCGTCGACGTCCCTCGGGGGTGGGACCCGATCACAAAGAAGCTGCTGGACACAGGGGAGATCATTCGCCCGGAAAACAACCCGGAAGCAACCGCGGCTGACCCTGCTGTAGCAGCAGAGTCGGCTGCCCCTGCCGCCGACGTAGGTGCCGCTGCCGTCCCTTCGTCGTCCAACTCCTCCGCTGGACGACGTGACGACCTGTTTGCCGGGCTGCGACTCGAGGGTGATGAGGAGGGTCTCGCCTGTCGTGGCGTCCCTTTCGTCGGCCTGTACAATCGTGCAGGCAAACCTCCACCACAGCCAGACTTCGACGGCTCAACTACGCAAGTGGTTAGAGGTTCAACACACGGCATTGCCTTTTTGGTAGTCGATGGTTACTGGCAGAAATAAAACCAACTGAGTGTTGATTTTATTTCTGCCAGTACAGTAGTTGTACAAGATGGAATCGAATGATCGAATCGAATAAGAATTATGTATTTTCAGAAAGTGTCTGCTTTTATACAATTTACAATAATTGCAAATATGAGCTTAACCAAAAAAAAATTACTAACTAAATATTCACAAAGTCTTGTCCAATCACATCACAGCACTTCGTTATCAATACGATCCGCACGGTGTCGCTGGAGTCGGTTATATCGCGGGTCGCGGGGCACGCGGGAGCCCGGCCCGCCGCGAGCATAAATAAAGGTGACGCGCAGTTTCGCGCCCTTATTCATCGCGCGGCCCTCGGCGAGTGGAACTGTCTCCTGCTGTCCACGTGCGTGGTGACGCCGGCGACCGAAGACAGAAAATACGACAGCGGTGGTCTTCAGCAGTGCCTGTCCTATTTTTCTAACAGAGTTCTTTTGAGAACTGTACTGTTTCTTCTAGACAGAAAGTCGGAACGTGATAAAGAGTTCTTTTCAGAACTGTTTGCTTCTTTGTTTCTTTACGGTGATGTCAAAACGTACTGTGATGAGTGGTGGCTACACCTTGACCCAAGAGCCGTGGATTACAGGAGGCCACATGCGAGGACTCTCCAATCTTGGTGGTAAGCTCCTTGTTACTACGGACCATGATCACCCTAGGTCGTGTATCTATGTCACAGGTAACCTTAAAGCACAGCTCTTAAACGACTTCTATTGCAGAGATATCTCTGCAGCTAGGCTGATTATACAGCGTGGCGCTACAGTGATGGCGATCGCCTTCGCCTAGGCTTACATGCCTGAGGCGGAGGAACCGCCCCCTCACGACCTGGTCCGCCTCATCACCCACTGTGAGAGCAGCGGGGATGAGATTGTCATCGGGACCGACGCTAATGCACACCACCCGCTGTGGGGGATGGACACGCAAAACGCAAGGGTTAAGGCATTGGTGGATTTCTTGTTCGCAACTAACCTATCCCTACTAAACATAGGCTCTGAACCTACCTTCGTAAAGACACAGTCGCACAATCATAGACCTCACTCTGGCTACGGAGGGCGCAGCGGAACTCAACACGGGGTGGCAGGACTCCAACGAGGCTTCTTGCTCAGACCACAGGTGGATCCGCTTTGACATCCAGGTCTGTATACAACCTAAACAACCTCGGTGCAATCCGCGCAACACGGATATAGCGGCATACATACGCAGCCTTGATTCAAGACTTGCGCCACCAGGCGATGGGATGACTCTGGGGGACAATACACATATCGATGCGCAAGTATCTCAGCTCACCGAATCACTGATAAACAGCTACCAAACCACCTGCCCAGAAACAATTCCGCGCGACGCACCGGGAAAACAACCTTGGTGGGGAGCGGAACTTGAGCGTAAACGCGGTAAGGTAAGAAGGGCTCTTAACAGAGCCATGAATACATGTAGTGATGAGGACTGGGACGCTTACTGCGCGGCCAAATTCAGCTACAAGAAATGCATCAGATCCAGGAGTACTACTGGATGGCGAAAATTCTGTGGTAACATTGAATCTTGCCAACAAGCTAACAGGGTAAGGAAAATACTGGCACAACAGAACACACCTGGGACCGCCACGCTCCGATAACCCGACAACACGCTGACCCCGTCACCTGAAGAAACGAGGCGCATCTTAGTAGAAACTCACTTCCCTGGAAGCGTGTTCGCGTAGGTAACAGTATGGCTAGACGATATCCAAACACCATTAGAAGATGATTGGCTTTATACAAAGATGATTACACTGGGAAAACTACAGTGGGCCATCAGAAGCTTCCAACCTTTTAAGGCACCAGGTCCCGATGGGGTGTTTCCTGCCTTACTGCAGTGGGGGGGAACCTCCGTCGCAACAAGACTGGGGCCCTTAATATATAATAGTTCTATGCTGTAAATATTGTGCAAACCATCTAGTGATTGGTCCGCTTATCCCACATTCATCCATAGCCTGCAATAACACGCCATGGTCCTGGGTGTCAAAGGCGTTTTTGAAGTCTATACCTAAATACTACTAATACTTACCACGTTTTCATCATTTAGGTAATTATTCACATCGTCCGTAAATCGCTAGCGCCGTTGCCGTGCTCCTATCGGCTCTGAAACCATGTTGAAAGTCTGTAATAATGCCATTTTTGTCTAAGTATTCAGATATTTGTCAAACTACATAAATATTTCTCTATATTCATTGTATTTAAGATGTCTATTGAACGGTAATTTGTATATTTTGTCTTATTATTTAATCATTTAATTTCTTGGGGTAGGTTTACCTATTTACTATTTAAAGTTCAAGTGTGTAATTGAAAAAAAAACTGACAATTGTTTTTAAAATAATAAAACGGTAATTTTTATCATTTTAGCATTCTTTGGAATAAAATGTAGTCTATGTGCTAATCCACACCTTAATCTATCTCTCTGCCAAATTTCATACTTTAAATCCGTTCAGCCGTTTCGGCATGATTGAGTAACAAACATCCATACAAACTTTCACATGATAAAAAGGACCGTTTTATTATTTTAATAAAAACAATTGTCAGTTTTTTTTTCAATTATACACTTGAACTAGAAATCTAAACAAACGTGGCCAAGAGCGAGCTAGAAAACAGATATTTACTTCGAAACGTGTACGGCTCTTTAAACAAAGACTGCGTTTCATAGTTTTAAGATCAACAAGTCATTTACAAAATGTTCTCCAAAAAGAAAACTTTCAGAAAATTTGATAGTTGTAACGACTGTGTTATGTTATGTCTAGTCGCAAACTTTAGGTAAACAACACGAACTTATTCCAAATAACATAATTTTTTAATGTATTTAAGTGTTGTCCGGGCAGATGTCCGGGAAAAAATATAGTACTAAGGAAGTCTCCGTTTCTTGTCTCTGTTCTTCAAACTTTAGGCTAAATAAGCACTACCTATTCCTATCACTGATGATGACCCGCAGGGTTGATGTAAGGGTGCAGATGTCAGCTAGTGCGTTGACATCCAGATGTCACGGCAGCGGTTTCCTCGGGCAAATGAACCCGGAACTTGGGACCCTGGAATTTATGTCCAGCAATTAAATAACCGAGCCCTCTGCTAATCCTCTCCTGACGGTGACCACGGAAGCGTAAGCATAAGCGAAAGGCGGATAGTGTACTATTGCGCTTTAAGGCGATTGTGTGTAAAGGTCACCTTCAGAATCGGAGTTTACAAAGTTAAGCAATTAAATAAAAAGGAGTGTGAAGCACATTTAAATTATTAACTACGAACATAAACAATGATTCAAGCAAAGGTTAATGATGGCATAAGAAATTAATAGAAATGGGTGTCAAGAAAAAGATGATGAAACACAATTTTGCAAGTCATTGAACACCATGACACATGAGAAAGCAATGAATTAATTGTCAACACTTACCCAATACGGGGATAACACACTTATTTAAGTATTTTATTTAATAATAAGTATTTATTAGCTTATTTGAGAATTAGGCAGTTTAGGGTGAGACTGCACGTGTGACGTCACGCACAAGTATCGTATCGTGAACGCGCGTCTCAACTGTCCCGACTCAAGCCCGCTCCTCGATCGCAGCTCGCGGCGCGCACAAGTCGAATGGAGTGGGAAACAAACTAGTTCCTAAGACGTGAGCGAGTGAGACAAAACAAAGGCGTAATAAGTGATGTGTACGGGTTGGAACTATATTGCAATGACTTGTCGATTGGTTTGTTTGCTTAGTTTCTAAAATAACAGATGCAACGTTACA
>NDFZ01004987.1:34932-72694 GCA_002192655.3 Mamestra configurata
CTGCGGGGAGGGGGCCTGCGCGGAGGGCGGCGAGGCGGGCGCCGGCGGCAGCAGGCAGTCGTGCGCGGCGGCGCGGCGGATGAGCTTGTGCGTGCGGTCGCGCAGGCGCAGCAGCTCATCCTGGATGCGCTCCGTGATGGCGCGCCGAGTCTCCTCCTCGCTCGCTCCGGCGCTGCGCAGCCTGAACACATACATACGCGTCACCCACACGACGATATATTGGACGATTGACGAGTAATTAAAAAGACATAATGTTTATTCAATTACATAAGTCTTGAACATACATGACATGGAGGTCACCTAAGCAAGAACATGCTTGTGTTAGGTGACTCCGCTCTTCCACTTAACATTATACAGAGTATGCAATTGAAACCAGAATAATAAAATAAAGAAAATACAATAAGGAGCGCACTTGTGTGTTTTTTTTTATGTTACGGTGTTTTGTGTGTGTGTGCGTGAGAGTGTGCAATAGTTACCTTCATATATGTCACCGGAAAATTGTAGACTCCGTAAGATTGTAATAAATTTTTATTAGATTATAATTTCTCGATATATTATGAAAAAATTGTTTTGTATACAATAAACCCCATCCAAATTCAATAGTTTCCAATATGTGTCTTATTTAGAAAAAATAGTTTACAATTTCACGCGATATTTTACAATCTTACGGCGTTTGCCATTTTCCGATGACATATAGAAATGAGTTGAAATTTCAGTCAGGTTTAGATATCAGCGGTATCATCCACATAAGAGGAAGTAATTATACCTACTTTGATTATTTTGCATGGAAAACAGTGTGCATCAGAATGGCGGACATAGGACTACAAATGATTGCTGTATGAGAGCAATGTACCGTGAAGTTCATTTTCGCCAATTATTCAGTAAACGCAACTTACCAACATACAAATCCGAACAAACAATAATAGTAAGAAATAGCGCGCAGGAACAACTTTAGTCTCTCACATCGGTTTATACGATAGAGCGCGCTTGTAGCGACGCGGACGCGACAGCCGGGACACTTTTCATATAAACCCATAGACTAGATGTGCGAGACAAAAATTGCTCGTGCGCGCTATCTCTAAGGGGTCATCCATAAAGTACGTCACACTATTTCGTGATTTTTTACCCCTTCCTCCCACAGTTGGTCACATTTGTGCGACTCCCTAGTGTGACGTCACATATTCAAACTTTTCCATAAAGTTCAATTCAATTCAATTCAATTCATTTATTGTTTGTCACAGGTGGAAAAGCAGTTCTTATCATAATAACATAAAGATCGCTGTAACATACCTATTGGGCGTACAATATCCAATAATATAATCATTCCAAATCTATTTATCATTAATATCAAAGTTCATTGTAATTAATTAATCATGTCAAAATACATTAAAATTCATCAATATTATAACTATTATAAGGTACACATGTCAAAATATATTATCATTAATTTATATTTCAATATCTCATGTCAAAATCATACATTAATATTATTGCTTATGTCAATAACAATATCGTTCATTAATATGTCAAAACTACTGTCAAAATTACATTATCATTCATAATATTATTTACTCATGTCAAAATTACATTGTCATTCATTAATATCAGCTAACACATTATATAGTCCACATAGTCAAATTCAAGTTTAATAGTCTCACATACTTATTTTATTTCAATATTTTTATCATTTAAAAAGTCATTGATCGAAAACTGTGTTAACTTCTTCTTGTACATTTTGCTTTTTTATCAGCATCCACTACAAAGAGTATTTAAGTTTAAATATCCTGGCCTATATTGACCCCTGACCTCAATGACGGACTCGATATTGGGCGAGAGCGGAAGGTGTTGTCGGTAAGGGCGAACATGCTAGCTCGCAGGTTTTATACGCTGCTCACTTAAAGTCAAACTTACTCTGTTTCGAGCTTATTGCACAACGTTTTACACGTGCAGCATGTGGGCTAGATATACCAAACGGTCTTACAACGCCCTTCGTGTTCAATTCAACAACGCTTTCAGGGTTCGCGGACGCACATATAAATTGCTCTTACGCAACGATGCGAATGAGGTGTGCATCTCTGGTGCGCAGAATACGGGCCAGCGGCAACAATATCCTAAAAATGATCACTAGCAGGCTCGACTGGATATAATTATATCAATAACTGCAGTGCCATCTCCCATGGGATAAAATAAATTTAAATTATAATGAAATAAACCAACATAGCTCTAAGTTTTACTAACACAAAGTCCTTGTTACTTGAATAAAGAAATTATTATTATTCTTCGTCTTTGAAAATCTCGGCGGGTACGAGGGATCGAAGCCAATTCGCAGAGTCCCCGTTAGGCATTTCAAATGGAATGGGGCACCAACCGACGATTATCCCTGTATGCATCAAATCGGGTGATTCTCAAGAACCCAACAATTATCGGCCGGTGTCAATTCTGCCAGTTCTCAGTAAAGTGTTTGAAAAGTTGATGCCTAGTCAGATGTTACGTCACTTTAATAAAAATTCCATCTTTCATGAACACCAGTACGGTTTCATCAAAGGGCGTTGTACAACTGACGCCGGTGTCACCCTAATAAAGAACATTTTTAACGCCTGGGAAGAGTCGCAAGATGCCATTGGAATATTCTGCGACCTCTCGAAAGCGTTTGACTGCGTTAACCATGAGACGCTTTTGTTGAAACTTGAGCACTATGGGATTAGGAATAGTGCCCTTGGTTTACTTAGTTCATACTTTATGGGCAGACAGCTTAAAGTTCAGATAAACGGTGTAAACTTAATAGGGGCGGAAACGCCAATGGGCGTTCCTCAGGGTTCAATATTGGGTTCATTCCTTTTTTTAGTTTACATAAATGATTTGCCCCAATTACTTAAAAATCAACCAAATATGGTATTATTTGCGGATGACACATTATTAATATTTAAAATAGACCGACGTCCTCAAAATCTTGACGACGTCAATAGATCTATTCATCAGGTCCAAAATTGGTTTACGGCAAACAACTTGGTTTTAAATTAAAAAAAACTAAATGTATTAGATTTTCTTTACCAAATGTTAAAAGTAGCGAATGTGACATCATATTGAATGGAGAAAAACTGGAGTTCATTAATCAGACGGTTTTCCTAGGTATCACATTGGACGAGAAATTACAATGGGGGCCTCATATAACATCTCTTGCGGGTCGTCTAAGCTCAGCCGCGTATGCTGTTAGAAAGATAAGACAGTTAACAGACGTAGAAACCGCACGTTTGGTCTACTTTAGTTACTTGCACAGCATTATGTCGTACGGTATTTTGCTGTGGGGTCGGGCTGCTGACATTGAATCCATATTTATTTTACAAAAGAGAGCTGTCAGAGCCGTTTATAATCTGCGTCGCCGTGATTCTCTTAGGGAACTTTTTAAAAAGATTAATATTATGACAGTCCCTTGCCAATTCATTTATGAAAATATTATGTATGTGCGGAAAAACCGACATCTTTTTAGTAAAATTAGTGATAGACATAATTTTAATACTAGAAATAAAGACAAATTAGATCAACCATTTTTTAGATTAGCTAAAGTCCACACTTCTTTCATGGGGTATTGTGTTAAATGTTACAACAAAATACCTTCTGACATATTAGAACTAAATGAAAGAAAATTTAAAACTCATGTTAAAAGTACACTTTGTGAACAAGCATATTACAAATTAGAAGATTACATTCAGGATAAGAATGCTTGGAAACATGCTGGTCCTGCTCCATAGGACAATCAAGGGTGAAGGTCAAACTGGTTGATTAATGTATTAACTTTATAGATATACTGTTTCTTTTTTTGTGTTTTTATTTTTCTGTTGACTCACACACTGTTGTTTAATTAATGGTTCCAATGTTTGTAAATATGTGAGTACAATTTACCTAAATTTCTTTAGGAAATTAATAAGTTTACCTCTGCTGGTGATACTTTGTTCTTTAAGTAGCATACTCTGGGTGCATCGTCCTCACATAATATTAAATTAATTTTTGTATACCAAATTTTGTAAAATCATTATTTGAAAAGAGTAACTATGGAGTTTCTTGTCCGTTCTTCTCCATAAGAATCTACCTTTCCGAATGGACAGTAGAGTCACTTTATTAATGTAATTTTTTTCTTTTGCACTATTAACAGTTTGGCAACTAATTGTTCTAAGTATAGTTTTACTGCAACACACTGAACTAGATTTTAAAACAGGACCTTCAGACAAGAGAAGAAAGAACCTGATTTGCACTAACCCCCAGACTAAACATGCTTTCACTTAAAGATTTTACTTATTTTTAGGACCTTGCTAGAATATATTTAACAAATTGCTAAAGATACTGGTATATAATTTAAGTAATAATAGTGTAACGAGTTTTTAATGTCGTCACATTTGATTTGGTTTTTTTAGGCAATTTCTAAACAACACACGGTTATAATTTATCTACGTTTGTGGTTTTAGTCTATTTCTGAACGACACCTTGTTCCGGTTTGTTATCTGTGGTAGCCGCTGCGCCTGACACTTTACGATCCTCACTACAACATGACACAAACGTCATTTTCACTGTCGTCAATATTTTAATAAATCCGTAGACGTCTCGGATAATTTCTGCCTAATAATGGCAAATTGTTGAAAATAACAACAAAGGACGATGAAATGAGAAGGATTGCCCTCAATATTCGGTAAGATAAAATTCCTCTGGACATAATGTCAGTCTCGATTTCGAATAGGATTCTTATCAAGTTGAATTTGTTTTCAGATGATTACCTCTGTATCGTGATTATCGCACGCTTGATTGTAATTGCGTTAGCACACATACATGGTCCATTAAATAGAGAAAGAACAAAAGAGTTTATTTTGTTGTAATTCTCATTTAGCCTCCCACCGCCAGATTTAAGGTCTGACTCTTCCGCTCACTGTTCCGGCAATCTTTATTTTTTATACTGTGTGCTACCTCCACGGCGCCCGAACTTATATTCTATTTACCTTCATGTTTTTTTATTAGGAGAACACACAATCTTCATATGTATTTAACTAAGTTGTGACATAGAAGACACGCACATTATTATTTTTTTATATTACAATAGGTACAATAGTATAATGTTATCTCATTATTTAGCGAAACTAAATTACTCAGACACGGAAAAACTACTAGAGGTGCTGAAATAAAGTACTTAACTGTATTTACCTAACATTATAATAATTTTCTAGGCAAAAGTCAATCTATACTAATATAATAAAGCTAAAGTTTGTTTGTTTGAACGCGCTAATCTCTGGAACTACCAGTCGGATATGGAAAATTGTTTTGTTGTGAAAAATTGTGTAGGCTATACGGGAATGGGAAATTCCTACGGTAAAGGGAAAAACGGGATATGCGCGTACGAAGTCGCGGGCAAAAGCTAGTAAAATATGAAGAATAAAGAGCTCAGGCGGCCGGCGGGTGCGTGACACTAGCAGAACGAGTATGAGCTCGCCGACAAAAGCAATTCAAACCTTATATTCATACGGGTAGATTTGTGAATATTTTAGAATCAATGACATCACGGCGAGGCGCGGCGCGTGTGGCGGCATTTATGCATTTGTCATAGGGCTCATAGGCGACCGGCGTGTGAAACTAGTAGAGCGAGTGTGAACTCGCCAAGAAAACAAATTAAACTTTATGCCATTACCCCTCCCACCCAAAGACAATATAACCCTATATAACCACTTGCCTGCGCATTACAACACCGGTCGCGACCCTGACTCTATCGCTCGCACTCTCTAAACTTCTGCAAACATCCTGGGCAGATGGATCAGGAAATGGAGAATCGAAATTAACCCCGATAAGAGCCAGGCGGTTTTCTTTACGAAACCGCGGCATAAACCCCCTCCCCCTCGTCCGATCACCATGTATGGCAAGCCCATCCCCGGGGAGAAACAAACCAAATACCTGGGGATCATCCTGGACAGCCACCTCACCTTCACTGAGCACATAAGGCGGGCGCGTTCGCTCAGGGAAGGCTTCACTGTATCACGACCGCCCGCAGCAAATTGTCGCTCAGGTGCGAATTGCGACCCTTCACCGCGGTCATCCGTCCTCTCATAACGTACTCTTGCGCCGTCTTTGCACACGCAAAGCCTCGTCACCTCCATAGGATGCAGACACTCCAAACCGTTTCCTCCGTAAAACCACGGGAGCTCCCTACTATGTCCACAATGAGACTGTACATGTAGACCTCAAATTACCCACAATACAGCAGTTCATGAAATGCATAGCCAAACTCTTATTCGACACTGCTATAAAACACCGTAACCCGCTTATCGCATCGGCCGCCCGTTACGAACCCTTTTGCATCTCCAAGGTACGCCGACCGATGCATACCCTCGTCACGCCCGATGACCCCACCAATCTCATCCAGGAGAGCCACATAGAGACCAGCACTCTACGCAAACCACGACCGTCGTCTTTCAGCTCTCGCCGCCGAGGCCCGCCGCGACGTCGTCGTCAATGTCCGCCCCGACCCTTGGTCGAACCAGCCCGCGCCGCTGAGCCTGAGTTTTAATCCTAATTTGTCCCTAATTAATAATCCTAGTTCTACGGACCGTCCCTAGCTGTCCTCCCCACAGCGACGCCCTAAGCCGAGGCCCGTACCCTACAGGGGGTGCCCTTAGCGTGTAGTCGCTTAGTTTGTAAGTTTTTAATAAGCCCTGGCTGGAGGCTTTAATAAGTATATTAAAGTCCGGTTAAGCAGTCGACAACCTCCTAGGTTTAACTGCGAGAGACCACTCATTAAAAAAAAATATTGTCTGCACATACAGTGCCCCGACGCTCGAAAACTATTCTTGTTTTGTCGCCTATATATAAGCCGCTAAACTAGTAACCATTTTAGTTCTTAGAAAACACAAAAACAGACCGCGTTCCGTTTTCCGGCCCCGCCGCCGGGGCCCGTCGCGACGTCCCAGTAATAACCCTCCCCGACCTTTGATTACCGAGCCAGCCCGCGTCGCTAAGCCAGTAGTTTTAAATCCCCTAAATAAAAATGATATGACCCAGCCTGTCCCTTGCTGTCCTCCCGAAATGACGCCGCTAAGCCGAGGTCCGTATCCCGCAGGGGATGCCCTAGCGAGCGGTCATTTATGATAATTAGCTAGTTTGTAAGCCTTGGCTGGGGGCCTTAAATTCATTTGAGGTCACCACAGGATATTCCGGTTAAGCAGTAACCAGCCTTAGTGTGCTGAACTGCGAGTGGTCATCGTCAAAAAAAAAAAAACCATTCCAGTTCCAAGTTAGTGTCCAAGTATTAAACCTGTGTGCACGCTAAATTATTACAAATTGTTATAAAATTTTATGCAATTAAAAGGCATCAATGTGCGGTGAAGTGGTGTGGGAAAAATTCCAAGACATTACAAAAAGGATGGCATAACTTTTCATCGGTAAGTGAACAGTACGAAAATTTGTTTTTTTTAGTGTGATTACGAGTCCAGGGGTCTAGTTAAAATGGCGGCTAGGTGAAAGAGCACACTTTTGAATTCCGAGTTGATGTCTTTTGGAAAATTACCTTTCTTTACCTTTGTATTTTTATCGTAAAAATCAGTGTTGTTACCCTAAATAGCTAAAGTCGATATCGACAGTTATAAAATTAAATTTACTTAATAATTTTTTAATTTAATTTAAATACTGAAATAAAATACCTATCAAATTTTCTTTAGACTTACTACTTTAAACTAAAAAAGGACGAGGTTCTCAGTTTATCGGTTTTTTTTAAATATATGTTCCCGGATTACTCGAAGACGGCTGGATTGATTTGCAAAACTATTTTTTTGTTTCTCTCCGTTTGAAATTTGTACGGCAACAACCGCAACGCCATCTATCCCTACAACGACGAATTACTAAAGAAATCCTGCATTTAATTTTTAATTTAGTATATTTATTTATTAAAATCCATTATCGATATCGACTATTTACCCGTAATAAGTACCTACGCAACTTAAAACAACAACAACCGCGCGTTGCTCCTCGTCCTCCGGCCCGCGGTGGTGACTCGCTTGCTTAGAAGAAATCGGCCTATAAGTTCTCTAGTGGTTATATACTCTATGCTCCCACCCCTTGTCACACAATGTCACACTTCGTCGACTTCGACCCCCTCCCCCCCCCTTAACATGTGATGTACTTTATGGATGGTCCCTAACGTGTATTCCAATCACGATTTGCTTAGTAGTCGTACACGGTAAGATGTTGTGTTACCCGGTGCCGGTGTGTACTAGTGTGTAGTGTCGAGCACTCACTTGTCGAGCAGGTGGTGGATCTGGATGGGCTCTCCCACGTTGAGGAACACGTGCTTGCGGAACTTGAGCAGGTAGGGCTCGGTGTTGGGCAGCACGCGGTCCAGCCCCTCGTGCCACACGGGCACGATGAGCGGCGCCGCGCCGCACTCGGCCACCAGGCGGCCCACGCCCCACTTGAAGCGGATATGCTCCTTGTTGACGTTGACGCGGCCCTCGGGGAAGATGTGCACCCACTCGCCGCGTGACAGCCGCTCCACGCAGAAGTCCATGGCGGGCTGCACACACACACACACAGGTCACACGTCGCACTCTCGCAGGACGGACACGCGCCCGCGTGACGTCACACTTGCCTGGTAGACGCCGGCGCCGCGCACCACGGGCACGCACTTGCCGAGCGCGAAGAAGCACGAGTGCAGCGCGTTGGTGAAGCAGATGTCGTGCGCCGCCAGCGACCAGCGCATGCGCGCGCGCGACGTCAGCGTGCCCAGGTTCAGCACGCCTGCGCACACACAACACTACCGTCAATATTATACGAGCTTGCCACTACGTTCTTTTTGTTCGGGAAGGTTTCAATAATTATGTGATACCTCAATTCACCCGTCCGTCATCCCATGCATTCAAACACTGTTTAATGTTTATGCATATAGTTATGGATTGGTTTACACAAACTTCGTTAATACTTTGTTTTGGAACAAAGAACAAATATAGCAGAGCAGCCATGTTAAATAGCCGCAAATAGAAAAGTGTGGCGCTTCTTGCCAGTGCCCGGGGCCGTGAGGCGGGGATGCTAGTCATTCATGCATTACCTACTCTTTCTACTCACTGATGAAGAAGCATTTCATTTTATTTATCAAAGGCACAACCGCACAAAGATGTCTAACATTGGTAGGGTCACTATAAATGTTGTTGGTTAACTAATTAGGTAACAATTGATCACTCATTTGTTGGCTGGATGTTCCCATAGAGAGGTACTGAATAAATAAAGTGACTTCGTTTTACATTAGATCTCACAACTGTTCTCGGTACAAGAACTATGTTGCGCCACTTGCAGTACGGCAGTAGGTACCTACAGCTAATTATTTTACATGTTAGGTGTTTGATGGATGTAAATTGTCCGTAGCAAGATGAAGTCCTATTCATGCCATGCATTTCAGCTCTATTCTCCATCAGCAGCTGATTCGTAATCAGTTCTAACGCGGCCTGATATGACTTCTTAGCAGACATTGTCAAACCTACCGCGCAGAGCACACAGTACCTACACAGTGCCCTGCAGCCGTCACCATGAACATCGCACCGCTCCTGCCTGTCAGTGCCAGTGTTAGTGCCTTATACAGGCTGTCCAGAAAGAGTGAGTGCTATTTGTTTTCGCAATTATTGACAGACGCGCAGGCGCAGAAGTTTGGTCAGGTCAGTTCGTGGAATTTTAGAGGCGACGACATCGTATACCGGATAACAGCGTGCTATTTGTGTCCGAGCGTATGGCCAAAATAATAATTCCATTGTCACAGCACATCGTTAATATCGTGGTCACTATCACATTCGAATTGCAGCTCACTTGAATGTCATTTGAAAATTAATTCAAATGTTTGAATCAACAGAATGAACCGTCAAAATTCATTCCGCATTCCGCATAGTGTAATAAATGAAGAAATCATTGACAGTGTCCGACAGTCAACGAGCGAAAACCCAACATTATTTTTTCGTACTTACGTAGGAGAAGTTACACACGGAGCATAAAAAAATCGACTTATGTTGATTGAAGCCTTAAAGCAGTTATTCTTCAACCGACTGATTCACGAAGAGGTGATGTTAGCTGGCCCCCACGCAGTCCAGACTGAAGTTCCAGACCATGTTTAAGGAAAGGCTGTTTGAAAGTAAGCCCAGGACATTTACTCAATCCAAGCAAAATATCGCAACAGAAATGGCATCGATATCCCAGCCGCCGTGTCTTTGCGTAATTAAAATAGTTCGCGCGCAAGTGGGTGGGACTGTCGGGAGCGTGACGGAAGACATTTAGATTACACATTTTTACTAAATGATTCTCCGATTACACTAATTTTATTTTATTTAATAAGTACATTGGCAGACTACAGACTAAGATAATTCAGCACGGCTATGACAATATACAGTATCTATATATTCTGAAGTCCAATTATTACCTACTCTAATAAGGAAATCAATAAATAGGTTCCATGAAAGATTTTTCATTTTTGTTTTTTTTTTTACTTTTAAACTGCACTCACCCTTTCTGGACAACCTGTACATAACACACCAGGACACAACAAGTGTGTTCTCTACCTTTGTATTTGAATTTAAAATGTTTGAAGTAAAAAACGTCGAAGACGGAAGTGATGTTTTGGCGGTCGGGAATTTAGTTAAAAAATATTTAGTATTATAAAAATACAGGATACTGGGCTGGTGGCTGATGCAAGACAGAATATAATGCAAAGAAAAATAATTATCTCTAATTTCTGGTAAATTAATAATTGCAATACGACGCATGCTGACCCTGAGGCCGCGTTCCCACTATGTTGTGACGACAGATTATCGTGGCTTAAATGGAGATGTTCACATATAGGACGACACGATTAACCTTCGTCCACGACTTATTCCATACAAAATGTATGTGACAGTCGTCAGACTGCATACTCAGCATAACCGTCTGTTACGATGAGTTAACTCGGGTCAGGAGTCAATTATGCCGACATTTATGCATAAGTACGTAGTAGATAGCCTAGCAACTTAACGTAAATAAGTTTTAAGATCAACTTAACAATGTAGTACAAGAGTCCATTCAGTTTCAGCAGACAGTATGAGCGGCACCTGTCGTCAACCACAAAAGATAACATTCGGTGAGTGTCACAAAGCGTCGCCGAGCTTTGTCCGCAGTAAGAAAAGCCGCCGCGGTCATTGTGAAGCAGTGCGCTCATGCGCTGTGAGCAGGTTGCAGGGACAATACGCGTTCAATAAGAGCGGCGCGGCGGCGGCGGCGTCCCGCGTCCGTGTCCGCGTGCGCTCATCTGTGTACACGACCATACACGACCGCGACGGCGACAGTCAGCAGTCGCCTGATCGCTGATCGAGTGACGTCACAGATACAAGCTGATAAGTGCAAGAACTAAACAGCGACAACAAAACGCATGCAGTCGTCCAACGAGACACCTTGTCACTGACGTGACTCATTTACTGATATTTTGCTGATAAACTATTTTATCAATCATCGGCGCTTATCAGGATGCCTACCAACACATTTTCCACACAAAAAGAAAATCATAAAAAGAACTTATTACAAGGTTGATGAACCAACAATGATAGATAAGTATTTGCTAATATTGCAGTGTTAATTCTCTTGGGTCGGGACTGTATTGCCTACTTACGTGTTCGGGTGCTAGGCAGGGTGTGGTCGTGCGAGGCGCTACGAGCACATGAGTAGATAAACGGAACAGAGGCTAAGCTTCTTAAGAACGTGCAAAATTATTACCTATTTTGGTAGGGTTGTCACAATAGGATAAGAGAAATTAAATAATTCATTTGTTAAATAGTTTTATATTATTCAGTATGATAGAATACTTTACAGATTACTGACTCTAATCATTGTCTTTTTATAATTTTTGTTTTTTAATAATTTATTGTTTCTTTTAATGGTGTGATAAATTCTGAATCGAACATATAGTTTTTTCAAGTAATCTAACGGGAAACACTCACATGGCATATCAAATTTACAATCTTTAATACGTTTAAGTATTTCGTTGCCAACATTGACAATATTTATTTCAAGATCGAAATATTCGCGAAACTTTTGCTCAAGCAATTCAACAAATGCGATAAAGTTATCAGGAGGTATAATTAAAAATCCCAATTGTACGTTACCATCATTAAAATCCTTGTAATGGCTGAATAGAGAATCTTTGCCCATATTTATAGGTTGTTCAGATCTCTTAACGTACAGTTTTATTTTTTCACATTTGTTATGTTGTTCGAGGCATTTTCTGTACAAATAGCCTGATACATACACTAAACCATTTTTTTCCGGTAAATCAAACCGATAGTCACTTGTACCTACTGTTAACTCAGGGGCAATAACTTCATCTGGGATAGTTAAAGTACGATATATCTTTATTTTTTCTAGTATTATTCATACACACAGTACAATAAACAACCATTATTAACAATAAAATACCACGTTTTACATTAAAATATCCAAACTTGCAACTAACAAAACAAACAACGTGCGTCGCACTGACCCTGAGATTGTCAACTGGCTCTGCAAGCGTAAACCGGTTTTTTCCAGTCTCGCTGCGTACGCGACAAGCGGCCAGTGGTCACACACACATGCCCCGCGTGCTTGTAGTAGTGCAATCGATTCGCGCGGTTGTTTGAAGCTTTGTCTCTGTTCCGTTTATCTACTCATGTGCTACGAGTGTTTGTGTCGCTATTCATTACGATAAAGGACAAGGCCGAAGGGGAAGCTTTGTCCTTTACAGTTTGTTGACGTGGCGGAGTGCGCACTATGAGCGCAGCTTTAAGCTCCACGGAGTGCTAACTAGAGCAGACGATAATTATGGTTGAGATCATTGTATCGCTCAGATTCCCGTGTCTAGGCAGGCTAATTGATTTGGCATTGTATTTGCGTAGTGTGCGGTAGGCGGTAGGCGGTAGAGCTTGTTCGATTATGTAAGTGTAGCAATATGTCTCGAGACGATATACGAGCCGAGTAAGACATTACTTTTAACAGCTAAAATATTTGTTACTTACTTTAAAAAAAAACGAAACAAATGATAGTTATTTTTAACAAGTTATTTTAAAACTTTCAAGTTTTCTTGTAATAAAAGTAATAGTAGGAACTACTTTCTGTTTTTTTTATTTTATCCTCATTAGTTACTGAGATGAGAGGGGAATAGTCTGGGTAGTCATATTTTTCACAAAAAGTGACCCCACATTCAAAATTTATTAATTTGCGTTACGCCTCCGCGTCACAGAAGTTCCTAGTTCATTTATACATATTATAGGTACTTTTCAACTGAATCGGTCCAGTAGAAAATTGGTTGCGGCAGACGGACAGACGCGTTGCTATTTGGACGTACGGAACCCTGAACAGATCATAATAACCGATTTTAGAAATCGGTTATTATGATCTAATATTATAAAGAGGAATGATTTGTTTGTTTTTTTTTTAATTCTTTTACCGTTAGATAGCTACATCTTCACCGAGTAACATTTAAGCTATATTTAATTCAGGAAATAATTAGGGATCCCGACTAAAACTTGAATAATGTAACCCAAGGTGTAAAACAAATTGACATAAAATGTCTTTCATCGCATGCGCTGCGAAAACTATTGATGATACATTAAAATAATGTAGTACATAATTAAAGTACTCATTATTAACTAGAAAAAGTAAAAAGTCTGCAAAGCTATATGTCTAACTATTATGGTTAAGTCACAATGACCGCTTTTTGTTAAAATTATTCAATCAAAGCTCAGTTGGAAAGAAAAAGTGATGATTTTGATATCAAGATATTAATCCTTATCCATTTAAATGGTTTGATAATTAAGGTTGATAATGTACACGTAAATAACACTTTAAATTATTCGAATCAGACCTTTCGTATCATAGTTACGAAGGGTATAAAAATGCTCTAAGTAAGAAAAATCCGATGACCGTGCTAAACACAAAGCAGTAGGTAGTATATGCACGAGTCCTGAAAGCCTTCTGTGCTCCGGTGAGCTGTGAGCTATGTGGTGAGATCTGACTGTGTGTGCGCTACTGACCCCAGAGGCCGGGGTCGTCGAAGCACGAGTGGTGGTTGGACACGGTGAGGAGCGGCGTGCCACGCGGCCGCCGCACTGCCGCCGCCAGCGCCTCGCGGTTGTACACCGTCGTCTTGTTCAGGAACTCTGGAACGAGAACACACATACAATTATTAAGAGGCCCTTCTCTATTACAGGCTTCCTAGTCTTTGCCAAATCCACCATTATAAATGATTAAACTTAATTGTTTTTTAATTTTGATTCAAATCATCTTTTAATGACAAGGCATTATATTAAAGTTATTTATTCAATGAGTAATCTGTGAAACAAAGCAATGTTCACTGTTGATCGTTCACAGTAGCGATGTAACGAATATTCGTATTCGCAGGAACGATGCGAATGTTGGGCGAATGTATTTGACCAACAAAATGGAAATCAAATATGGACCGAAGGATATGAAATTATTACAACTGATAATGAGATTTTTATTTTCCTATTTCAATAAAAAATGATCATGGAACAGTCTTGAAGTAGGCAACTAAACGAGTAAGACTTTATCTTTTGTCCTTATAAGTCTAATGGAAATATTAACAAAATCACAACTATACCCAAAAAAACAGCTAAGTGCGAGTCGGACTCGCGCACGAAGGGTTCCGTTTACCCTGTGGGTACGGAACCCTAAAAACAACATAATGTAATACTTAATTATTTAAAAAAAATACTATTTCTAAATTATAATATTTTTGGTTAAAAGAACATTTTAGGTGTAATCAAATTGCCGTGTCTGGCCATACCTCTGTTAAACCCGCGATGATTTGTGTTGGTATGTTTATACTATCAACATATTATGCTTTTAAAAAATGTCCTTGGTTAATAAACTTAAAAAAAATAAAAACTTTTTTCCAAAAAAATACAACCGACTTCCAAATAAAAAACACTACAAAGTATAAAACTACTTTAATTTCGGAAGTCGTTGTTTTTGGTTCTTTTTTCGTTTTTTGACACCGACTTCCGAAATTAAAGTAATTTTATACTTTGTAGTGTTTTTAACACGCTTTTATTTGCTTCATCTGTATGTTTGTATGTCTGTCTGTAACCGACCCTTTTGAGCTCGATTTTGCCCTACTTTGAACGATCAGATTTAGTTCAAACTTTGCACACCTGTCAAGGATCGATGACAATGCAAGAATTCAATTAAAATATCCGATTATCCTAATTAGATTCGCCAGGATTAATTAATTAAAATAAAAAAAATATATTTATAAAAACTAAAAAAACACGCTTTTATAGAAATATCCAACTAAACAGAAATGAATGTACATTATTGTAAAAAAGCATGGCGTGCATAGTGTCAATAGTTATAAACATTTTATTGACAGATAATGAGTAGAAGAATCATCACTTTGATAATATCTTAAAAAGCACTTTAAATGCACCCCACGCTTTTTAACAATAATGTACGTACTTACATTCATTTCTTTTGTACACTATTCTTAATCAAATTTATTAAATTTTATTTTCTGTTTTTTAGTTGGATTTTTCTATAAAAGCGTTAAGTTTTTTTTTAAATATTTTTTTTTATTTGGAAGTCGGTTGTATTTTTTGCAAAAAAGTTTTTTATTTTCCACTTTTTAGTGATGAAACCCCACAACTACGTGACATTATTCCGTAATGAGTGGTTGCACTTTTTGCCGTACAGAAAGTATTTTTTGTACCTTCGCAGTCCAAGTCCAGACCAGCTCATAGTTAAATATCTACTTTGCTCTGGTACTACATTTAATTTATTTTAAAACAAATTTAAAGTTGAAGAGGTCACTGGTTTATCTTTAAATTTCACATCCAATGGAATGATGGAAAAAATGAGTTTCAGTTCAAGTATAGGGAACCCCCAAAATTTATTGTTTTTTTTTCTATTTTTGTGTGAAAATCTTAATGCGGTTCTTCTAATACATCTACTTACCATGTGTTTCGGAAAAAAGTGGCTGTGACATACGGACGGACAGACAGACATGACGAATCCATAAGGGTTCCGTTTTTTTGCCATTTGGCTACGGAACCCTAAAAAATAATGAAGGTTTGTTTTTATCAAAAAAGCAGGCCTTTTCTACACTTACGTGAAAACAAAAGAAACCTCAACTAAACTTTAGGAAATAGAAGGCACAAGACAAAGGCAAACCACACAAACAATACTATAACAATCAGTCCTTGTCTCAGTCACTGAACCTACACCCATCAACGGGTGTAGGTTCAGAGGTTGTACCTTACACCAGAGCTCTGAATTTGCGCAGGCGCTCGAGATTTTATGTGTTTTTTCACCATCCCAGGTAACTGATAATGATCAGCTCCTGAGAGTGGTGGCGCAGAAACATCATATTTTATTTAAATACGATCGTTAAAATAATAGGGTGGGTCTGACAGACCCTACCAAGCATGCCCAATGATAAAGGAAGTTCAGAAATTATTTTACAGAAAACATAACAATTCGTAACAAAATTAAACTTAATAATAATAATGTTTGACTTTAAGTCAAACATTATCAAAAAAATAATTAAGCTTAAGTTTAATTTATTTTTTACTAACTTCGTTCATTCACTCTGTATCGGCACGGCTATTTTCGGCTCGGCACGGTTTAAACAGGGCCACCAAGAAAAAAAAAATTAGGTTTACATTCGCATTTGCAACTGGTTGTGAATATTCGCATTTGCGAATGTTGAAAATCCAACATTCGTTGCATCACTAGTTCACAGGCCATCATCATCATCACCTTCCTGCCCTTATCCCATGTTACTTGGGGTCGGCGTTACACGTTCACAAGTCATCAACATCACCTTCCTGCCCTTATTCCATGTTACTTGGGGTCGGAGCTACACGTTCACAGATCATCCTCATCACCTTCCTGCCCTTATCCCATGTTACTTGGGGTCGGCGCTACACGTTCACAGGTCATCATCATCACCTTCCTGCCCTTATCCCATGTTACTTGGGGTCGGCGATACACGTTCACAGGTCATCCTCATCACCTTCCTGCCCATATCCCATGTTACTTGGGGTCGGCGCTACACGTTAACAGGTCATCCTCATCACCTTCCTGCGCTTATCCCATGTTACTTGGGGTCGGCGCTACACGTTCACAAGTCATCAACATCACCTTCCTGCCCTTATCCCATGTTACTTGGGGTCGGCGCTACACGTTCACAGGTCATCCTCATCACCTTCCTGCCCTTATCCCATGTTACTTGGTGTCGGCGCTACACGTTAACAGGTCATCATCATCACCTTCCTGCGCTTATCCCATGTTACTTGGGGTCGGAGCTACACGTTAACAGGTCATCATCATCACCTTCCTGCCCTTATCCCATGTTACTTGGGGTCGGAGCTACACGTTCACAGGTCATCCTCATCACCTTCCTGCCCTTATCCCATGTTACTTGGGGTCGGAGCTACACGTTCACAGGTCATCATCATCACCTTCCTGCCCTTATCCCATGTTACTTGGGGTCGGAGCTACACGTTCACAGGTCATCCTCATCACCTTCCTGCCCTTATCCCATGTTACTTGGGGTCGGCGCTACACGTTCACAGGTCATCATCATCACCTTCCTGCCCTTATCCCATGTTACTTGGGGTCGGAGCTACACGTTCACAGGTCATCCTCATCACCTTCCTGCCCTTATCCCATGTTACTTGGGGTCGGAGCTACACATTCACAGGTCATCCTCATCACCTTCCTGCCCTTATCCCATGTTACTTGGGGTCGGCGCTACACGTTCACAAGTCATCAACATCACCTTCCTGCCCTTATCCCATGTTACTTGGGGTCGGCGCTACACGTTCACAGGTCATCCTCATCACCTTCCTGCCCTTATCCCATGTTACTTGGGGTTGGTGCTACACATTCTCAGGTCATCCTCATCACCTTCCTGTCCTTATCCCATGTTACTTGGGGTCGGCGCTACACATTCACAGGTCATCATAACCTTCAGAGCAACACATTTTCTTCCATTAAGAGGTAAATTTGAAAATCAACTTATGAGTTTTTAGTTAAATGAGTCATACTTGTGATCAGACAAACTTTGTAGATGAAAACTTGGATACCTAGCTGAATACTTATTAAAAAATTCACAGAAGTGATTGCTTAATATGGTGCGTTGAAGCAAGATATGATAAGAAAGTGTGGAGCAACAGATAATGTGAGAATCTAAATGTAACCTAATAGTAATTAGGTCAGCGGGAGCCATGCTCATGATAACATTCTACTATACATGTTTACATACTATATTATTCATCAGCAATCATGTTTGAGAAGCAAACAATCAATTTTATTTAAAAGTTGGAATTGTACTCATATAATATTTCTTTATGCTGTTCTAAAAGCTAGTATATTGACAAGTGTGAACAGTTAAACTTTATAAATATTTGTCCCTGAGCATATATAGAGCATGGCTGCAAGTGGGAGGCACCGTGTGTTTTTGTGTGTGGAGTTTGATCTTGACTTATTTAACCTCTGCATTTAACATCAATAATGTGTAATATATTATGTTGTTGCATAACTAATTGAAGGCTATTTGAAATACAACAGTATTATTTTATTGTAGTTTAAGAGTTTTAAATAATAGAATAACAGTAGGTTCATATTTTTGTTACAATCTTTGTGAGGACACCTCGATGAATGTTGCCTCATGACACAGTGCACTCATATTACTAGTTTATGCAGACAACTAGTTATTTGAATAATTAATTAATTGCCGTACTTTATGATTCAAATAAGCTGAAAAGTTACAAACTGGTCCAAGTATAACTATTTAATAGAATATTTAAATGTGAGCTCTGACATAGTAGTAGGTATCAAGTCTAGATAGTTGATTGAACATTTGATAGGAAAGGTCAATGCACAGTGCATTGACCTTTCCTATCTTTCAAAACAACAATATTAAACATACATTATAAAAATGCAGGATGCTAGAGTTCCGTATTAACAAAGAGATGTGAGAGCTAGCATTCAAATATTGTTTTTGAAAGTTGACATTGAGTCCAATGACTTACTTGAACTAAGGTTATGCAGTAAAAACTTTAAAACATTTCAAAGATACTATGTCGTTGGACTATGTATAATAACTCATAACGTTTAATTTACAGCAACGTCGCGTGTGCGTCGTAAGCAACAAGTTACAAATGCGCTGATGTAAGGGAATCCTTCCCCACTACACTTTGAAATGCTAATTACGCATTCAAAATCGCGCGATAATGAGTTTTAATAGAAGATTGCAATATGGGTACATCAGTTGCCACAAAGTCATGGTTTAAGATTGATAATTTCACTCACCAATGATAATTTTGCTAAATAAACCGACGACGGCGACTGTGATAGAGCTCGCGCAATACCACAGCCTCCCTGGATTCCGCAGGCGCGGGATGATCCACCCGATGTCGTAGCCCATGGCCGCGGCGGGAGCGTACCAACACGACAACACACTACAACAACATCATTACTGTGATTAACTTTGTATAAAAAACGATTTTACTCTCGAAAACCAACACTCGTGCAACCTATTGTGCGAAATGTATGACAATGACATGACAGACAGTCAAGTCAACGATGACAGAACAGATGTAGCTGTTTTTTTTTGTAGTTTTCTTGCTTGGTTGCTAAGACTTTTTAGCCATGTTTTTGGTTAAAGTCATAGAGTCCTTAATTTCTTGTGTTTTGCATTGGAATGCAGATGTAACACAACACATGTAATGGTTTTTGGAGTATCTGGTAACAAATATATCGATTTGGCCTTCTCGAGTGAGGTAGTCAAAACTACAATAAAATTCTCAGCTCCACTTAACCGAGATCGCGCCTGTTTCAATTATTCCACATATTTTCCAGGTGCGTGGACACTTGAGACACAAAACTACACCAATTTACACCACAATATCCACCGGTATGTAGCGGCCTTTTTTTTCCAGTGTTGCTATTAGTAAAAGGATGAAATGGATGGTTCGTTGCAAAACAAAATTTTATAGGTATGTAAAAATATAAGAAACATGTTACTGTCCGGGGATTGATAAATGCAGTGTATCTTTGTATTTATAAATTTATGCTATTTGAGAAATTGTACGCCTCGACTGTATGAGAAGAACGAGACCGATTTCTGAACGCATTGCAGATTGTGGTCATGGATAAAAAGTATGCTGATCACAGACCCTCATGAGCGTATAAGGCATACGATGGAAATAGAAATCGAGGAATATTGTGGGCGTATTCAGACTTATCGGGTCGCCAAAAATTCCGATGTTGCTGACTTTGATCGATATTTTAACAAGAAAAATGAATACACTCTTATTATACCTCTATAAAATATTCTCACATTTTCTCACCAAAATATCGGACCCAGGTAAAACCATACTTTTTAAGCTTGTCTTTGGTAGCTACTTCAATTTTCGAGCTCGCTACGCTACCTCTAGTGACCTACATTCTTCTGTTTCTGTGTCAAAATAAATCCAAGGCGAGGTGCTAAAATTTTTGAGCTCACTTCACTTGTTGTACATTCTCAAACTACAACTTGGTATAATTTTGACTATCGCGGCCCAGCGGACCCTGGAACGCAAAGGGCTTGAGAAGGAATACGGATGGGTTTAAGTCAGTAAGAGTCTGACACGCCCTTCCGCTTCACCCAGAGCGGAAGAAGACATTTAATTTGATGATTTCCCATTATTAAAAAAATAAAAGGCAAAACCATACTTTTTAAGCTTGTCTTTGGTAGCTAATTCAATTTCGAGCTCGCTACGTTCCCTCTAGTGACCTACGTTCTTCTGTTTCTGTGTCAAAGTAAATCCAAGGCGAGGTGGCAAAATTTTTGAGCTCACTTCGCTTGTTTTACATTCTCAAACTACAACATGGTAAAATTTTGGAAATGTTTAAAAGAAACCTAAAACTCGAGTTTGCCTCGCTCGCTGTTGTACCAAAGTATCATCTTTTATTATCTATTTATTTATTGAAAGTAAACCTAAAATTTCCATGACTGGTATTGAAACTTTTCGAACTCGCTTCGCACGCTCTTTCAATACCTACTCCTTAATAATATAATTATTCTTTCATTAGGGGGCAAAATATTTCCATTTTCTGTGTGGAACTGCGAAGAAAAGCTGAATTATTTCTGACATACGGGAATAGACCTTTGTGGCATAGCTACCCGGCCGCCATTTTGTTTTTTTTTTTTCAAAATCGCGGCCCACGGTGATTCATGTATACCTAGGTATTTAAAGGGGTAAGGCCATAGAAATGTTTATTATAACTATGGGTAGAGCACACTTAAACAAACAAATAGTAATATGGTGCTCTAAAGTAGGTATCACGTTGCCGAGATAGTTGCCAACAGATCCTTATACCTACGTGCAGAAAAGGCGACTCACAAAAACTGTTTTTTTTGTGGCTATTGTACCTTGTTTATTATATCTATGATTGTACCTGTACCGTCCTGTAATTTATAATTTAACACACTGGATCTGGCAACGCTAATTCAGACACAGGTACACGTTGCGTTGCGTTGGACACGGGTAATTCGTGCCACAAAAGTCCTAAAATTTTTGGAACGGCGGCGGACCCCACCTCCTTGCGAAAGCTAAAGCTACGCCCGTGCACTCATAGTGTAAAGTTTGATCACCCAAAAACCATCGTTTTCCTGAGTGTATCTCTTTCTTTTTCCTAGTACTAGGCCATTTTAAGCCAGTCCTTGGAGAAGTAGTCCAGCTAATCCCACCATCTCGTTCTGGGTTGTTGGTCGCGTTGTCGACTCCTGGCGTTTGGGATCCACTGTGGCGTGTGGAAATAGCTCTTGTATCCTAGATCAACGAGGCTATCTTTGTCCTTGTCACAATTTGTGCCTATTATAAAGTACAGACGCTAGCACATCAAGCTACAACAATCTGTCAAATTTCTTTAAAAGATTTTAATTTTTATCGTTAAGATAAAGTTCAAGGTTGATTGGGAAAATTTGACAGTTTCGGGTAGCTTGATGTGTTGGTGTCTGTACACTTGCTATTTGGTCTTTTGCTGAGCACGACTAAAAACCACTGCACGTCGTGGAGCTGCTGGCTACATAGAGTCGAAGAGAACTGTGTTTGTTACTTGCTTTGATGCGTGCAGAGTTGTAGCTAGGGTCCTGAGCGCCCTTGGCAAGATTTGAATTTTGCGCCTCCAATTTTTTTTTTGCCTTACTGCTCCAGAAGGAGGTTAATGTTATTTTTCTTTGGCACGCTCTGTAGCCTAAACGACTGGATAGATTTTGACAAATGAAGTATCTTTGGATTCGCTTTAAAAGTGCCGAAATGTCATAGGCAATATGAGTTTGAAAAGGGTTGATGATTTTAATGATAATAATTCTGTAAATAAATACTTGTTACGGTCGCGAATCATATTTTGTCCAACACACAGCCTGACACTGACTTGCAAATTGCAAAAAAACATAAGAAAATTTTAATTTCGCCCATCCCCAGACTTTGCAGGCTTCTTAATAATTGCGATGTTAAGCGCAAAGTCCATCAAAAGTAACCACCGTATTGACTTCTTTTTCCCTGTCATCTTTGTATCTACTGTGTTTCCAAAACTACCCACTAGTTGTCTTAAGTGTTATTTCTGCACTATTATTGTAATTTTATTGATGTTATAATTTTGTTTTTGCATGCTGTGTCTATCGCATCATATTGTACACTATGTTTTTATCATATTGCTTTTATTATTAGGACAAACAGTGTATCAGTAAAAATGTTGAAAGCTCTTAAGGAATTATTTATTTATTTATGGCCAATAAAGTTAAAAATTCTTTCGCGGAAACCCTATACATCCAAAACCTCTTTGTTTTAAAAGTGCCAACAAGTCACTTTTCAAACAGTCTGATACTGTTGGTGGCATCAAACCTGTGATTGAACTAAATAAATACCACCGATTATATCAGCGTAGGTATTGACCATGTAAGAGCGAGCGAAGCGAGCTCGAAAATTTCTATAGTTCTTCGGATAGGTTGGAAATTATTTTGTCTATTGATACGGATATTGGACGGTGCTTATGAATGAGAAAAATGCAGTAGTATGCAAAAGCGAGCGAAGCGAGCTCCGGAGTTTTGGCATTCCGTCTTGAAGGGGCCAGGTTTTCCTTTCAGTTAATAATTAATTCAGGAAAAGGACTTAGGTACTTGGCGGACTTTTACAAAAAAGGCAAATGACGGGAGTTGATAGTGAGAACACACGCTGCAAGAGTGAGCAAAGCAAGCTCAAACGTTGTAGCCCACTACCTTTTGACAGTGATTTTCTTATCACTTTTTATTAACCATTATTTCCGAAATATTCCCCAATTATTTGCAACCTTGTACACATATAATACTTACCACGGGCAAAGAAAGCCTAATTCATCCCAGCTTTCAGTCTAATCCGACGGGCACGCTTAACTTAAGCTCTGAAAAAGGCACACTGTGGTAAAAAATAAAGGAAATCGATTTTTGCAGGGCGCCTTTTCGGTTTTGTTTTAATTGGCACTGCTTTGCTGCCAGAATAGTGCAGAGCTAGATCAGTAGATGCTGTTTTAAAACTGACCAATAAATATAACAAGCAATTAATTTACGGGCCTCAGCAGCGAACTGAAACTTAAAAAATATGATTTACCACAAAAGCACTCACTATCTACTGCTTCAATGCCCCCTTTTTGTTAAGGCGCCAAGACAGACCGTTCTCCGACTGAACAACTGGCGCTTGTTGGGGTAGTAGGCACAGACCTATAAGCTATATGTATATTCACTTATGGCTATCAGCGTGCGCCTCCTAAGCATCTGTACCCCAGCCTATTTTCATATTTTGCGAATCCGATAACGAAGAAAATGGTACCAATGACGAAAAATTGCAATTTCGTTAGAGCCATCTTCTGACAAAGGTCTTGGGTTAGGTTCCGCGCACTGCTCTGCTCTTTGATTAGCGCGAGCCGGACTCTGTTGACACGAAAAGCGACCATTGAACGACAACGACATTGTTTATTATGGTCGTACAAATATGACAAATCTGTTATTTAGGGTTCGACACTTGACAAATCATTGTTAAGTAAGAAGCGCTGTTCTTTATCTGTGGGGGCCCATCTGTTTACGCGTAACTAGTGCAAATATTTTATCGATGTATGTATCTAAGCCAGTGCCAAGCGGCTTATAGGCAATGGGTCTGCAAAATGCCCCCCTTCTGAGGCTTGCGCCCTTGGCTGCCGCCCACCTTGCCAACCCCTGGCCGTAGCGTCCGGAATTGTAGGTACCCAATCAAACGACAGTTAGTCACATTACATTACACACTCATTCAAACGTCACTCAATTTCAAAAGTCATCATTAACGATTGGCAGATGGAGAATTATGGAATTCAATCGATATTAGACATTATATTCTTAAATACAAGACGGACTATATATTATTGGCTGATTTAGGTACGGTATTCGAAAAAGGGTAAGAACTGTACTATTTTTCATTCCATGTCATGTATAAAAATATACCCATTCACTAAAAGTCGTGACTAATAGAAGAAGATTATGACTCTGTACGTGTTGGTACTTACCAGAGCCGTAAATAGCCTTTTCTGCGCCCTGTGCGAGCTCCTATAACTGCGCCCTTGTCTTTTTTAGATATTATAGGTAATTTAACTTTCACACCAAAACAGATAAATTGTAGACCAGAGTGCTGATTGGTCGCTCTCAAGTTATTTTATAATCTTACTGATTTGCGGTGTGGTGACAAAATAGCGGCGCCACCGGCTATCACCTGACGGCAGCGAAGCGGAGTTTTGACAATAGGATAAACCTACAGAGCATTTGTTACTTTCGACCTGCCGTTACTTTTGTACCCGGTCTCCCCTAATAAAATCCACCCTGCAAAGTTTCAGTAAACAGTAAATTAATTTAATTTTAAGTACTTGGTATGGTAGAGTTTTGAATAAGGAAGGTAGCATCATATAAATTCCGTTTGTATGAATTGGTGAAAAACCTTTAATCGAAAATATTTGCAAAGATTATTTACAACTAGGTACACAATACACAAATGAATGACTTCAGATAGTAAATATTTATTAAAGAAGCCATAAACTTTTTTAAAGATTTAGGTACTTTTCGAGCTCGCTTCATTGTGAAATCGTTGATAACCTTTTCATACGAAAGGCACCGTCCTATTTCGCGTTGAACCGACAAAATCGCTAGGCCGGTCAAAATCAAAATCAAAATTCATTTATTCAAATTAGGCTGAGTGCCAGCACTTTTTTAACGTCAAAGTTCTACATGAAGACAGTCCCCCAAAACGCCCGCCCGTCACCACTTCCTAGTGTTTTAGCTGGGAAGAAGAAGTGGCGCAACAAACTCCCCAGAAATTCAACCTTTCTTGGCCAATCCTCGAGCGCAAATAAGTTTTTATTAATTTGTTCTTAGGTACTGACTGATCTTGCGTAGGAAGCTTTTTTTTTAGAAAGATTTTTTTAACAATGCCAGTGATTGTAGTCACTGGCATTGTTAAAAAAATCTTTATAGCGATTACTACATTGGGAAACATCTCTTTTAAATCTAGTTCGACTAAAGCTTTAAGAAGACCCAGACTTGAACTACGGTCACATTTATCAAATAATATAGTCGTTTCAACTTGACTCTTTAAAGTGACTAATTCAGCCCAAAATTCAGTAGCATTAATATCTGCTGAATAGAATATTTGATAAGTACTCAAATCAGCGGCATTTTTTTTTTAGTTCTTCAGCTGGATAATTAGCAATCTGTTCTATTGTCAAAAAATTAAAAGGTGGTGAATGTTGTTAATTTTCTCGAATCGCCATGTGAATTCAGAAATCATTTTATCAATTGCTACATACATATTAATTTTAAATCTTTGCTGTGGTGTAATATCGACGTTTTTGATGGTACTGGCATGTAGGTATCTACGTATGTGTTGGAATCGGACACTAGAGGCGCAGCGGGAACTTATCAGGAGCAAACCGAAAAAATAATACTTAGTATTGCATGGTCTGGCCATTCTTGCGCCCCCCAGAGTCTACGCCCTGTGCCTGGGCACCGGTGGCACCGCCCTATTTACGGCACTGGTACTTACCTGCTGTAAGTGCAGACAGTAATTGAAACCAAATCAATAAATAAATAATCCGATTTTCGTCAATCAATTTCATGCAACCATCTGTCACTCCATTACACGATACGTTATCCGTCAGTCACAGCCTTGACTGTGGTTAAACTGACAGCAAAACCTAACGTTTATGGGCGCCTAAGAAGTTACATAAACACGAGATATTCGGTACGAGTTGGTCCTTGGTTGCTGTTTCTGCAGAGATATTATTATGTGAAAAGTTAACATTAGTATTAGTTAGAACAAAACAAACAAACAAAGTTTGTACCTAGTGTTAAACAGATTTTATTTCAGTTTGTACCTACCACGTTACACTAAATGCGAAAACGAAGTATTATGCGGCTAGAACATTTTTTCTGTGGTCTGATTGTTATATGTGTGTGCATTAGTTGTTAAACAATTAGAAGATGATATAATATGCAACGTGTACTAAACAGAATAAACGCAATACCTACCTCATAAGGGGTTATTGTACTCATCATTATGAACAACTTTTGCTATAGGACCAACCCTGACATCTTAACAAAAAATCAGCTGTTCAGTACATTTTGTCGAGTTAAATATGCGCACAGAAATGTATGGGGCAGTCGATTTTTTTGCGCGATTTTAGTGTTAGTCCTAAGTGAAAGTTGTTCATGTAATTATGAGTACAATGACCCCTTCAGAGGTATTGCGTTTATTCTGTTACACGTTGTATACTTACTTGTACAGACGCCAGCACATCAAGCTACAACAATGTGTCAAATTTCTTTACTTAATAGATTTTCAACTTTATCGATGAGGCACTAGGTTCAAGGTTGATTTCGAAAGTTTGACAGTTTCGGGTAGCTTTATGTGATGGCGTCTGTACAATGTAAAACGAGATAATTACAAATAATTACGTTCTGATTCGTTTTTGTACATGAAGTAATAGATAAAAGATTGACAGAATTTTAACACAAGGGGTATAATAAGTTTAGCAAAGTTAACTTGACAGGTTATGCCTGCAATGAGTTGGCAAGGGCGCAAGGTTCAATCATAGATATATGGGTTCAATAGTAGGTACCTGTGCGGACACCGCAACTCACCGGTCGAGAATGTTATTGTAGGCCTCCCCATTAGCGGCAGACGACACGTTACGCTGTAGGTCTTTATAACAACTGGCGTGAAAATACTTATACTTAATCCTAAGTATTCCTAAGTATTATTTCGATACCAGAATTATCAAGTAACGTAAAGGACATTTTTGCATTTTGCATGAACCTTACGTTAATTGACGTAGGGATATTCTGGCATTTTGGGTAAATGTCGTAGGTCAAATGATACTTCTGGTATCTATTTGTCAAATACTTAATAACTAATGAGTCACTTCTTAGTAACTAAACTATCACCGATACTTTTTACGACTACTTTTTCTTTGGTCATAGTGTTTGGCGTTTCCTCCTTCAACAGTACGCTCCCAAAAAAATCCCATGCGTATGATCTAAGTATGATCTATGTATTGCAATTTAGCACGTTCACAGGTCGCGAGGCGGGCGCAGTCGTGCAGCAGTTCTCGTGATTTGTGGTGACCTCGCTCGCCGCGTGCCAGTTCTTCAATATTCACTGAATGAGTCCACGTTAGTAGTAGACTCCGTTGCCGCCCGCACTCGGTTTCACTCCCAGCAGGTCGAACTCGTACACCTGCGTGTGTGCGCACTTATCCTTTTGACAGAGTAATTTTACAATAAACTGTTTTCGGCTAAAGTGATCACTGTCGGGGTCCTCCGCTGGGGCATTCCTCTTGAACTTCCACATGGTTCTGACGAGCACGTCGCGAGACACGTCGTGCGGCAGCTCAGCGCGGCCGGGCGCCAGCAGCTCGCCGCGCTCGTGGGGCGCGCGTGGCACGCTGGCGGGCGCGGCCAGGGCACGCGCACTCAGCAGCAGCAGGCAGGCGACGGGTATCATGATGTAGTGATCGCGGATGCGACAGTGCGACTGGTTGTCCTGCGAGTCGAGCTTCGTTTATATGTGGGTTAGCCCGTACTTTCCGTCTACACTGTCTTGCAGATGAAACAGGAAAGTTTAATCTTTATAGCCATTTTATTTTTATCTAATTGAGATCATTGTAGCTTTTGGTTAGGTTTTATGCAGTCGACAGTTCACAAACCTGACAAGTCAATAAACAGAAGTTATATAATGCGAACATTGTGTACTTGTCTAGTAGAAACATAATTTCTTGCTTGTCTTCCTTTGCCCTGCAATGGAGACTGGCTATAAATATTAATATTTTCATGGCTACCTTCCTATCGTATTTGAATGTCGCACCAAGGCTGTACCTACATGAAGCTAGTGCTTAAATGAATCAATGACGGAGGAAGACAGATTCAATTATCAAACTAAGGTGTCGTCGGCTCGTCTAAAATTAACAAGTACTTCAGTTAGTCTGTTTTGTATTTGTGTTCAGAAAGAAACTCGAGTTGGTAGGGATGTGGCCTGCCTATTAGATACCATATTGGTATCTAGTGTACCTAACCTACTGATAAATGTCTAGCGATGTCCACTAAACTAAACAGCTCAAGGTGATCTGAACTGATGACAGTGATGACGCCATGCGGTGTTTTCCTGCCAGCCGGTGACGATTTGGGGATTCCAAAACAGAAACGAGTGTCATCACTAGTCATCAGTCCTCGTAACAGATAATGACTTAGTTCTCAATAGCCTCTCTTTTCATTGTTTTTGTCTTTATTGATGCTACGGCTAGGACAACTGGACCACCCACCATTTTGTCCCTACAAGTCCACGTAAGTAAGGTATTTAACTTGTAGGCTATGTTTCTAGTTAAATAAATAAATAATTCTACAAAATAGCCGAGCGCGGGCTAAAATACTGAGTGTATATTGACCGTTGTGCTGGCTGGCAGTGCGGCCTTTGTTATATAACACAGATAAGCCTGTCATGTCCGCGCGGAATGATGCAAATGTTCGCGGCCGCGAGTGTAGGTACATACTTATCTCACGGAATGCGCGGGAAAGCCCAGCTCCGACGCCTGCGCAGAGGAACCGCCGCTACTACCGCTACTCACAGACCACTCGCTTGAGTGAGCTTGTGACTGGCTGGGAGGACATCCTCTCAATGGATACTCCTCGAGATAAAAACACTTTGAAATATCCAGTTTGTACATAAGCTTACTTATGCTTCTTGAGTATTACAGTTTCAGCACTATATCTATCAGTTTAGTAGTTTCATATGAAGTCGCTGGGTGCGAGTTGGTGGCACATGGTAGCCGCGCCACGACCACGTGTGCTCTCGCGCACATAATCGTTGCCTCACTCGCGTCGTGCACCCGTGACATGCGTGCCATCCATGCGGGTCGCGGAAAACCCAAAACCCCACACACACACGAGCAGAAGGCACAGCCGCACTGACCGTAGACTTACAGTAAATCATTATCATGGGCCGGTTAATTTGCAGGGCAGTTAAGAGAACCATTTCAAAAACATTTTCGAAGCTCAAAAGCGCTGCCTGTGAGCTATAGGCATTTGGTCTTTGGCAACAGACAGTTGCGTACCTATATTTAAGTCTCATAAATTTTATACCTTCCCATGCCTTTATGTCCTTGAATTGCCAATATTTGTAATAGCTTACTCGATGTCTATTTGCGAAGTACAGCTCAATATCAGAATGTATTATGCATGGGCGTATTTAAAACTAGTTTGTGATTTGTATGGCTCCTGTAATCTATACATATAATAATCTGTAACAAAATACCTGACTAAATTAAAAACTTACAGTTGTTTTAAAAAACGTTTCACAGAATAACTTGGAGATAAATGTTATTATAGATACTGTGCAGGATTTCTTAAATGATTACACTAGTTTACAAAATTTAACTTTTTGTCTGTTGCCGCGAATTCTGTGGTTGATAATGTTCACTTATGACTTGATTTTGTCAAATCTACCCTCAAAATTTTTTGAGCAGCTCGAGTTACTTTCTTTTTGATTTTTATCATTGAAGCGTAGGTATATAATATCGATTTTTTTTAAGGATGGGAAATCATCAAATGACTTCTTCCGCTCTGGGTGGAGCGGAAGGGCGTGTCAGACTCTTACTGACTAAAACCCATCCGTGCTCCTTCCAAAGCCCTTTGCGCTCCAGGGCCGCGGTGACTCTTTCGAACAAATTCCGCAACCCTGATAATAATATAATATCGATAACAGGCGTATTTTACTGTGTTAAGATTAGTATCTGAAGTTTTTGCGTCATGAGTAGTTCAAGGAGACGTCGTTTAAACAATCCAGATCATTTTTGCTATATATGCGGAGAATATGTGTTTAAAGATTGTAGAATAGTAATATCAGACTTGGTGAAAAATACCTATTTTGAGTATTTTGGGATACTCTTAGATAAAAATGAGAAGTCTTGGGCTCCCAATTGTGTTTGCAAATCGTGTGTGGAATATTTAAGATTATGGAAAAGTGGTAAAAGAAGTGAGTTAAATTTGGAACATCGACTATTTGGCGAGAACCACAAAATCATCTAGAAGACTGTTATTTTTGTAGCGTGAACGTAAACGGTTTAAACACTAAAAATAGAGCTAAATGGCAGTACCTACCCAAGTACTAGTTGTGTTCAACGTCCAGTGCAGAGTTCATCTGACTCTTCAGTGCCTAAAAATATATCTGAACTCTAAGAACAAGACACTGAAGGACCAAGCTCATCATAAAATTATGCTGATTTTGAAGGTATGTCAAATGAGCCGAAATGCTTTTCCCAAAAGGAGTTAGATGATCTTGTAAGAGATTTAAATCTTTCTAAACAAGTTTCAGAATTGTTAGCATCAAGGCTGAAAAAAAATACTTTCCTCAGATACTAAAATAAGTTTTTATCGTGAAAGAGATAAATAATTACGGCGTTATTTTGCCTTTTACCTTTTGTTCAGATATAACAAACTTGTTGATAAAAATGGGTTTGAAATAATACGAACCAAACGACTGGCGTCTGTTCATTGACAGCTCAAAATGTATTCTATTACATAACGGAAATAACCCCAGCGTATTTATTTCCGTTATGTAATAGAATACATTTTACACATACATTTCACATACCTATTGCCCACGGTACAAAGTTAAAGGAAGAATATTGTAACATTTCGCTAGTCTTGAACAAAATAAAATACAATGACCATAGGTGGCAAATTTGTGTCGATTTAAAATGGTGAACATTCTTCTCGGTCAACAAAGTGGTTACACTAAGTTTCCCTAAGCAGTTTTTTGGCAGATGTGGCTCCTTTTCTATAGCACACGTTAAAAAATACAAATTTACAAGTTTTTTATATATAATATTAATTATTAATCTTCTCAACATCGCTGTTAGCGCATGTACACAGATACACACAAAAGTACAAGTTTTTTAATTTTTTAATTTATTATAAACATCACGGCTTTGACAAAACACATTGAAGAGGTACTTATGTATTTTTTCAAAAGACTTTCTTGTGACACAATTGTTTATATCTACTGGAAGGTTATTAAAAATAGTTGGAACTAAAAACAACAAACGTTTTAATATTATTGTTCCTTTGAGATCACAAGATCAATATCACAGGAACAATAATATTAATATTACGTACAAACGTATAATATTGTTTTTAAATATATCCCTACCATACTGTTCGAATAAAATTGCGTTTAATGGTGTATTCCGATATTAAAAGTAGAACACAAAATCATTGTGAATGGTCATCAGTCTGATGCAGTGCATATAACCTCGGGTATTCCACAAAGTTCAATATTGGGACCACTATTGTTTATTTTATATACATAAATGACATGGACAAATGTTTTAAAAATACTAAGTTTCTATCATACGCTGATTATCTAAATGCAAATAAGTAGGTTCATACAAACTGTAGAGGATTGTCGACTGTTCTAACAAGATCTGGACAGTCTCGCTGACTACTGTCTAAACAATAAACTACACCCCAGTTTCTGCAAGTGCAATCGCATCATTTTCACAATGAATAAAATACACAGTTATAAACTTTGAATAGTCATTAGCATTACTCGCCACAACACTCAGTAACGTATTGTTACGAGCTTGGGGTTCGTGACAATAAAAACAGCCGATTAAATAACCAAAATGACACTTTAATTTAAAAACACTAATTACAACTTTAAACTCACTAATTATAAAACACAATTTCACCACTGATCACTTTAATCGCACTTGAATATCGCTTCCGAAGTATCCGCTTGTATCGCTAATCCAATACTGGCTCGGTTCCGGTGGAAGTCGCTACGTCCCCGTCAGGGGACGTGGCGAGCGGTCACAGGGCTAGGCCCCCTGCCCGCGGGGGCACCCCTCGGCCTATAGAAATGGGCCCGTCATTTTGGTGCACATTATTGTGCGGAGCTTCCTCGGGCGCGCGCCTACTCAAAAACGAATAGCAAACGCGCGCCCGTGTGTATAAACTGGCTCGGTTGCGGACTACGCGCTCCTTATATAGGGCAGTTAATTCCAGAAACTTCTAATCTCGAAACTTCTGGAAAGTAACTACCGCTGCCGACTGACCAGATACCCAGAAGTGTAGAATGTTCTGGCAAAGAAATGTCTAGAAGGTACTTGACTCTACTAGTTCTGCTACTCGATAGTAGGTGGCATTAGTAGTAACTTAATGTACCCGACATTAATTCTGGCGCGTAACAGTATCGTATCTACCATGAGTGAGAGATCTTGGTGTGTTCATTAAGATGTACAGTTTCGTTATGAGATCGTTCACTAAGTTCAAGCGGGTCTCCATATACCTTAACCTATGTAAGACCCTTGTACGATCACCATTAATTAGAATATGCCATCCCTATCTGAACCAGTTTTACCAGAAATATGTAGACATAATTGATAAAGTCCAGCGGGAATTTCGACGAGCCATGCTTTACAAAAACAAAAATAATTCGCTATTGTTTTCAAAGAAAATTTATTACTATTATTTACAGACGTATTTGTTGTACTCTCAATTACTAGATTAATACTTGTAACAGAATAAACGCAATTCCTGAAAAGGGGTTATTGTTCTCATAATTATAAATATTTTTTACAATGGCAAAAACCCTGAAAACGCAAAAAAAACAGCTTTTCAGTACATTTTGTCGAGTTAAGCGCACAGAAATGCATGGGGAAGTCAATTTTATTTTTGGGATTTCGGGATTGATCCCTGTGAAAGTTGTTCATAATGATGAGTGCAAAAAAAACTTTTTACAAAAAAACATTACCGACTTCCAAATAAATAAAAGTCATTACAAAGTATCTAGAGGCTTCTGTACTGTATGGTATTCATGGGGATTTTGATTCCTATCGATTAGTATCGATCTCACGAGCAAACTATATTATGTAGTTCCACGCAACGATACGTAGTATCCGTGCAGGTACCTACCCTGTTTGTGGTCAATACCTGTCGAACTAATTCAGGAGCCTATTTAATAATGTTGACAAGCGACAATCTGCCATTCTACAATTTTGTTCGTTTATTTCATACATTCTCTGCTTCATGTGGGAAATTGTGACAATATGTCAGTTTTTGTCTAACTTAAAATTTTATTTTTGTCTGGTTTGCGTTGCCCTATCTGTCGATTTCAGATTCAACCATTCGGTTAATTGCAATTTTGTTAACAACACATACCTGGGTATTGATTCTTTTGTATGCTCAAAATCCAAATTGAAATGAAATGTTATGAAAATTATTGAAGTGATAACTTCTTATGGGAGGGTAAACCGCTCGTAACGTAACGCGTTACGGCGCCAGTCTGTCAAGCTTCCCTTTCTCTCATGCATACGGCAGCGGTAGGCAGGCTCTTCCTTTCTCACTCTAACCACAGCGCTACTCGTATTTCGGACATACGCTTCCCATATTACATAGTTTAAGTTATCACTTCTGTCGGGCGTCCCGAGACGCACTAGTTTTTTTTATTACTAATCAATAATGTTATCAAGAATGTAACAGCTTACATTTAGTCTAGATCAATTAACACAAAAACAAATAAATTATTTGTTTTTCTTTTTGTGTTAATTGATTGCTTGGCAACAGAGTAGGTACCTATTAAGTACTCTGTTGCCAAGCAATCAATTAGAATTTTTATTTTGAATGATGTAATTAATGATGTGTTGTTAATGTGTTGTAATTTGACGTAATGATTGAACGTCTAGTAGTACTCATTATCATATTTTCTTTTGTTATATGCGGATAATGTAGTGGGCCGTAAAGCTGCAATATCTAAACTATGTAATATAATCTATAATATCTATAAATCTATCTATCTATAATAATATTATAAAGACGAAAGATTTGTTTGTTTGTTACGATTTAACTTAAAAACTATTCGACCGATTTTAAAAACTTTTTCACCTTTAGAAAGCTACATCTTCACCGAGTAACATAAGGTATATTTATTTCCAGAAATAATTACGGATCCCTACTAAAACTTGAATAATGTACCTAAGGTGTAAATTGTCATAAAATATCTTTCATCGCATGCGCTGCGAAAACTATTGATGATACATACCTAATTAAAGTACTCATTATTATCTAGAAAAAAGTCTGAGCTATATATCTATCATAACTATTATGGTTAAGTAACAATGACGGCTTTTTGTCAAAATTATTCAGTCAAAGCTCAGTTGGAAACAAAAAGTGATGATTTTGATATCAAGATATATCCGTTTAAATGGTTTGATAATTAAGGTTGATTATGTCCATGAAAACTATGTTTTTAATTATACAAATCGGACCTTTCGTTTAAAGTTACTACAGGTTTAAAACTGCTCTAAGTAAGAAAAATGTTACGGTTTGAGCGAATTGGGGAGAATCTTAATGCTTGGTCCGATGAAGTTGAAACACGGCATTAATGATTTTAATAAAATAATAAGAATAACAAATATTTGGATTTTTCGAAAATGAACCCCTTGGGGCGAAAAGGGGTGATGAAGTTTTTAGGGGAGGACATTATTGCTTTCTTCAATTTACGCGGTCATTGGAAAGAACAAACTAAAAGTGGGATATTTGAAACAGATCTAATATTTTTTTCATAATCAACCCCTGATGGGGTGAACGGGGTGAATAGTATACTGATCCTAATACCGTTGAATGGATATCGTAGTGCTGAATTTTCCAAAACTTATCCTTAAAAAGGGTTCCAGGGGGCGTTGAAGTTTGTGAAGTACCTACTAAATCCGCGCGAACGAAGTCGCTGGCTAAGTGCTAGTTGTTAATATTTTGTATTATCTTTTCTCTGTTCCAACACATATTGTAGTTGTTTATTATCCTTCAATAAAATAAAATACATCTGAAAGTATGTTTTTAGAGGTTGTACCGAGTGGACATTTTATAACTTCATTTTACCACGATCTCGGGTCACTCATAACATAACACATTATAAATAATACCCCAGAGCCCAGTTGGTAAACATTTTAATGTTTAACATACATAATTACATCTAAAACAGACCAAATGTTTTGGGTTATTCCATATCGTTTCCTTTAACTTTTAGAAGGTTATCGAAACAAGGCGCATGTTTTACCGTTTTTTAACCCTTTTTTTGTTGTTGTTAATGTTGGATATTCTGCTCTGGGCTGATCGGAAGGGAGTGTCAGACTCTTACTGACTAAACTCCATCCGTATTCCTCCCAATGCCCCAGGCTTTGCGTTCCGGGGTTGCGGTGACTCTTTCGAACAGATTCCGCAGATCTGGCAGGCTATTAGCGGGCTTCTGTGCTGATATTCGTTTCAGGCGCGTGTGGAACATAGCGCGCCGTCGACCCGAACCTGCTTCTGATAGGACGGCGAGCCACCCTGACACTGCGCCATGCTCTGGAGCAACAGGTCCTGCGACGGCGCAGTGGTTGGTATTCGCCTGGAGAACTTGTTTAACCCTATGTTAAACAAGGTAAATACATGCGCCTTGTAACAAATATTTTATTGTAAGTCGGCTACAGCCTAAAATACCAATAGTTGGTGAAAGATCTCGTTTTCGAGGAAGTGTGCTGAAAAGTATACAATTGTATATCTACTTTTCAGCACACTTCCTCGAAAACGAGATCTTTCACCAACGCTTTTATAAGGGTATTTCGCACTAGTGCGGAAAAAACCCACGTGTTTAGTTGAATACATTTATAATATAAGCCTAGAGCGGGGACCGGTGGCGGGTGTGCATCACTGGTCGTCCGACAACCGCCACAATATCGAATGCGATGCAAGAAAAATCCGCGAGCTTATGTTCACAATAATATTTTGTAAGTAAATGCTTTTTTTTAATCATTTGCTGTTTCCACTACGTGTGTTGAAAAACGTCGAACAAACTATGCTATATATATCGTCATAGCTCATGACCATTTTATTTAGGAGCTAAGCGATTTAGGAACATCTTACTTTTCCGTGCTGGCGGTCTCCAAACTAGTAAATAAATAAATACTTAATCGTAGAATGACAACAAGCTCAAGCTCCATGTGTTCGTTTCCACGAACAGTGACAGTGCTGGTGAGCCCGGTCTGCCCCACACACACAGTGGTGGACTGTCAGCTGCAGACTGCGGCGGCGCTGCTCTGAAGGTGTCCCGTGTGTTTGTCGTGGCTTCATCTACGCCTTTGAGTTTCCTTTCTATTCCTTCTATTACTCGCGTTTATATTGTTGAATAGTGAAATCTCATCCCGAACACACGCTACCGATGAGTAGCGTCTACGTGCAACACATGCTCTCGACAGTGCCTCATATCAGCATATGAGGCTCTGTCGCGAGCGCAACAGCAGGCACAATCGTGTTAGTTCAACGGACTAGCTCCTAGCCAGCATTTGTTCTGAGGTTACGCGGTCATTGTGAACATATGGATATCGTGGTTAAGACACCAACCATCGCTACTACACAACCATGCAACCAAACGATTGACATCATATAAAGGTATGGGATCTAGGGTTGCTGCAGCCGCCTGTCGTCCCGGCGCCGGGGCTTGCGTTTTCAGAATGAACAGAAAATTTTGTACAAACGTAGTAATTACTTATGATGTTTAATTTGTAAATAGGCTAGGTATAATCGTAAACATTGGCCTTTGGAATCGTGTTTCATTGAATCAGTTCAAACTCAAGCCTATTGTTCTTATAAGTAACAGGAAGAGAGCCATGGTCAGGTGACAGTAGAGAATACCTACAGTAGTAAATATTCGTTTTGGAAAGTGAATATTTAAAAAAAAAAAATATATATTTAGCCATAGTTAGTGTGAGTATCGAGTGTCAACTCGCCGGAGTGCGGTGCAGCAGGTGGTAGCGCAGGTGCGAGCGCAACAGTGTTGTCAACAGCGTCGCCATTGCGCTGGCGAGCAGGCAGGCGATGACTTCATACCAACGGTTTTTCGGATTGTACTTTACGTGATTACGGTACGCTGCTTAGGTACTAACATTACAATAACATAGAGCACTTCATAATTCATAATAAGTTAATCATTTCATTTATTTTGTAGGTCACTAATTGGAGGAACTGAAACTTAGAATAAGGTTAAGCACAGATCAGTAGAGCACTATTGTCAGGAGGCTGCGCAAGCTTCCGTGTAGTTGGTCCCGTGCTGCGAGCCTAGGCTAGCGCTCGGACCAGGGCGAGCGCGGGCGAGCGTTGGGTGTCCAG
>NDFZ01004987.1:73423-89375 GCA_002192655.3 Mamestra configurata
AGTACAGTGCCGACAGCACGCCCTGCTCCAGCTGCGCGCACGTCGCTCCCAGCAGAGCCGCTAGCACCGCCACCATCAGCGCCTTCAGCAACATGTTGTGTTTCGTCTCACAAGCTAAACGGCGGAGAATTAGGACACCTAAGTCAGCAGGAGCCGGTCGGCCGGTGAGCCTACAGCGGCGCACTGAACCCGGCGTGATCCCGCGCCTTATTATAAGTCCTCTTGGAGCCCGGAGCGGGAATACCCACTACGAGGAAAACCCAGCGCACGTGCACTTTGTTGCACTCACTGCAATGCGCAAAAGCGACTGCGACCACAATTCGATACACTCGGAAACGTTATACATGCGACTATGTTGTGTTGTTTATTGAAATTAACTGACGAGGAAACGAATTGAGAAATTATGCGGAAAATTTGGAAAATTAATTAAACAATAATTAATTATTCATGTGGTTAGAATTATAGGTACATAATAACATTCTAGTCTTTTTATCCTGTCGAATATTTTAGACGCGCCTAGATAGGACCTACCTGGTATTGTTGGGCTGTGTGCCCTTAGCACAACTATAGCGCTGAAAATAGCAGCGTATGTTGTGACAAGTAGGTAGTAGGTAGTAGGTAATGCGGAACAAGTCGTGGACGCTGCCACAGATCAGTGAGAGTATTGGGACGCAGTTTGTATGTCGACAGCAGGAGACAAAGTTCGAAACGAAGTTTCTAGATTAGTGCCTACAGATGATTCACTCGGAAAGAGAATTCATACGAACCACATAATGTAGCTATAAGAATAGTGGTGGGAAAACGCGACGCGACGTTAAAAAGTTTCCTGGAAAAGCCCAAGGTGTTTATCGACTTGTCTGTGTCACCGGATAATTGCAAACTACGTAGGATTACAAAATATCTCGAGATATTGTGAACTCTCGATAAATTGTCAAATAAAAATTTGTTCTACAATTATACGAATAAAAACTTGTATTCTATAATATCTCAGTTTATGTCAATCCACAATTTCTCGATTGCGGATTGACATAAACTGGCGACCAATCAGCACTCTGGTTTACAATTATCTCTTAGATATCTAATAGTTTTGGCGCTATAGTTAAATTGGAAACTTGGCCCTTCATAGGTCTTTGTTGGCGTGAGCTCATCGCACATCTGAACAGACCAATGAGAGCCATGTTTCCAGGTTTTAATATAGCACGAAACCGGATAAATTGTAGACTTGTGCTGTGATTGGTCGCCATTTTATGTCAGTCAATTTCTCGGAATGACTTCGAGAGATTATAGACTACTTAGGTATGCAATTTTGATGCGTAAAAAGTATTCTAAATGTTTAGTTGACAATTTATCGAGAGTTTACAATCTCTCAAGCTATTTTTATAATCTTAAGGAATTTGCCATTTTCCGGTGACATCTGCGTAATATTGAGGTTAGAGATCATTTATTCTCATAAGAATTACAATTCACTTACATGAGAATATTTAAAATTAGACATATCACAAAATAATATTCTAAGCAGATATGAGGTAATTAGTTTAAAGAAATGTTCTCATTGAATGCGGCCTTGACTATGTAAGCATTCCACAACGATAGGTACCTATAGGAATAAGTACATGGATGGGAATATATACCATGCTCATTGAAAATAGGAAAGACAAACAGTATACTTACTCTGTTTATCTTGGAAATTGGATAGTTGAACTGAGTTGAACAAAGTGTACCTAGCTACTTACTTAGACAATTTTTTCGTAAGGAATGCTGAAGAACTTCTTCGTCTCCCCAAGACAATGGTTCAATAAAATCGTCATCCTTATATTAGGTACTATGCATGTTGTCTGTTGATTTAGAGCTAGATCTAGTGCAATCTGGCGGAAAATGTGATATCATCTGGTACACCAATGTGTAAGTAGGTAGGTACCTACGTAAGTTAGCAGAGGTCTGCGCTGCGGAATCGATCGTTAGGGCAGTGGTGTAGCGAGTAGCTCAATCATAGTGATGCTTCAACGTCATCAACGTCATCAATAGAATATTCCGAGGTCAGTAATTCTAAATAATTTCTTCGGTCTTACCTTGCATAAGACTGTCGCATTTCTTATGAAATTCAGCAAGTGGATTACAGAAACGAGCATTTTCGTATTTATACAAACAAAGTACTTGCATCACAAACAAGTAGGTATGATACAAACTTGCTTTGCAGGATTTCAGTTTTATCTACTTAATATAGATGCTTACCTACACAAGTGCAGCATGTTACCTACATGTTCAACGCCACACGCTCCCATATTATTATTATACTCTTAGGCAACACGCTTGCAAAAACAAGCACTCAGAAAACTGAAACTAAATTATTTATGCAGCCGAAACCTTTGTTCTTGAGTCGATGGTTCGATGCGATAATAATAAATGAACATGATTAACAATTCTCGTTCGGCTACTCACCGCTAGGTGGCACTAGTAGTATATGTTTCATGCTCTGCAACAAATTCTCTATCATTTTTGATGAATAGTATTTTGGTAAACTGATGCTGACTGTATGCCTATCCTATACTTAGATGAAGTGTCGGTTCTGGCAATTTGTTAGATTGGACAGGCTGGTAATTTCTTCTAAAAGTTTAGTGTGAATACTTAACTTGATATTCAAGTTATCCCACTATACTAACGCTATGGAAATGCAAGAGGAGGGTTGTGCCGCGTTAATTCGAATACGTCACCATAATAACGATACCTATTGAGTAATTGTGAGTTAGTCTATAATTTCGCTTCAGTGTATATCGACTCCGTGGCGCAACGGTAGCGCGTCTGACTCCAGATCAGAAGGTTGCGTGTTCAAATCACGTCGGGGTCATCAGTTATTTTTTTGAAAGTGTTTTTTTCTAAAAGTCTATTCCATAATTGATTTGAAACAATGAATTGATAACATTTAGTTCGCTTATTTTTCGCTTGCATCTTTAAAAAAAGTTCGATCATGGAGCAAAATTTGGAGATGCCGGGGATCGAACCCGGGGCCTTTCACATGCAAAGCGAACGCTCTACCACTGAGCTACATCCCCTGTTTGTCGCTATTCCAAAATTACCCATTACTTAGCCATAGAAGTATTGCGAGCCGAATCCATTAGTTCATGAGGTCGCAGATGTTACTGTGAAGGCGGTCTGTCCTGAGTTTATTTAACTTTATTTGGGAGAATTAATAGTATTTTTTTGTAAATCTTTGCAAAAATATAGTACCTTCTTCTGGAAAATTTAGGAAAAAACAGTAGCATTTTGTTCCATGTTTTTGTATAAGTGAAAAAAATTAAGAAACACGTCGAAGTTTAACGAATGAAGGAATAAGCATTTGGATTTGCAGGAAAAGATAATATGCGCGAATACTCTGGCCTCGAAACTGAATATTTTTTTGACCTTACAGAAATGGAAGTCAAGTTGTGTAGGTACTTATGTTGAGTGGTTTGAGAAATATGAGAATGAATAGGTACTGGAGCGAGCTCGAAAATGCTGGGGCCTCCAAATAGCTTTTTACTAATGTATTTCGGCCTCCAATGGGATTTTATTAAAAACTAGCGACCCGCTCCGGCTTAGCACGGGTGCAATGCTGATATACTAAATATACTACGGGATTGATTTTAGTAAGTATAGGTATAGGAATAGTACAAAGGATGCTTTTTATCCCGGGAGTATGTTCCCTTGGGATAATTTCCAATATTAACGCGGGCGGAGCCGCGGGCGGCAGCTAGTTGTTGATAAATGTAAAAAGGCATTTTGTTGACAACTATTCATAATGACTATTTTCTTGCCTAGCTATAGGTATTCCAAAGTATAGCCGGGCGGCGCGGCGGCGCGTCGTGTTCCCAGCCACATAGTTCTCCATGTTCGCCATCTTAGCAGTCGCCCCTGTCTAGTCATATTATCTTTTGGTACACCCGGTAGATTAATATTAACCATCAAATAAAACAAAAGCATTTCATATGTTACATATGTATTGAAGTAGTTTGTTCACACGGAGCACATAAAAATACTTTTTACTTAATAATCTAATCGATAACAATTTTCAAGCAGAAGTCGCCATTATAGATCAGATATACCACCGTGTGCTCACCGCGCCTCCGCCTCCATGATGAACTCCGTCATCATCATCTCCATGGAGGGCGCCACGCCGTGCTTCACGCACGCCTGCTTGAAGCACTCGGCCACGTGCAGGATGCGCCAGCAGTGGTCCTCCTCATGGTCGAACTGCTGCTCGCAGCTGTGGATCAGCGCCACCATCTGCCGCGCCAGCGCCTGCCCTGCAGACACACACCACATCTCGTCACTATATATATGACGCGTGGGTGTTATTCTGGGCCACACCACTTACATTTACAGTGTCTCTCGCTACAGTTGATTCAATCGGCTCTCCATACCAGTTTATTAGTTAGGAAGAGCTGGCTAGTTAAGAGCTGTGAGCCACTATTTACACTATTAGGTATTATGCTTATAGATTATTATTATTCCGTTTATTCATTTTCTACATTTTTAAATATTTCTTATTTTTTTTTTAAATATTTCCTTAACAATTAATAATATAAAAAATAGTAGCCTACCGGTATCGGGAACAAGGTCCAAGCTACCGGCGGTCAGGGCTTCAGAGAGAGGAACTTCCTAACAATGCGAGCCGTCTCCAGAAGTACTGCTTTCTGAATCAAGTCCTTGATCCAGCTGCCTAACGAGAGCCTACTGAGGTGTTGGTCGAGGCTCGTGGCTATTAAGCCGTTGGCTGACACGACTATATTATTATTATTAATCATTTAATTCGAGTAACGAGACTCATACTATACATATGTTACTAACAATATACTTACAAAGTATAATCAGAATAGATTGTAATGTGGTGACTTGCCGTTGGGGAAGGACTGGATGAACTGCTCGGTGTTGTCGTGGTGCATGCGCGACGAGTCGGTGAGCAGGTTGAAGTGGCGCGACATGCACTGGATGGCGCAGCCCAGCTCGCGGTGCTCGAACTTGAAGTCGTCGCGCCAGAAGTGGAAGAACTCCTCCATCTTCTCCTCCGTGAGCTCACTCTGGTACAAACAAGGTTCAAGAATAAGTCATGCAGAATGCCAAAACCTTCCAGTTGCCAGCTCTCGCTACAAGCAACAAGAAATCCCATTTCTATCAACAGACCCCTGAGTATGGTCCTGTTATCACAGGTATGAAACCTCTACTATAATTGGAACACGTTTGAACAATCAGTCGTTGCGAAACGGGAATTTCTTGATTAGAAAACAGAATAAAATATCTGAACTCTTAAGGACCTGTTAAAATTTAGCAAGATTTCTTTTAAGAAATTCGAAAAAGGCTTTTAAGAAAATCAAGAGATGATTGTCAGTTCTGAATAAAGACTGTTTCTTAATAAGTATGGCAGGTGGTCACCTCCTGGCGGCACTTGTCGAGCGCCTGCCCGAAGCCGAGCGTGACATCCTTCATGACGTTGACGTCGGCGCGGGCGGCCGCCGCCAGCAGCACCAATGCGACCACCACTACCTGCATGATGACCTGACTCTGGCTGCAAAGAGCACGCGCGCGCTCATATAGCCCGCCACAAGGCTCTAATGTGTCATTAGCTGGGAGGTACAGCACATACATTGCTAGTTTGTTTTTTTTTACATTGTAAGCTTGTACTTACACTACTTGCCAGTAGTGAGAACGCACTTTGTATCGGAATGTTTGTGGTCATATTGTTGGGACGCCTGTCGGAATATATACAGCAACAAGTTATTCTCGTGGTCGACGCTTCCTCGCGTCGACTACAAAGGTGGAAGGCCCGACAACAGCGTGATTGTGTTCTTACTTATCTAGCTCTTCCCTACGCCTTTTGAGCGATTTCTACATTTTTGTCGACGTTATTGTCGTTGTTTACCAGAATTAAATCCTTAGTCGTTATCAATGTTTTGAATTCCCAGTTATCTTTTAAGTCGGCCAAAGTCTAATCATAGGCGTCATTGTTGTTTGGTATGTAGATAAAGAATACCTACACTGTGATACCTAAAAGTGTTGTCAATGTAATAAAAAAATGTATCTGTTGAGCCGTGCCAGGCTGCATACCTAGTGTTTACACAGATGACCTAGGCACGCTCATTAGCGGCGGTAATTAGCCCTCATCAGTAAGTTCCGCAAATTATTGAGCGTTTTTTTATGATAACATGTCATTGATGCAGAGCTTCATTGTCTCCTAGTACTTCTTGATACGTGTTTGCACATTACATTGTTTCATAGTACTTGTGTATTTACATAGGTAGGTAGGTGAGTAGCATCTTTTCCTTTTCGTTTTGTAGTTTTGGTTTTAATTTCTATGTAAGTATAAAGATTTTTCATACATCATCATCAGCTTTCCTATTTCAGCCCTTTCACTACTATATGAGAGTCGACTTCCCCCCTATTGGGTGCAGCGTTGTATAGTACATGAAGAAACCGTCACCCCGACTACAACGATTCAGTTATTGGGTTGTACACAGTACTGTCTCATGCATTACCTTACCTCCATCACAACCGTTACCAACATAGAACCTTTACCAGTTTTACCGTACCACGTTTACGACTCATTTGTTTAAGAAACAGGGAAGGAAACCGTCTTGAAAAGACGAACAACAATGCCAAAGAAATAGGATAGCATCGACGCGGCGCATCGATCACATGAAACGCGCGAGCAAGAGCGGTTTAGTGAAGATATCACGAAGGGTTTCCTTCCCTCTAACGACTTGTATAATGTAAATAGGTTTATCTTATCACTAGGTGCACCACAATAAATGTAAATATAAATTGGGCAGCTTGAACAGTAACATATAGACATCGAAACGAGTAACAAGTCTTTCACTATCACGGTCTCCAACTCTGGAGGAGCCAAAGGGCTATATGATAAGGCTGATCCGATCTGACTATCCGTAACGACGGGTGAACGTGTTTTTCGAAGCTCGGAGGGGACTGGATGGTTAATGGATAGTTCATGGACTGGATGGTAGTTGTTGGTGGTTTTTTTATTTATTAATTTTATTTAAAATGGGTTTGCTCTTGACTCTAGTCTAGGTCATAGATGACAGAGACAAAGTCGACGATGGAGCGAGCTTACCCAGAAGAAGCCTGTTCACTCTAATTTTGAAGAGATTAGGGTTGTATGCGTTCGGAAACACAGACGCAGGCAGAGTTCCACTTCTTTGCTGTGTGCATTATAAAAGACGGATGGTTAATATTCAAGTTTCTTCATACATTATTATACGTATACTCCGTGAGTAATACTCAGGCGGAAGATATCGTTGTCCGTGTGTGCAATAAGCAGCTGTTACATTCCATGTTACACCTTCAATAAATATATGTCTCGCTTCGAGCCGGATCCGTTCAGGCAGTCTTAGCGGTTAGCATTAGGAACATGGTTTGTGAGCAACATAGAGTTGTTTCTCAGCGAGTTAGACGCCAGGTTCCAGTTCGTATGGTATGTTAATTCAGGCAGTAGATCTCGATGCGGCGTGTGAACGCGGTCACGTTCCGGGCCGGATGCGGCGCGTACGGCACGGCCGCGTACTCGCGCTAATTGGGGCTGCTCCGACTGCTAGCCTGGCGACACGCCCCCTGCGCCGGCGCACGGCTATCGTTACAAGCTGCACGGAGCGTCCGCACGAGGGAGTCTCACCCTTTTGTGATGCTGTCGTGCTCCTCGTGCGGACACCTCCGCACAGGTGTCGAGTAGATTGTGGGTGAGGTTGGCAGTTTGGCGGAGGTGGGACAGGGTGTCCGGTCAGATTAGAGTTAGTTCGTGTTCGTCGGTTATGATCCAGTCGGGTTCTTACATCACTGGTATGTCAGTGGCGTTGGTAGTGCTGATGATGTATTGTGGTGCAACTTATACATTTCAAATTGTTTCGTTGAGGTAGAGATTACGAATGGAGGTATCTTTATTTTAGACTCACTTCTGCCAGCGGCATCGTCCTCGTGAATGTCGGCAATTATTTCAAGAGAAAATAATCCTGGGATAAACAGTAGCATAATTATGTGCTATTCCAAACTATAATCTATCTCTGTGCTGGGTGCGTTTCATAACGTATAAACCCATTTGGTCTAATTTCATTTTATTACCGTTCATAAGATATAATCAACGTGAGATATACCAACTGTTGATGTAATTTCTTAACATATAACATTTATTTCTTCTAAAACGTATTTAGTATAACGTTGTTTGATATAACGTTTATGTAATCGAAAATCATTTGGTCTAACGTATAATATATATGTATATAAAAACGTCATTATGGTTAACACCCCGACTCAGAGTCCCCCGACACGGATAAGTTAGGTTAGAAGCGGGAGCGGATTTTTTTTTAAACCACCCAGAAATAGGAGTCGTCGAACTATCTTAGCGCAGGTGGTAATCAGTTACTAGTTATGTTTTATATCTTTTGAGTGGTATGTCAAACGACATATAAACGATACATATATTTATTTTTAAATTATATCAATCGTTTATTATATTAACTAATCGTTATATTTAATAAAATTACAGCTTCCGTTGTTATATGTTGCAAATATTAGAGATTTTGTTATTATATCATCTATTACTTCCCCTCTGTGCTAAATTTCATCCAGATCCGTACAGATCCGTTCTGACGTGATTGATTAACAAACATCCATCCAAACATCCAAACTTTCGCATTTATAGTACATACTAGTATAGGTATATATATGTCACGGTAAGATTGTAAAATATCGCGTGAAATTGTAAACTATTTTTTCTTATGAGACACGGATGTATTGAATTTGGAAGGGGTCTTTCTGGAAGGGGATTTTTCCATAATATATCGAGAAGAATCTTACGGAGTCTGCAATTTTCCGGGGACATATGTATGTATAAACATAAACATATTATATTATATATTATTAAGTTTATAAGTAAGATTGACTATACTCCGTTAGAAGGTTTCATCAAAATTGAGCAGAATGTTCGGTAGCTTGGGATGAATATTCTTTAGTAAGTACTACCTATACACAACATAAATTACAGAAAAATATAATTGTAGCTAAACCATTTAATAGGCATAGCGATCCACAATAACATGTGCCTAACCGAGCCAGTAATAAGATGTTGTGAGAGATTGTGTAAACAGTGTAGCTCCACCTGTTCCTCAGCCGGTACATCTTCGTAATAACGAGCACGAGTCAATAATGAGCACACCAGCACGCCAGCACGCCGCGCCGCACGCACGCAGCACGCCGCACGCACGCAGCACGCCGCACGCACGCAGCACGCCGCACGCACGCAGCACGCCGCACGCTCGGCACGCCCGCTCAGAACCAAACAATTGCCACAGGTCACTGTTATGGCAGGTAAGGTGAAAAGTAAAGTGTAGCGATCTTGTACAATTAGCGGTACAGCTGGTAACGGTGCTCCCGATCACATCTCCTGGATGCTGGATGGTAGAACTGTACTGGTGATCACTTTGTGGAGTGGTGTATAGGCAGGCACTAATCTTGCAAGAATGTACTTGGTACTTGATTCTAATTCGGCTAAATGTTTTTTGTTTTGGAACAACTGTCATTTATATGGCATAGGTTACTGATGCCATGTTGATGTGTCACCGGCCTGACTTTGTCAAACCCGCAGGTATCCAACACAGTAGGTACACTACAGAATGCTTACTTTCACGCTGACGCAAAGGAGAACAATTTTATTTTTGTAAATTGTTGTTTTAATGCGTCGGGACAGGTTTGTGCGCTCGTGAGATTCGCGCAGATTTGCGCAAGTCTACCCCCGCCACCCCTCGACCCGGCCTTACTTCGCGCCCCACTATCACGGCTATTTATGAACAGAGTGCGTCCGCAGCCGAGCAGCGGGTAATTATTTGCAATAAGAATGCGGCGCCATGATCTGTTTTATATTAGAACTTTAATTGCATGCGTAGTCAGACAGACACTAGGAACAGGTTCCGCGCATGCATTATACCTAACTACGCTTCTTGACAATATTGCGTTCTTGACTTTTTTCTACAAACCGCTCATGGAGCTGGCGGGCAGAGCGCGGCAAGAAGCGAGGCTGTGCCGCGCCCAGCACTAGTACCAACCAGTGTACTTTGAACAACATTGAACTATGATAATTAGAAATGGTCTGCCATCAACTCGACGTCGGTAGTATCGGGAATGGTTGCGAGTTATGAGGTAGTCGGACATTACCGCAGAGCGTCGGCGTCAGCGCAACGTTATAGTTATTGTTCGCGGAAGGGGCGCGCGCGGCGGCGCGGCGGCGGCTGCGTGGGCGACACATTAAAACTTTACTTAATTGCTGTCAGGGGTCAGCACACCAATTAGCGTAGCATTCACGGCGACTCGGCCCGGCGCGCGCGCAGGTACGACGGGAAACTGGAAATAAGCAAGTTGTTGCTGCTGACTGAACTGCAATAAATGTGGACTTATAGCTTTTGGCGAGAAAACTACAAATGAGGTTAGTGATGATTTGCTACAAAACAAGATAATATCATAACTTTGACAATCGACAAAACTCTTATATATAATAAGAGCCAGCAGGGAGGAGAATACAACTCGGTGTGTTGTGAGTGTTGATGATCTTAACTTATTCTCCACCAGTGTTACGAAACTAAAAAAATACTGTATTAAAACTAATAATAATAAAATTTATAATAATTTATTTATTAGCACACACAAGTTATTAACTTATAGTTATTACACATAAACAATTCACACAAATAAAAATAAAATGAACAGTGAATGCAACAGAAATGGCCATAGGCCCCAAACTAGGCACAGCCTGTATCTTGATGGCCCAGGACTACTGAATAGGCAGATTTAATTTCATGTGTGACAGCACAATGTTACCTACTTTTAAAACATGTCAAAAATTAAGAGTAAAATGATTATTAAAATAACATTTATTTTCTCTAAAACTTTAACAGTGAACTCTTTATTCCTTATCTTACACATATATAAATAAACAAACTAAACTAAACTTACAACAAACTAAAATACAGCATCAAAAAATTCGTCCTCAACGCTGTCAGCTGGTAATGTGCCCACGAGATGGCGGCATTGCCACGTTGAATGGCAATACTTAGCCTTTGGCCAAAGTAAAAGCCAGCTCTTGGGTCACGGGAAGAATTTTTTTATCAAATTGTAAAAACAAAATGAAATATTTGTTTATATAATCAGACAATAATTTAAAACTTAATTAATATCGAATCAAGTATAATTTTCTAGCTAAAGTTAAAATTAAATTCAAATACAAGTCACAATTGAAATCAAAATTAAAATTCAAAATATTAATAATAAATAAAAACATCAGAATTTATATCATAGTCAAAAATACAATACAATTCAGTATTAAAATTAAAGTCGTCAATAAAAATTATAAACCAGAAATAAAACAGAAGGGTCATAAAGTGATAAAATCGTTGTAATATGTATTAGTGTGATATTTTTAGTCATATTTATTTATAATACCTAACTATGTTAATTGGAAGTTTTTGGTTTTTTTTTTCAACGTATAACTTTTACACACGATGTCTACATCTCTTTTATTCGACTCTCCTTTCGCAGGTATGCTGGAAGAGATTTCTTTAGAAATAAGCATCACTTTGTACCTATTTTTTTGTTCCTTCTTATCTATTTGTTAAATGTGTGTACATAAACTGTTAAATAAATAAAATTTCCAAAATGTTGCAGGATATAACTGTAGATGGGTTACATCAAAATTAAAAAAAAAAAAAAAAAACAGATACAGAACACGTAAAGGAGTGAAGGGGTGTGACAGTGAGTAGTGTTATGGTGTGTTGGCGTGTGACTGTTGAGCAGGGAAAGTAGTGACTAGGAGAGGGTGTTTGTGTATATCTTGGTGCTGGTCATCTCAACGGACATAAAATATTTTCAGTTTCGTCAAATGTCAAGTCTTGCAACCATCTCTTTAATTTTTTCTAGGCTTCAAATGTATTTCCAGGGATCCTTAGTGTATATTTGTTAATTGCGTTGAAGACTCGAATTGGGAGAGACAGTGAACACCGAGTGGCAAATGTTCTTACTTTTGGGACTGATGGTCTGTCCGCTCCTACCCTTCCTCTTTGGGTGTACGTTAATTGATTCCCTGACACGGCAACTAGTTTGAGGAGGGAGCTCAGGATATAGAGTTGGACACGCAGGACGCCTGCTTCTTTATAGAGCTCGTCAGTTGGATCCCAATCAACCGTTACCCCCATCAATCAACCGTTACCCCCCATCAATCAACCGTTACCCCCCATCAATCAACCGTTACCCCCCATCAATCCTTGAAGAGACTATGTATGTCAAAAGACCTACGGCTTGCTCAGTGGACCTTCCACGTCTGAAGCCAAATTGTCGTCCAGATAGTAAGTAGGCTGTGTTATTCCAGAAAGCTAATGAGGCTGATGTTAACAAGTTTCTCAAGTATCTTTGACAATGGCAAAGAGATAGGCCTGTAGTTGTCCGGACAGTATTGGCACCTTTCTTGTGAATTGGCGTAACCATCTTCCAAGAGTCAAGAAAAATACCCGTTGACATGCTCAAGTTACAGATATGCGTTGGAAGGCCATCCGAACCGGGAGCACTGGCGACTTTTAAATCAGAAACGATACTGTCAATTTCTTGGTTATCAGCTGGGTGAAAGAACAGAGAGTCTTTGGAGCGGTTATTATGTGTAGTGTCACTACAGAGTTTGCTCTCCGTAGTCTGGAGTTTATTTAATATATCAAGAGCTAGGCGCTTACTTACGGATGCCAAATGACTGTTGCAGTTGTTTATAAAATATGAGCTATTCGGATTTCAAGGAAATCTTTATTCTCTCCGAGTGCTTACTAATTCTTACTTTCTCTTGCCTGTCCACTGTTTCTTGTGCTACCCTAATATTGTCAGTGAAAACTTTTAATTGGCCTTCTTTAAATAAAAAAAGTCTTAACTGAATTAAATACCCACTAAAGAGGTCATGTGGGAAGTACCGAGTCCTACCAACTATGTATTTATGGACCAAGATAATGAAATCCATACAATGTCTTTCACATCGTGTTGTCTTTGCTCAGTGAGACAACACGCACTTGAGAATGCTCTAGCGATAATAATGCTCATCTCCTCAGAACCTCTTCGATATAAAGTTATTAAATACAATGCGTCTGTCATTAAGTTATGCAGATGTGATCGTCAAATAGTGTGGTACCGCGGTGGCGGGGGCACCTCTACTCGCGGGACCGCGGGTGGTCCACCTTATCCGAACCGAGTCGTTCAGAAAGGTTAATAACATAAATAACTGGCTTGTGATCACAGCCAGGATGCGACGGTGGCGGTGACCAGCTGCAGGGCGCAGGCAAGACTCGCCTCAGGGAAGTTACTCCCATGTAAACAGAAAATGAAGGTGGCATGTAAGGTTTCGAGCAATTTGATCTATGCATGTACGGTACCAATTTTTCAACTTGACTCATATTGTAGGAACAACAACGACGCATATAACGCGTATTATGATTATGTGTACGTGTGCAAAATTATTGAAATAATAGCTTGATCCCTTTTAGATAGCTAATGAGTTCCCTATGAAAGTACAGTTCTGTAGTAACAGACGTGCAGCAGACAGAACAAACGGAATGTTTCCAAAACTAAGAACTTTTGGTGGCCCGAAGATATCTGTCTCGGATGATGATGACGAAGACGTGGACGTCTTGTGACAAACTGCTGCAGCATATTAATGACAAGAGGATTTTATTACTGCCATTGACATTGTATAGAAATTAAATTACAAATGGGTTATTTTACGATAGGGTTTCCTTGAGCAGCGGCCAGAACTAAATAGTTATTAAACTAAATTAATCACGTGTGGTGAAATCGCCACAAAGAATCTAAAGCCTTAATTGAATTGCGTTTAGAAAATGTTATAAAATCAATTAATTCTTATTACGGAGGCTCCTTGTGCGCTATAAACTGATGAATGGTTTCTGTAAGAGGTAATTAAAATATTTGGTGTGTGTTGTGTGCGTGCGCGGGCGCGGGCGGGGTGCGTATGGAGTGCGGGCGGGGGAGGCGGCAATTAACCGCATAATTAGCGTTAATCATATCGTTTGATGTCGCCGCCGCCGTGTGCGGTACGCTATGCGAGGACCGCTCCCGAGTGCGCACGATGCTACTTACATATTCGCAAAAGCACTTCAAACTTACGTCCAATAGCTAAGATGTCAGATTGCAGAACCAACGTATTTAAGATAGCTACTTAGTCTCCGATCTGCGGCATCGATAGTGCTACAAAGTTCCCATCAGCTGAGCTTAACATTGAAGTTTCGAAACAGCCATCAGACGGTACCTTTACAAACTAGGTAGCTAGAACGGATGGCCAATTCATAAACTGACGATATCTTACGTTATTGCTGGAACTGCCGGCTCGGCTGTCTGCTGGTAATCGGAGACACACATTTAATATGAAAGCCGTTGAGCTCCGCATTCCAGACGTCTTTGATGGACCGTCGACTGGGCGTGGGGAGAGGCTTTTGTAAGGGCTCTTGTGTCGGTACATTATGAGACTTTTATACAGGGTGAATTTTAAAGTGTTTTGATAAAAATGAGCACTTTCCTTTAGATTGCCATATGTAATTAGTATTATAAACTGCTGCTCCGTCGCCAGTTCCTTTTTCTTTGAACCTGGTTGGACACGCTGCCGCGTGTCTAGATTTCAGAGATCGTTGCAAATTATGAGCTTGTTACTGCAAATTATCTGTGAAGCTGAGGCGGTTTACTACATATTATTTTTTAAAATTTAATTTAATTTACCTAATGGAATGATCTTACCCTATTTTTAATTTAATTCTATGTATGTAATATTATTCTGCTTTGTAAACCTAGTTATATGTGCATGATGTGGTCTCCTATAACTGAAGGAGCACACGTAAATGAACCACTTGTATCACTGTGGCTTATGTTGTTCTAGTATCCTTTGTTGGAGATCCAAATAAATAAATATAACAGCGAAGGAGATTTTTGCACATTGCCGGCTGGACATTCTGTATTGAGTATAATGCGTTAGCAAATTGTGTTTCATACTTGGCCTCACCATTTTAAGTATTCTATAAAATGCTTACGTAGGTATTATTGATATATGTTAAATTTGTTTGGGTAATGAAGTTTGTCAGTCTTTTTGGCAAAACGGCAGGATCCCGTCTGTTACAGCTAGTTCCGTAATCGTTAAAATAAATTCCAAACATTGTATTACCTATTTTCTTTTTAACGACACCTAAACTTCACGTACATTTTCTTGCAATAAACCATTTCGCCCATTCAGTTTCTCCTACTTGAGAACACCTGTTACACTTAATTGCTGTTAGTTCGGTGTATTTATAAAAAATTGTGGTAAAATCAAATCCAACCTACATCTTAAATTACGTCCTAACATTAACATAGCATTTTATGTATGATTGTCCTGTTCTTATTATGAGGTGTACAATAAAGTATATAATAATAATAATCATAATAATCCTGGCTACGTTTCGGCGACCTCTTTGGGGAAACTGAAGGTTTTGTCTGTGCGATTATGGACGAAGTTATCCTGACGAATAACTACCGGAGGTATATTATGAAGGATGGGACGGTTGACGTGTGTNTTCACGAACCCGATGTAGACTTCCCGGCGTCTGTATCCTGGCTACGTTTCGGCGACCTCTTTGGGGAAACTGAAGGTTTTGTCTGTGCGATTATGGACGAAGTTATCCTGACGAATAACTACCGGAGGTATATTATGTCCGGGTGAGTCCATCAGATATATTATCTCTGGTTGTTCTCGTTTGGCTAACGGCGAGTACTTGCATAGGCATAACCAAGTGGCCAGGATAATCCACCAGCAACTTGCTTTGAAATATCAACTTGTGGATTCCGAAGTACCGTATTACAAGTATGTGCCCGACCCAGTTCTCGAAAATGACCATGTCACGTTGTACTGGGATCG
>NDFZ01004987.1:90683-241445 GCA_002192655.3 Mamestra configurata
AGGCATAACCAAGTGGCCAGGATAATCCACCAGCAACTTGCTTTGAAATATCAACTTGTGGATTCCGAAGTACCGTATTACAAGTATGTGCCCGACCCAGTTCTCGAAAATGACCATGTCACGTTGTACTGGGATCGGTCTATCATCACTGATAGGACTATTGTTGCCAATAAGCCGGATATCGTGGTGATAGACCGATTAGCGCGCCGCACAATGATAATCGATGTTACCATCCCGCATGACGTGAACCTCGTGAAAGCTGAGAAAGAGAAACAAATCAAGTACCTCGACTTAGCACACGAGGTTGTCGACATGTGGAATGTGGACTCGGCTGTCATTGTACCGAATGTCGTTACGGCCAATGGCCTGTTGTCCAAAAGCTTCGACGACCATCTGTCGAAGCTGTCGTTGCGCGGTTGGGTAAAAGGCCTGATACAGAAGGCAGTACTTCTCGATACGGCTCGTATTGTGAGGAGGTTCCTTTCTCTGGAGCCCTAACCACCGGTAGCTTGGACCCTGCTCCCGACACCGGCGGACTACTATTTTTTATATTTTTCAATGTTTTTTTTTTTTTTTTGTACACCTGTTTTATAAAAGAAATATTTAAGATGTAAATTTATATGTTAAGAAAATGAAATAAACGGAATAATAATAATAATAATAGCTGGCGTAAGACCAATCGCGCAATGAGTAGTATTCCTAAAATCAAACAGAAAACCCTGTAGTTTTTCCTGAATATCCTTAAGACCTAATCTATCTTCTGATAACATACATTGAATCATCTTCTTACAAGTTTGAACAGAATGTTCTGCCTGCCCGTTACTAGCAGGATGATAAATAGGCGAATTTAGAAATTCAATTCCATTCGCTCGACAATATTTATGAAAGTCCGCTGAGCTAATTTCGACATCATTAGGTATCTGACACAATAACATAAGGCACACCGAATCTAGAAAACATGTCTTTCAATTTTAGAATAAGAGCATTGGTAGAAGTGCCACGATCCCTATGAACACATTCCAGCCATTTGGAATACGCATCAACAACAATAAGGTACACTACCTGCCCGATAGACATATACTCAATATGTATACGGTTCAATTATACTGGATTATACAGAATACTGTATACTACTTAACTAAATTGCTGGGTATTTAACTATCTGCTTATCTATACTTATTTCACGTTCCCATGTGTTCGTGATGCCATTAGCTTAATATTGAATCTGTAGTCAGTTTCTTTGAGAGACTGAAATTAATGAGCAATCAAAAACTTGCTTGCGATTGCGCTTGCACAGTGCGCCCGACGACGACGTTACGAAATGAACTCTAAATGATTGTGCCGACTATTAAATAAAATGACATCCTGATGGATGCGTCTTGTAACTTAAAGATCCTTCACACAGTAGGTGCGCATCTAGTGTTCCAACTGTGCCTGTTCTTGGCACTGAATGTCACTACAATGATTTTGTAATGGTTCGTTTGTGTGACTTTTGCTGACGAAAACCGTTCAAATTCCAGTCGCAATATCATCTCGGCAAGCTATGTGAACAATTTGTTAACACGTAGGGAAATTAGAGTCCCCTCTGATGCTTTTGCGATACAATATTATTTAATTTTCTGTTTGTCTGCCTTTCAGAAAATGACCTGATGAATTTAGGTTAAGTTTGGTCTAACAGATCTACAATGCGGTTTGCATTCTAGATCTGTTAGACCAAACTTAACTTACTTGGTAGGATGTATGTTTGACTCAAAGTGGTGCATTGTATCTGTGTGGCAGTAATGAGAGGCACAATAAAGAAGTCATAGAAGAGGAAGTGACGTCATAAATACGGCAGATCAGACGACCAATTATATTTGATTGAGCGGCGGCTGTTCGGGAACTACGGCAACGCATAGGCCTCAGACACATTGAGCAGAATTTGTGCCGTAGATTATATTAGGGTAACTTGATTCAGTTTTGGACCTTTTGTCGTTTTACGAACGAACCTGTTACAAAATGAAATCATGGATTTGGTTTTAATAGTAGGTAATAAATTCTACTTTAGGCTGAAAACACACATTACATTGCATTACATTACATTTGGCGTTAAAATAGAGTTTGGCACGTAGTTAACTAAAAATATCTACTCAATTCAGAAACAGGCCAAAATATATCTTTGACCCCAAATAAAATAACGTAGGACTGGGGGACGTTGGATGATGATGAAATTTAATGTCAGCTACAAACCTACCACAACCTACTTATCTTGGTTTTAAAAAGAGAATTCCTATCGTGTGTCTAATTCCTAACCATTAATTGCTTGTCGCAGCGAGCCGAACAACAGACGTCGCTGTGTCGCTGGGCGGAGGACGCAAAAACAGGCGACGACCAACATATATGAGAATTATGAGATGAGACCTGCCTACCTAGGTACCAAGATCAGGAATGTCTCGTAGAATCCGTTATGTGTATTGCTAACAAGAATGCAGGTGTCTTTGACTAAACGTTGCTGATTTGAGGAGGAAAACGACTTGGGTGGTATCTTTGTACTCTGTGTTTTACAAAAGCAATATGGGGACAAGTTTCTTCAAACTGGTGTGCAAGATGTAGGGAAATAAATCATGTTTAAGTTTATTATTTTCCTTTTTGTATTTGTTTTACAATCTCGGGACCCTGGGGTCCCGGTCCTTTGATAGGCGGTCAAGGGGCTGAAGCCTACTCTCAGAGGCCCCGTTAGACATTTCATTTCCGGAATGGTGCGCCAACCGACGACGATTATATGGACAAGGACAATCCCCGGACGGTGCAGAACTACTGCAAAATAAGGAAACAAAAGATGAGAGGCTATGGGTCTGGGTGGTTAAGTGGACTGATTGCCTTTTACTATGGAAGAACTATTGGCCCCTGTCTGACCACTGACAAGTGACGTAGCGCCAAGGGGCAACATATCCTGAGGTGCTAGAAGAGTGGAGAGGTATACCACGGCTATCAGTACAATCCCGGCCAAACACGTTTGCTCTTGCGAATCTCCACTCAGACCGGCCAATTAAGGCAAGAAAAAGGTGGGAGCTCCTCGTCAGTGTTCGCTCCGGCCAGCAAATAAAGGCAAGGTCCGTGGGGTCGCTTTTTGTTAGTTGTATCTCTATAGGAACTCTTTAATATTAAATTATGCTTTCGCCACCAAAAAGGAATCGGCGGCATAAGAATCAATAAGTGTTATTAATATATTTATCAAACTAGGTAGAAACCTAATGACCAAATGCCATTATTTCGTTGCCGAATACCTACTGTAGGTATTATTCAGTGTTATAGCGCGAGTTCATAATAATCATCACGTAGGTATTTACGTACCTATACCTAAACTCTAGCTTCGTTTAGTTATATAAGTCAAGGTATAGTACTTAGGCAGGGTAGGTACCAGACGACCAGCTTGTAATCCACTTCGTATAATATGTAGATGATGTAGGATCGGTCGCGCGCCGCCATCTATCGGCGTCGCGGTGCAACCTCACACTAGGCAAAGAAGTCATAGAAGGTACACTTGTACAATTATTGACTTGTACGATTCTTTTACCAACATTATTAGTCAGTAGACAAAGGTTTTTCTTCAGTTCGGTTTTAGAAAATAATAATTGACTCCTGATGCGGCCTTAAAATTGATAACAGGCATTGTTGACAAACTCAATCACCGCAAAAAATGACTCTGTATTTATTAATCTTGCTAAGTCTTTCGATACCATTCCCCTCTCTTGCTTATTATCCAAACTAGAACGTTTAGGTGTCAGAGATTTACAACTTCAACTATTTCATTCATATCTCTCAGGCCGCTCACAGAGGGGTCAAAATCGTCAATTTTTTATTATTATTAAACTGTACCATATACCACATGGTCCTTAGGTCCTATCTTGTTTTTAGTTTTTTTTTTTTTTTTAAGGATGGGAAATCATAAAATGACTTCTTCCGCTCTGGGTGGAGCGGAAGGGCGTGTCAGACTTTTACTGACTAAAACCCATCCGTGTTCCTTCTAAAGCCATTTGCGTTCCAGGGCCGCGGTGACTCTTTCGAAAAAATTCCGCAACCCTGGATCTTGTTTTTAGTATACATCAACGATCTCTGTAATATGAAATTAAATTCCGAAGCATTGTTTATTTTGCCGATAACACTGCCATCATTTTCTCCGACAGCTCGTGGTCTGGTCTCCGACCTACCGCTCTGAAGGGGTTTGATGTCGTACGTACCTAGCTGTCTCATGTTATGTCTCACTCACTCACCTTGAATACCTCTAAAACAACACTCATTACTTTCTTTCTCAACAACACATCACAACATTCGACTCCCGTAACTTTGCAAGCTCACACCTGTCAGTTAAACACACCGAACTGTCCATTAACTACATCTACTGATACAATTAAAAACATTGGTATCACTCTAGACAAGTACCTCAACTTTAAAGCACATACTACCTTTGTAGGACCATTGTACCTATGTAGGTACCGACTTATAATTTTGTATGAAACTGAATTAAGGACAACGGTTACGACGTTGTTTATTTTCGAGTGCCTTCTAGCATCGCCCTGTGGCGTGGCGTCCGCGTTGTGGACAAATGGCCGCGATTACGACGTGCGTGTGCGCAGCCATTGCACACTGATCTTATTTAATTCGCCACATTTATTATGCTTTAATTCATTAAGTACGTGACTGATAAGAATACATCCTCCGAGTACATTGACGTGTACTCAGCGTTGTTGATGTATCGAGTCGTCGCTGTCCGTCTGTCGGCGGCTGCTCGCTCGCGTGACTGCGTATCACTTCACTGCGGTTTATCTCTGCACTATATGTAAACATAGGTACTATAGTTGTTAATTACTTACTTATGATATATTAAAGTCGTTACATCAGCGGAAATTAGTTTGACGTTGCACTTCTTGATTCTTATTCTTTAGAAGACTCGTTAAAAAGAACACAGACTTATTTAATTACCAGCCGGCTAATTAATGAGCTAAATACGATTATATGAACTGTGAAGGTGGCTAAAGATGGAAACAGAAATAGTTGGTAACGACGGAGTTTCTGGTCCGTTCTTCTCCATAAGAATCTGCCTTTGGGAATGGACACTAGTCACTTTTTAAACTTACTTTAACTGTAAATGTTGACGATCAAAAGTGCCTTGTAATGATCTAATTGAAATAAAAGGTTTGACTTTGACTTTGGCTTTACGTTTCAGAACAGAAAGGTCCGAAGTCCACTCCAAGCCCACGCGATTCTAATACTACTGAATAACAAGTGACGCAGAGTACCGCCTATAATAGCGTGTACTCGCAACGGAATTAGTGGACAATGGGTGATCGTAATTAGGGCAACAAAGGCGGGCGCGGGCGACGCGCTGATTGGGTGGCTGCCACGCCCCGCGGCCAATCAGCGCGCGCGCTCCGCGGCCGAGCCAGGACAACGACCTGCGAGGCTTTGAACAAGTGGTCGTACACACGTCTCTACTTAGGAATGTCTCATTGAAAAGTTACAAACGCATAGTTGACACCAGAGGGCCACTTCTACTCTTTTGTTTGAGCACAGTTCGCATTTCAATCGCAATCTGTGAAACAGATGCAATTGCGATTGGTAAATGGCAATGGGTTTTTTATTCAATTCTGTATGAAAGTGTAGTTGTGAGTGATGACCTCATGAATGCTCACAGCAGCAACGGTTGCCCACCTGTGCACTTGTGCAGCCATGTGAGCCATGTGAGCCATGTGAGCCATGTACCGAACTCAACAAAACTTAACTCCATGAACAATTAGCTTTTACACGCGGCTTCGCTTGCGTTAAAATTGATTTTCGCAAAAAAAGGAACCTAGGTATAACCGTCTCCAGGTTTACATCTATCCCTATCTCAGAGTCACCAAAATTTATCAAAATCGGTTCAGCGATTTAGTCGTGAAAGCGTAACAAACCAAGTTATAGTCACTTAGGTAATAGTAGGTACAGTGAGGAGGTGCCTATAGGTCTGTAAGTACTGCCTGACTAGTGCGCTTACTGGATTTCAAAAGCTGTTCGTTCTTGATTCCTCGTCTACCTACTACTTTTGCCAAGGCCTCACACAAAACTCATCGTCCAAGCTACATTCATTCAATTATAAGAGAATGCATACTGTGAAGTAGACAGAACGGACATAAAGTAGGTGTGCAGTGTGATCGAAGTATGTAAAAAGCCAATGAACGTTTAATTCCAAGCAGACAACGTGTAATCAGCGCGGGTTTGCTGTCCAAACAACCGCTAATTTAATTAGCAGAGCCGAAGTGTGCAGACGAATCCAGTTAGGGCATGTTTTATAACTCAGATAATTATAATTTGACACGCAACGAATGGCCGATAGTTGACTACTGTCACTAGTTCATTCAAATCCGTTCAGCCGCTGAGACGGGAAAAGATGACAAATGGAGGAAGCTTAGCTTAGCTTATGTATAAGGACTCAGGAGTAAGGTAGGTTTTATTTTAGAAAAATGGCACTAATACTGTTTTACGAGATTAACGCGGACGGCGTCGCGGACAATAGCCTGTAAATACTTAGAATGGATGTAGTTTATAAAATCAATATAGAAATCGTACGCTCCAAGTTTGTGATCGGCGGCGGACTATTCACACGATACAAACGAGATTCCGAGCAACTGAATAATCGTCAAGTAGCAGCGCAACCACTAAATCACGCGCATTGCATATTGACGCAAATGGTAGCACAGTAGCAGGTGTGCGTGGGAGTCCAGTGCGATTGATAGCGATCATGACGCGCATCCTGCCTGCTGCTGCCGTCCGCAGCCCCAGGCCCTCTAATGACGCCGGTAACCACCGCTATCACGTCTCAACACCTCGCCTATCACACAGCCTGTCAGGGGAAACTCCTGCACTTACTAGCAGCCTAGTATTATTGCGCGATGGACCAGTGAAAGTCTGCGGTTAACTTTCCAGTTAAATAATCTAGATCACAGTTATGTAACGTACCTTCCTACAAACTTTCCAGTCGCTCTAAAAAGGGTAATCCTAATGGTGTGTGGTTTCGTGAACACTCAACCTAATGTAAGTTTTACAAAGTTTACCAAATATATTGTTATGTATGTAGGTACTGGGGTATAGAACCGGGAAATACCGGTCCCGAAAATTCCGGGATTTCCCGGTTCTTTTCAGTTACTGAAAGAAGCATTTTGGATTCCCGGTCTAAAATGTGATCCGGGAATATTGGAATTTTCGGGACAAAAAACATTTTTAAATTATACATTATTAGAACCTTGTTACCAACTGCAGTGAATGGTACCCATCAGTTGACACAACTCACACAATAATATTTAATGCGTTAGCCATCGAAATCGAAATAAAAATACATATTCTTGCTCTACTTCAGATGGCAAAAGAACTACCATAGGTCTACAATTTTGTGTGACTCTGGTTCAGAATTGCCATTCTTCTTTGCAAAAATGTATTTTTTGTTTTTTTTTTATAAAACACAAAAAAACACTAATGTTATAAATGTGAAAGTAACTAAGCTTTCCGCCATAAGTGCTGAAACAATTTTGATTCATTTTGGAATACTGATGAATTGGATCTTGAAACAGAACATAGACTACTATACTTTTTATCCCCTGGGATAAATTCGGACTGCGTTCGAAGCCGCTGGCATTCAGCACGCATTTATTTATCAGGACAACGAAATCGGTTGTTGTTAGCATTACTATAGCATGTCAAAAAACAATATAAACCAATTTTTTTTTTTTTTGTTTTTTGACATAAGCCAGGACTTTCGGGAAGTTTGGTTCTATAAAGAACCGAAATTTCGGTTATATATAGAACCGAAATATCCGAAAGTGCCGCTTTATCTCGGTTCCTTAAAGGTACAGTCCCGAAAACCCCGGTTCCTCAAAATAGAACCGGTTCTCGATGCCCTAGTAGGTACAATCTAGGATACGAGATGATCAGCTGTCGGAGCGGGCTCGTTACAACAGCTATTGACCTTATTGTATAATAATGTCTATACTGATCTTGTCAGTTGGTGTAATTTGCAAAATTCTGAGCCAAATCAAATATTTTTACAAAAGGTGGCTCCAGTCGAGAACGTTTGTATATTTTATTGAAACACGAACAGCTATGGAGTTATTTTTGGGTTTGGAAAATGCTGTCTTAAGCTTTACTAAAAAATGTCCCCCACCTTTACTAAAACAGTTTGTCTCATTCGTTAAGCATTACATTCAACTCTCTGCCTTATGGTATTGCATTCATAGGGGCTGCAATAGTAACATAACATATACACAACGACACAGTTACAATACAGTATAATTGTGCACACATGGTATATTTCAAGCGGTGTGGTAGATGCGCGGGCGCAAAGAATCGCAACATTTCCTACCTTATCACAGTACCCGCGATACAGCAACGCGTGTCTATACGAAGACGCACAATAAATAACAATTTGCAATCGAACAGGAAATAAAAGAACAGCTTGAAATAGGCTTCCATGGACTGAATGAAGAAGAGGACATAAAGCTATTTAAAGCGGTCACATTTCAGATACGACTTTGTGATTGAACATCGCAGAGGATGATCTCATGGCAGACGTATTGTCGAGAAGACCTTGCCCTGAAGACTGCAAGCATTGTACTAGGCAAGAGGTTAAAGAAGTCATACCTGAAGACAGACCTCAGCAGCGAGTGGAAGGAAAGCCTACAACGTGCACAGCCGGAAGATTCGGACATCAAGCCGATTCTGGAGTGGATGAAGGCCAGTGCTCCTAAGCTCAAGTGGAGTGACGTCTCAGCGATGAATTCGATCACAACAAGTAATTTGGCCCAATGGGACAGCTCAGTGATTCAGGATGGAGTCCTGTGCCTCAAATGGGAAAATGCTGGAGGAGACAGCTGTCATTTGCAAATGATTGTCCCTAAAGCAAAAGTACCGAATGTCCTACAGCTGTACCATAATGGTTCTTCAGAAGGCCATATGGGAATAAAACGAACTCTACTGAAGATAAGAGAACGGTTTTACTGGGTCCACTATCATGACGATGTAGAGGACTGCCGTCACAAATGTACATGTTGTGGGGCTATAAAAGTGCCTCAGACTCGTAGTAGAGGTGCATTGAAATTGTACAAAATTGGTGCACCATGGGAAAGGATAGATTAATGAATGTTGCGGGACCATTCCGGAAAGTGAAAGTGGAAACAAGTATTTCATGGTTGTATTGGATTACTTCACCAAGTAGTCGGAAGTCTTCGCCATTCCAAATCAAGAAGCCTCAACAGTAGTCAGATAAACTAGTTCATGAAGTCTTCTGTGGTTTTGGAGTACCCTTGGAAATTCACAGCGATCAAGGAAGGAATTTTGAGTCCCAAATATTCCAGGACACTTGTCGAGTTATGGGTACTCATAAAACGAGCACAATTTCTTACCATCCATAATCGGATGGAATGGTGGAGCGATTTAATCAGACATTGGAGAGATACCTGGCAAAAGTCGTGGAAACCCGGCAACGCGATTGGGACAAGCATATACAAACGTTTTTGCTGTCATACCGAAGTGCTGTTCACGAAAGTACATCGGTGACACCAGCTTTCACAAACTTTAGAAGAGAATTACAGCTGCCTGCAGACCTGATCACTGGAATACCACCTGATGCTCCACGCAGTATAACCGATTATGCGAATGACTTGCGGAACAAAATGAATGACGTAACGAAAATCGCAAAATGAGCAATAAAGGGTTCGATGAAGGTTCACTAGTGTGGTTGCACAATCCAGTTCGCAGTAAAGGGAAATCTCCTAAGCTTCAAGCTAAATACGACGGGACGTATCGGATTGTGACAAAAATCAATGACGTGACTTACCGTATACAGAAGAGTACAAAAAGTGCTTCTAAGGTCGTCCATGTGGATCGACTGGCGCGTTATTATGGGACCGATAATGCTCGGGACGGGCAAGTCTTAGGAGGGGGCAGTGTTACGTGCCAGAATTAATTCCGGGTATATGACGACATAGTAACTAAAAGCACCATATGTAGCAGAACTTGTAGAGTCAAGATCCGTCTAGACTGTTCTCTGCTAGAATATTCTAGGGTTTGCGACATCTGGTCAGTCGGGACCGGTATTTTCGCGAATTTTCGCGAATTTTCGAGATGCTTCGACAGTAGAAGGTTCTGGAATTAACTGACCTATATAAGGACCCCATAGCCCGCAACCGAGGCAGTATTGGATTTGCGATTCTAGCGAATACCTCGGAAGCGATCTTCAAGTGCGATTAAAGTTATCAGTAGTGTAGTTGTGTTTTATAATTAGTGAGTTTAAAGTTGGAATTAGTGTTGTTAAATTAAAGTGTCATTTTGGTTATTTAATCGGCTATTTTTACTGTCAGAACCCCATGCTCGTAATAGTATTGATTGATGCACTGTAAGTTCCTAAGCCTACAGCTTGTCAGTGGCAATACATTATGACGGGTCGTGTCGTTTATGCGTGTAGTGAACTTAACTTTAAATCAATGAAAATCATAAAACAATTCTCTTGAATGCAGTTTAGGTGGAAGAGCTTTGACTGTTAGTGGCAGTCGGTGAACAGTCGGATGTCTTCTGCTTCAGTGACTCTCTTATAGACAAGGATATTGACTACTTGCTCTTATGCCGAATACTTCATAATATATGAAACATTTTTCATCCTAGAGTAATCATTATTGAAGCTTTCCTAGCAGTAGGTACACATAGCAAGGACACCCAATAATTTACACGTGCAAGGCTCAACACGAATAATATAGTTAATATTGTTAAATGCAAATGCAGCTTGTAAATGATAAATAGTACACGATACGTTATTGTCAGTAAACGTTCGCCTGCAGACCGGACCGAGCCGGAGCAAGCTGGACCGGCGCGCGGCGAGCGGGCCCCACCGGGGCTAGAGCGATGATAGCGGCGACCGCCTCAATAGCTGCACGTGCCAAATACACGAATGAATTAGCTGACCAGATCAATACATACGATTACGAACCTTATTCGGTTGAAATAAAAATACTAGTTTAAATAACTTCTAGGTATTAGCTATTTACAATGAGAAACTAATAAATACTGCAAGTGGGTCGGAGCATTGGAATATTAAGTTAATTAATTAGGTTTAAGTGTCGTTAATTTTCTTCAAATCAATTGTGAGAGTAAAAGAGCTATGAACAGGAGAATTGCAGTCATTGAAAACAATGTCCATGAGGAAGAAATAAACAACCGGTCTATATCCACGCTCATGGTGGTACATCAATAAAATTAGTGGTCACTACCAATAAAATGTTTAAACGGCTTCAACACTACAACCGAAGGCGGTTTCCACAGAAACTGCCCAATGTTCGGTACTGCCGATTACAGCGCCATAACTAAATGTTAGTTTATGGCCTCATATTGGCGATACAATTAGCTACAACAGTCGGATGAAGCAACCTCACCGCACCACAGAATATATAATAGTACTACGACCGCACTCGCTACGTCGTCGTTACATTTTATGTTCGTGTATTGAGCTATTATCTCGTGTGGGCAACTAATAGAATATGGCTTCTATCTCGTTATAGTAATTATCATGTTTGGATATAGAAAGTATGGGAATGATCGCTTGAATGTTTCATATCAATTTGTTCTCTGTTTATTTAACGACATTTAATCAAGGATAAACTGCGCACCCGCATGGGAAAAGGCGTGAGCCGGAGGCAGAAACTACAGAACGTTCTTCCTTCGCACGCCAGTTGGGAGCACTACTACGTGAGTACTACACCACACCTGACCTTTCTGAAGAACATCAAAAATGAGATCATTGTATGTACTTCAAAGGTGACCCATCGTCATCATCTCGTAGTGTTGCTCTAATTTTCAGTGTTAAATAGTGAGTGGCCATCGAGCTCACGTGCCACCTAGAAGTTAAGGGGCCTACCTGGATATCTGCAATACTCGAGGCACAAAAGATGCTTTGGCCTCAAATCACGAGGCTGAAGTGCCTGAAACTACACCGGTTCCCACATCCTACAAGCTAGATTACAGGAACACTGTATTCTACGGAAAAGTGATACAGGTAGTCAAATAAATAGAAGAGCAAGTACTCTCGATAACAAGCGTGAAGGTCTAGTGAGCCCTAAGCTGGTTATCACGTCAGCAGGCCGCCAGCGCGAGAGAGCTGGTTTATATCAGCTCTCTCGCGCTGGCGGCCTTTGAGCGATAACTCAGTGCTGACCACATCTGCGGTGCTGACTGATGTGCGTCTCTCCGACCGCTCATGTTATCAGCTCGCAGAGTGTGCCACTGCCACCTGCCGATGAACATCCTTGATTTAGACGCGATGTTTTAATAAAATTATTTCCAAACTTTAGATTCTCTCTCCAGGTCATGAACATTGAAATTCACATTACAAAAAAGTGAAATGTCAAAAGTTGTAGTACGGCTTTGTCATAACAAAGCCGTACTACGTATAGTACGGTATCGGCCCCACCCCTAATTTCTAGTTTGGCCCCGCTGCGAACTTTGGTGCAGAGTTCTCTGCGTCGCACTATTTCGTGTCATAGTCATGTGGGGTCTCGAAATAAAAGCACGAGGAGAGGATTCCAAATATTTAATTAATACATTTTTGGAATCGTATATCAACTAACATAAAAAATACCTACTAAATCGCTATCTAATCCGTTTTATGAGCTTACGATTAACAAAAAGCTCCCACTGCACACAGCGACTAGCCTCACGCTTGACTTATACCCTCATAGCGGTCACTCGCGGTTGATGGAATACCTATGTGAAGTATTTCCTCACACGTGCTCAGTGGGCATGGGGACACGGCCCGGGCCTCCCAAACATGCGGTATCGGCAGCAATCGCAGTGATTAGTCAGCGCTATCGCCACATCGGGACATTAGTCAGCGAGCTGGTGCCGAGCACCTCGCCACTCCGGCAGGAAGGAATCTGTCACACATTCCGTGTAGTAACCCCGCGGTCATTAATAGGTACAACAAGGTACGGATAGAGCCGTGTGGAAATATTCCTACCTTGTAACACGTTCTTACTCGCTATCATTAATTAAAAGTTTTTTCCCTCAGTTTTCTTTATGTTTTGATATTCAAGTAAGGGCTTCGTTACTTTTATGATCACAATTTATTAAATTGTCATGTCATTTATATTACTCAGTTAAAGCTTCATCCAAAAACCCACGTATCTGGAAAGACAAGAACTGTTTATTTCACTGATCCGTTGATTATACAAAGATTTGAATACATACCTACAGATCACGCAGGCTTGTCAGCAAATCCTACATTACTACTCTCCTACTGCTTTCGTTTATCGTATAATTCAGATAAATCTGCAGGTGCCATTACATCCGGACGTCGATCAGCGGCGCCGGCGCCACAGTACGCGCCGCCACAGTATAATATGAACAGAACGGAAACTAAGCCTGGTTGATAAAAGAAGCAATAGGGTTGTAACTTTTAATATTTTTGATCCTGTTTTATTTTTATTTTTATTAAAACATTTTTGTTCTGTAGGTATAGATCAATCAATTGAATTGAAATAACTAGCATACAAATACAATGTAAATAGGTAATCTCATGGCGTCGGTTAATCTTAGCAAAAGACGATAGTAAAAAACATGGAAAATAGTTTAATATTAACACACAACAACTTGTAGAACTATAGATCTTTAACTTTGTAAACAGCCGTATAAAACGCAATACGGTCGTGGCATTTTTAAAAAGCCACTCGTCTTGACGCGGCAGCGGCACTCAATACTGTCAGCACCGCGGCAACCGCTTGGGGGTCTCGTCGAGTGTGCCGTTTCGAGCGTTTGTAGGTAGTTTCCGTCCTGTTCATATTATACTGTGCCGCCACACTCACACTACTTACCTACGAGATGCAGAGATTACGCAGAGGTCTAGCAGCGGTTATGACGCGATACATGCAGCATCCATGAGTACCATGAGTTATGTTATCTTGCACAACCAGCACTTTATGCACATATGATTGCGCAGACTGATGAGATCACTGCACTTGCACAAATTATTTAATAAAGCTTCTCATGCATAAGTCCTGTTCTAACATTAGCTATTTTATTATTTAATTAAATATTGCGTCGTCTAATTCTGGTTTTTACATCAACTTCCTGAACAGGATTTCATGCGATGTAACTCTATTTTTCTATTAATTTTTTTAATGTCTCTAAACCTTTAAGAACATTTGTTAAGGCTCCCATATTGATAAATGACAGATCAAATAACAACACACATACCTACATGCATACATTTGTCTCATACATATTGATGTGACATCTACGACAAGATACAACCGCAGATACAAACCGAATGTTTCCTGCTCACAGTGGACAAGCAAGCAAGCTTTGTAGTGAGAGGTCTCACAGCTATCTGGTAGATCAAGGCCCGGGCGGGACAGGCGGCCCGGGCGGGACAGGCGGCCCGGGCGGGACAGGCGGCCCAGGCGGCACATGGCCGGGCCCCATCGGCCGCGTCGTGAACATGCGTGTTTTTATGCGTGCCCGGGTAACCCGACCCGCCTGGGCGGAGGAGACAACTCCAGTGTAGGGACAGAAGAAACAGAGAGTGTATTGCTAAATGGCTGATGTAAAGTACCTAATGAGAAAGAGAGGACTGGCGTTCAAACTTGTTTGCTGTTTTTCCGAGGTCTTTAAGTTAACAATAGGAAAACCGAAAAATGTTAAAGAAGGCAATGTGCGTGATTAACTTTCCGAGAGTGCACCGAACATTTCTTGAGATACAGTTATCTTTTACGCTAAGCTAAAGCAAAATAGTGCTCAGAGATGCAGACAGATATAATATAAGTTAATACCTAACGAAGCCTATATTTATATGAAAATGGTTTATTCTTGTAACCAGGTATGAGATGCTATGAGCAAGTTGTAAGGAGTGAACCTTCTCCGTCTGAGTCGCGGTGGCGCGGCGCTGTCACGGCGCGTTAGCAAGACAACGTAATACTCGCAGGTGTCGGGTTGCAACCTCCACCGACAGCGACGCTGACGGGGCAGGTAACTTACGTGGAGTATGAACCATGATTTAACGTCCATGTGTTGTTATCTTAGTGAACAGACTAGCTTTAGGTTGGCAATAAGTATGTATAATTTGAACGCGCAAGTTCGATATAGCAAGACAGATACAATAGTTACAGTTAAGCATCTCTCAGTCTATCGCCATCATTACCATTCAGCCGATATGCTGCTGAACATACGCCAACAACTTGCTGCAGCTCAGTTTATCAGAGGCCCGATACTATACAATATTTGCAGCTAGCTGAACACAGTAATTCAAACTACATTTTGAAGATACAGGAAGTGGTATTGTGGTTTAACGGTGGCGCCGACCAGTGCACAGTGAGGCACATGCTAATACAAGGTGTGTCCCATTCCAGCTTTCTGTACAGTGAGTGTGTCACACAGGTCCATTGTGGGTCCACATAGTTGTCGCAAACAATAGCTCAATTATAATATACACAGAACATATAGTTTGGCGCCGCCACGCGCGCTGAATACTAAGCGCTCTATGAGATCAATGTTCATCTTAATTAATTAATATTTAAATGTACTGAACTGACTCTATTGAATCTTAATTAGATAACAAGTATAGCAAGTTAATAGTATCGTGGTAAACTGTATCAATCTTGTAATCTCAGCAAAACAATGAGTTTATGTTCTCACACAAGAATGCCGGTGTCGCCAGCCCGTGGCTAGTGTTGTTGCACAATGGCAGTTGTACAACCGACAACAATATCGAACGCTGCGCCAACAGCTCTAGAGAACGCGAGTACAGTCTGGCATACCAAGCAATTGAAGTGCTCGCTAACGTTCCCAACAGCCAACACCACATTTGGTAAGATACATATTATGCTTAGTGATATGTGTGTTTATAATTATGTTTCAACTACTGGAGCTCAAACACCGACCACAGAGCAGGCCCCAGTGCGGGTTGGTAGATGACACAAAATATCTTTGAATTTTTGATGTGCATCTGGTGAACAACATAGATATAAAACGACAGATAAAAGAAAATTAAAGATATATGGCTCTATAGAGGTAACGACGAATATACCTACTTAGATGAATGAAAGAAAAATAAATGCTGTAATGACCCTAAATAAATTGAGATAAAGACAGAAGGAAGATAATCTGGTCAACAACAACATTAACAGCATCTTCGAGCCATCAGTTGGAAGGGTACTGGTTAGATGTTGATACCTCGCTATCAGTGAGATGCATCGGAGATGGGGACTGTGTAGATTAATAAGACACATTCCGGGACGCGGGCGCCGGAGAGCGCACCTGTGTAGTTCCTGAATGTAAGATGGAATGCTTAGATGTCGATGTGGTTTGGGTAATAAATGATAGAGGTGATTAGCTGATAGGTATAAAAGAAAAAAAAACATAAAAAGCTCTAAGTTTACTTGACAGGGGTGAGTCAAAAGAGCAAATTCTTAGAATTGTTTGGTAAACCATCACAATATCATTATGTCATGCATGACTTAAACATATAACTTATACTTGACAGAAATAACGTAAAACCTGAAAAAGGGTCATGCCATTAATTTTTTACCTACCTAGTACCTACTAATCGTGATGAGCAAGTTTTACTATGGGATGGGACCAACCCTGAAATTGCGAAAAGAAAATCAACAATGACTTAGACATGTTTTCATATATCGACAAAATTCTGAACAGTTGATTTTTTTTCTCGATTTCATGTATAATCCCATGGTAAAAGTACCTTCAGTAATCCCTTTTCAAGGTTTGCTTCATTTCTGTAACATCTTGTATGTAATGGTGTGCACGGAACCTAATATTTGTTCAATTCATCGTTATTATCTACTGATTAATTTCAAAGCTCTGCGCCACACAGAGAAGAACTATTTAGGTTGACTAACGGAAACATTTCACGCACGCTTTGGATTCAAGTCTTAACGACGATACATAACATAGCTTGCAAACATGCGAATATACCTGTGTGCCTTTATATAGGTGTTGTACCTCATGAAGTGTCAGATCGGCCGTATCGCACGCATCAGGCAGTTCGCTCACTTTCCCCGCGTGACCGGCCAGAGCTATATGTAATTACGGCACGTGTGTTATTACAGCATCCTCGTCAGAACACCAGCTTGTGCTTGTGCAGGCTCTGCAACCTGCTCCGATCACGGATAATGAGCCATTCTTCACAATACTTGCTCTCTCTCTTCTGAGATATTACGTACTTTTATTAGCCTCTTCAGTTCTTACCGCTTTTCATTTGCTTTTCATAAAAGCTGGCCATCACCTTTGCTTCTGAATCAGTCAAATATTTTCACTATCCCATTAACAGACCATAATATATTAAATGTTTAGCGGTGCACAACGAGAGCATGGAATATTAAATGAATCTTATGAATACATTATATTAGCAATTAATGTCATTCAGTCTGCGGTCCGTGATGGACACCCAACGCTTGGACAGACAGGAAGCTGTAAATCATAAAAAAAAACTTATTGCGAATATTTTTATTGGGGCGATTAAAATCAATAACATTCTGCCTGCACTATGTAGATACATGTTTCAATGTATCTGGCGCCGTTTGTAGATGCAACGGAACAGGCTCGTAAATCATACACGAGCGTCGCCATTTATTACGAATGCTCAGCAATAATATCAAATGAGGTGTTGTGCCTATTTTACGCTGCACGGACTCGCACGGACCCGCACCGGCTCCACCACTGCGCCCAGATTGCGCGCCTCGTGGGAACGCAATCATTTTACTTTTATCTGTGGAGCTTTTTAACGCAAAAAGCTGGTCGCAGGTTGTGCGGCGCGCGGGCGGCAGTGAGCGCCGGCTGCCCGCCGCCGACCGACGTGCGCGCGCACCTACAGCCTCATTGGTCCGTTCAAACGACAACCGCCGAATTTAGCCGAGCGCGAGTGTCCGCGTGTGGATTGCGAGCTGTGCTTGTGTGTGTGTGTGTGTGCGACTACGCACTGTGCTGTGTGTGCGTGAGTGAGCCTGAAGCACAGCGGAGCTGCAGGGCTGCAAGCTGCAGGGCTGCTGCAGCGGATGAAGAGATAAATCTTGGTGCGTTGACCGGGTGCAAGTTCGACGGCCCGCAGTATTTGTGTCGTAGCGAGTAAACGGTAACTATTTATTAGTGCTAGGTGCAGGGATACGTGTAGAGCGACTAGCGAGGAATCCGGTCCATTTGCTCTGCTAGCGCTCACAACCACTCCAACCTACTTTCTCTGCAGTAAATAAACAATGTTCTGTCTATGGGAGCTTTAAATCAGTCAGGTTTCGTTACCGCTGCAGTAGAGTCATAACATAATGTTTATGATCTGTACACGACTTGCGACTTGCTAGCTACAGTTACAAAACTGGCGTTTTTGCAAAGCTGATTAAACAATTAGTTGATTTTAACTATCCCTTAAAGCGAGGTGTAAAGAGAAGCCTCCTCGTCACTGCATATTCTGAGAAGTAATGAAACCATGCTGTAACAGGACTCGCCGCTCAGTACAATTAAATTAATGGTTCGGGAACGCGCGAGTACGACTAGCAGCCATTGCTCAAACATGCTCCAAGCTTGCCACAACGGTTAACACAACATGAAACAACATTGCACAACCGTATCTTTCCAATAAGGTTGACCTTAATGAAACTCACTTCCTGCTTTTGAAAGTAATCAATGCAAACTGCTTAAATCTTACTGACTCAAAATTATTCTTGACGCGAAAAGGTTTCCTTGTTTTGTCTCACAAATTCTTCTAAAATGACCTCACCCAACATTATCGGCAGGATTATCATTTTAATAAACCACATCCGAACCGTTTTGTCCAAGTTTTATAAGCAGCAAAACTATCCAATAAGAAAAGTACCTCTAAACGGTGTTTACTGCACTAAGGATAGTGCAGTCCTACTCATCCAAAACACTTCCAATTACAATTACAGCATGAAATAGATAACAGCGATGTTTACGCGCCGGTCCCTTACCGAGCCAAACGATAAGTTGCTTGCAAATGACCCCGCTTTACTTGACGACTTCATCATAGCTTGCTGCCCAAGTGACGGCACACAACGAGCTCTGACAGACGCAAGCCCTGAACCTGTCATCTCGGCCACTTGGCAATCATCCACCATTAGACATGCCCAGACGTAATGCATACAATGAACACTATCCGTAGGAAGAGATTTGTTAAGATTATATAGATGTTAATGCGTTCAAAGTGGAAAAGAGCTTTTATATGATAGAGTGCCATTCTGAGCCATAACAGTAAATTAGAAACTCAGTGTAACTGTCTACCGGGATGTTGAAAATAACAAGCTAATAGCTCGTAGACGTAGACTAAGAGATACGGGCTGTACGTACATTAGTCGATGAAACAGTTCGACAAGTTGCAGGGCTTGGAAGTTACAGGCTACAACTTGCAAATCTATTGAATCTACATCAAGAGAGCATTTTTTAGAGCTTAGCATAGCTCTAAAAAATGCTCTCTTGATGTAGATTCAATATATATGTTTGAAATTCTACAAATCGTTAGCAAAACGGTTACAGGAAGGCAGGACATTCTTAGAAGTACCACATTAGCGACAGATAGCTCGACTTGTATATGTCACCGGAAAATTGCAGACTCCGTAAGATTGTAATAAATCTTTAATAAAAATAAATTATGAAATAATCGTTTTGTAAACAATAAATTCTATCCCAATTCAATAGTTTCCAATATATTCATTCGTGCCTTATAAAGAAAAAACAGTTTAAAATTTCACGCGTTATTTTACAATCTTACGGCGCTTGCAATTTTCCGGTAATTATGTTTATTGTGCAAGTACTCGGCAGGGTAGCAGTGCGACCGGTGCGATCATAAGCGCGCGACCGTCGTCGCGCGGCGATTGTGCGACTCGCAATTAACCGCGAGTCTGGACTGCTATGGCAGCGGTGTAACAGTGGGGGCACACTCGCTCAAGCAACTGCTGCAATTATCAACTGCACAAGAACTAAATGAGGGATAATCTCGGCGACAATAAACTTTATGTATTTTATAATGGTCGGAATAGCGCAGGAGGTAGCTCGGCTGGCTAGGACGAAGGCGGGGAATTTAGCGCATCTCGGGATAATGTCCAGTGCCGAGTGCAATGAGCTTCCGGCCAGGCTAGCGTAGTCGTACCTATACACTATTATCTCGATGTCATTCGAAATGTTCAAGTTTTTTTCGTATTTGGTTCTTAGACTTGTAATGATTTTAAATTCGTATGATTTCGCTTCCTATCATCAGCATGTGATTCATTAACTACGCCGAGTTATATCGTTTTAGTCCACGGGACAATGAAATTCTTAGATCTTATGCTGCAATATATTATGTGTATGTAAGTATTGACGTGGTTGTAACCGACAGAGAAGAAAACGTAGTACAGCTATCAACATACGAGTCACATTGCTATGGCTCTCCCATAGTCGGACAGCGCGCTAAGTATCAATAAATAAGATATTTAATCTGACATGTAGCATTTAGTTAAATAAACACACTGCACATGCAGACTTGTATTAATTTGCGTCAGCGTTTGTGGCTGAGACCGTTATATGCTGAAGAGACCACACGAATAGATGGACTTTGTAGAAATATTGGTCACGTGCAAAATAAAGCTTCATTTAATAAATTCGAGAAAAAGGGATATCATGTCAACCAGTTACTGGTTTATGGAGGTCAGACAGGCAGTCGCTCCGTGTAACTTACTGATACTAAGCTGCATCCGATTAGACTGGAAGCTGACAAATAGACAAGTGTAGGGTAAAGGCTTGGCAGAGTGAATAAATTCGAAAAAAAGCAAAGATCCTAAGGAAAAAGGCAGTTTAGCAGCGTTTCACTGTCTGCCACTACATTGGGCTTGGTTACTTATCTCTCTGTAAGAAAACCGATCATATACGCGGACATTCAGACGTATTATATTATTATGTAGGAGTGATATTGATGACGATGAGAAGATGAAACAGGAAAGACACAAACTTAAAAGTGAAGACGACAATCTTTTGCAACAAAAAATATTGCATTCTCAGATTTCTGAGAAATGTATGTGTATAATGAAGCTTTTATTAAGCATGAGTCCTAATGAATACCACACCAATCCCTATCCAGTCACAATAGTGTTGTTACCATTTCCCGTTGCTGGGCTGTGCAGGCTGGTGGTCGCACTAAAACTTTTACGATATTGTTTATAGCCGCAACAGATCAAAACGGTTCGTTCAGTTAAATTAAACGTTCTCGTAGAGATAGGCGACCGGTTATGGCGGATCTTGTCTTAACTTAGATGTTTAATTCGCCAAGTTGATAATGAGTCCGAGTCATTATTATCAAATTATTACTATCAGTTACAATCCTCAATATTTCATTAACATTTAATTATCTACTGTTTGTAAAGCGACGCAGGGATAGAACGGTCAGTTCTGACGTTTTGTTTGCGTTGTACTGACGAGACGACTTCAACACATTACTGTCTTGATCTTCTTAATATCTAGGTAGCAAAAATTTACAGATTGAGAATGTATATTCTAGAAAAGTCGTTACATTTAGACGGGTATACATTGTGGTTCGGCGGTAAATCGGCACTTCTGATGGAGGTGGAACAAATTATAACGATCTCAGATGTTCGGACGGCACATCAACGTGATTCGGGCCGACTGTACCACCAGGGTTACCACACGAAGTCGATATCGAAACTAAACTGGCTGTTGATAATACAAATACGTTTCGCTCCGTGACTCACACGAATGAAACTTCGACATGTTGAACATGATAATTTTCTCTGTTATTTTAATAACCCTTGTGTTGTTACTGCTGCAGCTTCCTGCACAGTAAGTACTTAAGTAAATATAACCGTGCAGGAAACAATTGCAGGCAGAGCTACATTGTAAGACTCTGTAGGAAACATAACCACATTACCACAAGCTGGTAGTACTACACAAGTACGAGTAACACCTACTTACCACGCGTACCACTGTGAGTGCCGCATGCTCCGCTACCCTTGCCTGAGCCCTGAGGCGACCTTTATTAGTTGCGGAAACAATCTGAAACACCCACTTCTGAACAAGAGTTGTGCCACAATTGGTCCTTTCCACGAATACTATGTAGATGCCGTGGTCATTGAATTATGTGTAATACTTGCGCATTTGTCGAGATACTCCGACATTTGGTGTGTAAGTGGCAACCTTGTGCACAGAGTACAGCGGATCAGTCACAGTGTCGATTATGCGCTCTAATGTGGCTGTAGTTGTTGCTTGTGCAAGCCTCGATGAGGTTCCATTAGCCGGTGACGTCACCATGTGATGACACCTCACAATGGCAGATCGAATGTTTTGTCGGGTCATTGTTGTCAATGACATGTCGGTCACAATCAGTCACGGATGAGTTCGTGTCACGATCTGTTAATTACATTTTGGCATCATTGAAAGTGAAATAACAACACACTGTATGCTGAGATTAATAATGAAAATGCGAATATACGTTGATTTACAATGCTCACCATGAGATCAAAAAATCAGAAGTAGGATTTCGAAGGACAATAACAATTAAAAGATAACGAAGTCACTAATTTCCGAAAATTGTGTTAGCTTTCAAGAGCTTCACTAGAAAGCTAACATTAATAACTACAAGAGACGGTGCAGTTATTGTTTAGAGCCGTGTTGCACGTTCCCAAGTTATCTCCTAATCAGGTCATAAGCCTCGGCAGCTGAAACCGAAGCTATCGGACAGCGATTGCACTCAATTCAGCTCAAACGCTTTTCTTATAGCTTACGATGCAGTCAGGCGCTAACTGTACTTGGTGCTGCCATCGAGAGTGCTTTTACTGGGAATCGTGGCTATGTATCGGTGTATTGTTTCATTATAGAAACATTATCCTACCTCTGGTATCATTGTCTAACTCGTACTAAATGTGAATTGTCTGCATTTGTCTGAGTCACTTAGTGTCATTTCATTGGTTGTTGAATCAAAACACAGGCAAAGCCTCGTTTGCTTAATCCGATTTTTTTAAATGCTATAAGTTATCTTTACATTAATACATAGTTCAACATCGATCAATTTATGCAAAGACTATCACTTCGCCCGCGGCTTCATCTGCGCCGATAGTATAAACGATTTTCCGCCTTTTCACTCCTTTAAAGATTGAATTTCCAGAAATCCCTTCCTAGTGCTCCCCAACATCATAAAAGGAAGCTTTGTGTAAAATGTTCCAAGTCCCAATCGTTTCGGCTGTGCTATGATATCTAGTCAGCCAGTAGCCAGTCAGTCACGGCTGGAGAGGCGCCGCAGCGTCCTCACCTTCCGCCTGACGCACGTACTCACCGGACACGGCTGTTTCGGGAGACCTGACCCTACCGGAGCGAGGAGGATCTGAAGCGGTCACCTGTGAAGCAGTAATGCTAGCGAAGGAGGAGGAGGGCCGCGCGAGGAAGAGACAAGTCCTTCCCCCAACCGCTGCTACAGCAGAAGACGGCCCGGGCGTCGGGAGTCGTAGGGCGATCCCCAGCCACCGTAGGCGCAGGTCTACGGACAGCGAGCGTTGGGTGGCTCGCTGTCCGATCACCACCAGGCCCGGGTCGATGGCGCGTTGTGTTTAGGAGACGGGGCCCGCTAGGGCCAGAGCCTGCCAGGGTACAGGAATTTGTTCGAAGGAACACGTATGGGTTTTAGTCAGTTAGAGTCTGACACGCTCTTCCGCTTCTCCCAGAGCGGAAGAAGTCATTTGATGATTATCCATCCTTAAAAAAAAGCCAGTTAGTCAATTTCCCTTTTATTTATTTAGAAAATATTTACTTTGTTAAAAAGTAACACTTTCTTTACCTCACTTGGCGTCACACTCTTCATGCACCTGCAAAGGTCCACTTACTATTCAAGTCTGAAGGTGTTCACAGTTTCTTCTTTGGAAAGTACAAAACAAAAGAATTTCCCATACAAAGCTGAGCATTGAAGCTCGTTGATTACAAACTTGTTGTTCCTGCGCGATGCAGTGTGAGAGTTTCGAAACAGTTGTTAATTCGAGTGGATGTGAGCGATGCTGCGCCTGCGTCGTGAAGGTCACACCAATTATACCATTACCCACCATCGGGCACCGAGCGTCATCGGGCATCGGGCATAATTGGACGACAACCAAATGGACTGTTGCGAATCGAACATTCTCATACCGAGTTTTTTCACTATTTCGTTAATCGATTGAGGTTTTTGAAGTGGACTACATGTGATTTGGAAAAAAACGCGCATAAAAAGAAGAACGATGATTTGAAAAAGCATTTTAATTGTGATATATGATGTGGATGGTAGTATGACTTCACCAATATGAAAAAAGTTATAGCGGAATTTAGATAAAGTTGAGGTTATTAAAGGAGGTCGGACTTGAGCTTTAAAAACTGAATTCGCTATGGCGATTATAAAATATGTGAAATTCACGAATAGAAGCAAAGACAAAGTTTCCACCGATAAAACAAGGTTTATTGCTTTCTCAACTGATTTTATCCCTGTTATATCATTCAGGTTTATATCATTCAGTTCAGTACTTCGCTATCGGTCGCACATGTGAACGCGTAGTGTATCATAAGGTCAGGCGCTGCCCCGCTGCCCGCCGAGCTGTGCGCGCGCAAGGTGCAAGGTCGTCGCACGCGCAGGTGCGCTCCCCCCACGACCTGCTGAGTAGGCGTACTGTATCATTTCATTTCCCGAAGGAAAGGAAAATATAAGCATTAGAGTTTGTGGTGTCATAATCACGTTATCATTCTCAATAAAATTGGTTGACCAAGTGAAAGACACAATATTCATCCTGTTGAGTTTTATAATAGGTATGGAAGGTCCTTTATGGAAAATGTAGCACAAGAAAACCTCAAAACAGTTATAGCTTTTTCTGACTTTCCCCATGTGCTGGTAAATGACTCGCTCATCACATTCACCACGGAGCATCTTTGGCTAATGTTGACGAAACCGACGCCACGGGGAGACACCGGCCGCTAATGTGTCGGCAAACGACCCCGCCGCGCGCCGGCCACGGCAGTGTTTGCAGAACAAACATCACAGCACACAAAACTACTCTTACGTCAAACGGAGCGAAGGGAGAATTAGACGTCTCACTAAACAATGATCGGTAAAAAGGGGACCATTTTTAGGAATATCGTTTTCTTTGTAAATAAATGATAGGCGCTGAAGCGACAGCTTTGAGGAAGGTTCGATTAGAAAAGGACTATTCTAGAATGGGAAATTGTTTAAAATTAAACTTAGTTTAAATTTTGTACATGGACAGATAACAAATCAACATAACGATACAGATAACAAAATAACTGAAAGCCAATTCTCGTACTTTAAAAGCTTTTAAATTCAAGTTGCAATATATCTCAGTGACAATCAATGTAAAAAAAAACACTTTAAAGTCTAAAATAACTTTAATTTCGGAAGTCAGTGTTTTTACTTTAGTTTTATTTCTTCGTTTTAGACACTGACTTCCGAAATCAAAGTCATTTTAGAATTTGTAGTGTTTTATTTGGAAGTCGGTTGTTCTTTTTTGTAAAAAAGATTTTAGTTCACTTGTACCCAACAATTACCCGTCGTCATTTTCCTTACATGAACGATGTAATTACATCATCCAAGTAAGCAACAAGTAAACAAAATGCTGATGAAATAAAAACGGCTGAGCCAAACTGAATAATTTTTTTTCGGGACTTAAAAGTATGACGCATCGAACAAAAAAGGAATCACAAAAATCGGATCAGAAACCTCGGAGTAATCGGTGTACATATAAAAAAAAATTGAGAACCTCCTCATTTTTTGGAAGTCGGTTGAAAATGTAGGAAAATGAGAGGTGCTTTTGAAAGTTTGATGTAAATTAGAACGTTTTTTATTATTATTAAAATATAAGAGTTACACCTCAGATTGGCAATAACTTCAAGAGAACTAAATATTTACAGGTATATTGCACTTTCAACTGTAGTTTAAGAACGTGATGTCTTTTGCATCGGTATAGGTAACCATTAGTCTCCAAAACCCTTCATTGTTCATCGGTGACTTCCAAGCATGTTCATGCGTCTTGTTATTCATTTACGTGACATTGTTCTTGGTGAGGTTCTGTTGCTCCGGCAGTAGCTTCTTCCGGCCGATCTGCTCAGCCTCGGCCACGGTGTCGGGCAGCTGCGTGCGCGCCGTCTCCGGCATCAGCAGCGTCAGCGAGCCCGAGAAGATCGACGTCACGCCGAACAGGAACGTCGGCAGACCAGCCCAGTACGACATCTGGAAATTGTAATATTGTTGTAACCAAGAGGTCGAGAACAGAGTTGTTCAGGAGGAGATCGGCTAAATAATAACAGCCACACGGTTCGGTCTTCGAGGTTAAGCAGCACTTGCCGAGGTCGATTGGTGTATGGGTGACCATCCGATACTCCTCAATGCCTGGGAAAGCGCTTTTAGCCGTTAGTCCCGGCTATCATTTGTAGATTTTCGACACTCGTTGCGGATAGTTAAAAGCCAGAAAACAGTGTTGCCGCTGGGGAATACGGCACCCGTAACACCCAGTTACTGAATTCTGGACGTCGGGTAGGCAGTTGCTCCATATAACATACGGTTATGCAGCCGAAGAGACTGGAAGCAGACCCTGATATATTCAGGAAAAAAATAAGCAGATTTATTCGAGACTAAAGTTTTGGCTCTTTAATATAACATTTAACCCAATGGTGTTTAAAGGTAGAAATGTTTTCGAAACCACGAAACGATCTAATACGGGTGAGTAATATTCGAGGATCAGTTTGGATTAGGATAGAACAAAAGAAGGTCAGATTGATTTCCTACACATTTCTTACCAAGAGTGGTGTCTGCGGGGCCACTAGCGACCCCACGCGGCCTACAGCCGAGCAGATTGCGTGCATGGAGTTCCGGGTGTAGGTGGGGAACAGCTCCGACGTGTACATGTACACGATGTTGTACGAGAACGTCGCCAGCATCTCAAACGCCATGAACAGCGCCAGCCCCAGCCATGCGTAGCCTGGAACAGGCAGTGACAAGTTGACGTAAAGCCGCGATATGGACATTGGCCATTTTATGCCACTGGGCAAAACTAAGTCGTGCTTGTGATACAGACATCTGTAGTCCCTGAATGAACTTGAAATGAAATTAAACGAAACTGCCTGGATATTACGAAATAAATTAGTTCATTACCCGAGATTTGATAAAGGCGAATTCCCGAACATTTTACAAAAGGTTCGGGAATTCGATGATCTTTTCAGTGTTTTAGATTTAAATTCACCTTCTGGTACAAACGGCTGCGAGATACAGAACACTCCTCCGACCAAGAAGGACGCCAGCAGCGGTATCTTCCTCTTGTACTTGGAGAGCGCCAGCCAGTAGAACACGTTGGCAGGGATGTCCATCAGCATGAGCAGCGAGAAGTTGACGTACTTGTTGCCGGCGATGTGCACCGCGCTGATCATCATGCCATAGTTGATCAGCGTGATCGTGAACCACCACACCATGCAAATCAGGAACCTGGCGAACGGAATATGGACTGTGTTTTTACACTGTTAAGAATTTTTGACGGCACGGTTGGCGCAGTGGTTGAGCGATTGACTGTTGCGCTGCGTGTCGCGGGTTCGGTTCCCTTAGGTACGGAACAAATATGTGTATGGCCTACAGATAGTTGTTCCGGGTCTGGCTGTTTGTGTATGACTTTGTATGTTTGTAAACGCACCCATAATACTGGAAAAATACTAGTCTGGGGCACCGTTTAAAAAGAAAGTAATCGCAGTAACGGACCCGGCCCGGATCATGACTAAAGAATGGATCAGAACTCATCATTAAAATCCCACCCTGTGAAGGAAATGCCGGCTGATATCATGCAGATTCAAGGTTTGCAGTTTTATAACTCACCCATATAAACACTATGCGGTTGAAGAACAAGCTTTTAATTGAATTGAATTTTGACTTAGAGACTATACTTTGACTTTGGCTAACCATCTGACATAACAGATTTTATGATTATTGCCATCTAACCTCTGCATCATGATCCTCGACTTGAACGTCTTCATGAGTAGCTTCCTATCGCTGACGCCACTCTTAGTCTCCTCGTCGACATAATCCAGTTTGTCCAGCATCATCCGGTCGATCTCCACGCTATTCCTCTTGGCGATCTTCTGTATGAGCTGGACGGCGCGCTCTTTCTGGCCCTTGCTGTACAGCCAGCGGATGCTCTCGTCCAGGAAGAAGGAGTAGCTGAGAATGAGCAGCGTGGGCGCGTAGATGACGCGGAGGAAGTTCCTCCAGTAGGGCACTGCCCATGCGATGAATGGCATCACGATCAGACCGCACGTGTAGCAGTTCAGTAGGATCATTTGGAAGAGAACTGTTCGCTTCTTCTCGACTATTTCTATACCTAAGAAAATTATCCTTTGATTAACAATCACATATCTTTTCGATCATCTTTGCGGGTTAGTAAAGGTGCTTTCTGGTGGCAATAGCTTTAGAATAGGTTTATGCGTTTTAATATTGTTGTCTTCTGAGCCTCTCGTAAACTTAAATAATGGACTTATTTATCGCCCAAAAGAAATGTCTCCGAATCATATTCCATATTAAACATGAAATAGTTACAAACCCTACATCATACAAGAAAAAATCCTAACATTACCTTGCATTTATATACTCGAAATAGCTACATTTGTTTAAAAGAAAATAAACTTATTTAATTTTGACAAGAATGAGCGCCGTAAAACCAAATTAATTCTACCAGTACCGATACTAGAGATGTACAGAAATAGCCCAGAATACCGAAGCATCCAAATATACAACAGATTACCCGAAACAATACGGTCCATAAAAACATTATGTATATTTAAAGCCAGACTTTTTTTAATTATAATGTGTATTATTTATATCAGTTTGTACCTACAGAGCAACAGTTTTGTCAAATATTTATATAATAACTACTTAAGTATTTTTTAAGTAAAAACCAACCAAACTTACCTATACCCAAAATAATGTTAGTGTTGTGTATTCCTTTTATTGTTATTATATAAAGATTATTATTTTGTTAAAGATAATTATTTATCATTACTCATTAGCTATAAGTTGATTGCTGCGCCCTAACAGGGTAATGTACTTACAAAGTTTAGTTGAGTCTGTAACTGTGTGTACATTGTGTGCAATAAATAAGTAGAGTAATAACTTAGTGGTGAAGTCACTGGAGCAACAATTTAACGAAATAGTTTAGGAAGCATTCAGAAGTCAGTATTACACAGATATTGAACGATTCCAAATAAAGCCAGACGAGCGTTAAGCGGATAGTGTTCTTGATCAATTACTTTATTTCTCGAAGTCATGTTTGATAAAGATAAAGAGGAGCGCCGACGATAATATTGATTGTGAAGTGTAACTGCAACATTATGTTTATAAAGACATCGCGAACGCTTGACTCGTTACTACTATTCAGGAAACGTTTTCTGCTACAAGTACTTAGGAAAGTAAACTCAAGAAGTGCTGGAGTATCTCAGGCACGTGAGACATCCCTAGCACAGAATATAAAATAGTACTGATTTGAAGCAGTGCCTTTGGGAAGGCTACTCATCATCGCTGTCGCAGGCTTGTTCATCATCAAAACACTTACTCAACATGAACATGGGTGAGAGCGCGTCTCCGATGGTTGCCTCTAGCCCCTCCAACACGATGTAGAGCCAGAAGGAGTTAGCGAAGCTCTTGGTGAGCCCCAGTACCGCGCCCATGGTGCCCGCGAACACCGCCGCCGTCTTGCGACCGTACCTGACACACAACCAGAGCTTGACAATTCAAACAGGTTTAGGCAAAATAGGCTAACGTCAGAAAAAGGGTTTAAGGGTTTTAGGCAACTTCTTTTAGTTTAGACTGTTTTCCCAGTAATCAAAAGAGGCTACTTCATCGATTACTGGAATTTGTGGCTATTTGAATAAAAAAATGTTATGTTTTACATAAAAAACCTTCAAGGCTTTATTGTGGACCTGAACTGAACTGATAGAGAGCTTTAAATGTACCTTTAAAGTTTGATGTACCATTTAATTTATGTAGAAAATATTGGTCTTCTACAATCTTCACTGATCTGGCAGCGGCCACTGCTTTTACAATGAATGTTTGCAGGTTATTAATAGCAAATACTTGGACTTTTATTAGTACAATAGAAAATTGCTCCGTAAATTAGAGATAACCATGCGTGCTTGCCGACCGGCCACGCGTGGATGAAGTATGTGGTATTGTCAAGTCACCACGGTCTGCATACAAAGCACACAACTATTTTAATTACTATACAACATCGGTTCGAGTATGTAGTCGCACTGGAAGAAATATGTTAACGCGACGGACAATTATGTTTCGAAGTTCTTAAACAAGTTACACCTCTCAGTCCTTACAAACAACTCTTCATAAAGCAAATTAAATGTTTGATTAAAAGTTTGTTTTAAAACTCCCATCTTTAAGAAACTTGTGTCGAGGGGTGGGGTTGTGTTCATAAAGCGACGATCATTCAAACGAGTGGCCATTACGATCAGCTGATGAATGTCCTGCCGAGGGGGGTAATTAAGACATAACATGCGAGTAGTACAGGCAGCCCGGCCCCGGCCCACTAGTGCACGTAACTCAGGCACTGACGCTAATGACCCCGCGCTTCACTTGCGAACTACATCGTACTCGTGTGACGAATTTAACATTCTATTACACGGTAATGGAGGGCATGTTCGTAATTAAGACTGCTATTAAATGAGCAGATAGCGAATATCATGTTTGCTACGTATCACATGTGAGATGCACGTGTGTGCACTTGTTCAGGCGTCACTCGACTGTGTCAGTGACGTGTAGGGATATGACAAAAACACATATTCTGTATTGTCGGGCTACGATTATGTAGTCAAGTACACTACTCATGTAAGACCTGAGTATGATAACTGAGTCGGCACCACGCTAAAATGCACGTTTGTCTGCACCGACTGCCGTTGAACTCTTTTGTACAAGCAAACTAGTTCCACTATCAACCACACTGTTTATCGCAGCTGTATATTAAATGCGATAGCCAATCAGACTTGTTACTCTGACTGCTTATCGCAACACCTTCCGGATCTGGCAATATCGTATTGATTGATCGACCTTGTCTGCCACGCCCTTCAATATCAATACATTAAGACGAAAATAGGTACCTGTCTGAGATCTGTCCCTGTATGAGCAGTCCCACCATGCTTCCGAAGCTGCGCACCGTACCCACCAACGTCTGCTTCCAGTCATTACACGCCAGTCCAAACTAAAACAAATTCTTCATCAATAGCAGTTACATTTTCATCTACATCGCCATCTTTCCATGTAAAGTGCAGCGGAGCCTTCGGCACTACACAGAATTAATTGCTGTTATGATGTTTAAGACTGCGACAACTCAATAACTTTAGTTCGTTGTTGGAAAGAGTTGTAAATATGTCGGCGACAAAGATGGAGTGGCTACATGCTCAGCGGCTCAGCCTCCCGCCGCAATCATGTATGCGTCCGTGTAATGCAACCTAGCTCACAAATGTGTCTGGGAATTGTTGCTACATTTCTGCGGCTGACGAATATATAAGTCGCATTACATTTTTTACATATTATTCAACCTAAACGTGAATCATAAAATCCTACTAACTTTATAACAGTTTGAGAGTTAACAATGTCTTAACTGTTCCTGATATCCTCATGTTTAACTCCGCATAGTTTAAGTTGTTCGGTCAAGTCAAGTGTAGTGCGCGCGAGTGCATCGGCGCAGTGTCCCGTGCGCCCGCGCAGGGCTGCAGACCGGTCGCGCGGCAAAAACTATGCAAATAGCTCCACACGCGAGCGAGCGGCCGGCGACGACACACGCCCCCCGCGGGACCCTGTGGATGTAGACTATTGTCGTAGCTCGGGCGCGGCATTACAATGAGTCTAATAAGTCGGAGACACATCAATTTGTAGGTGTTGTTCAGCATTCTGCCGGGATTGATAAAAGACGTAGGGTCAGAAGTAGGCTAGTCTGTTAGTCTGAAGAGTTTTCCTATTTTATAGTCGTTTTATGTAATGTTGTACTGCGTTCATGATCAATAGCTGAAATAATAATAATCGTTGTGCCTCTTTTATCTGCACTGAAGCTATGCAAAAAGCTCGGTTTGCGTCCAGACTATGTTATGGTAGAACTGCTTAAATTCAATGTCTGTTTGAGGTCACTCTTAGAATAACAATCACTTCAATAGCTGTTTCTATGGTTCTGCTGAAACATTAATGAATAAAACAGTTGCTTACTAAACACTTGCTAATTGAGAGCTCATTAAATTCCTTTAAAGTAACTGTTTTAGCGATGGCTCAGGAAAACTCTTAGACGAACAACCTACTTATAAGAATATATCGTTTAATAAAACTATAGAAATAGCTCCACGTGCGACGTGCCGCCATGGTTGGTAGTATTGTGCGAGTTGTGGACGACTCCCTGCGCGGGCGCTCCCACGGAATACCAATGAGTCAAATAGTTATTGTTCTTATTCACCTGTAACGTTTTATATCGTAGGTACTTAGATTTAGATAAACCTATGTTACCAATAGCTCTTCTCTACGGTTCAATGGAAATTTCGCAATGTCTGTGTTGTTATCTTTGTGCGTGTCTTCGTGGCAGACTTGAGAAATAATATATGTAGGTAATAGATAATATTATTGATGTAACATGTATATACTAAAGTTGATGCCGAAACACACTATGGAAATCGACAGCAAACAATTACAAAGAATCTGTGCCTATCTATCTGAAAACGGATCGTAAAATGAAATCAAACAAATCTTGCAACGGTTCTAGTTACAAATTAAGGAGAAATACATATACATCTTATCTGAATCTATTATCAATTCTAAACATAAAACATTAGAAATTCCTCATCTATCACATTACCATACTTTACCTCAAATTTCCTCAATTATTTTTTCAAATTTCGTATGTACATTTATGTATTCACTAATGACTCATCAACATCATCAGATCACGCCCGCTGCCTGCCTACCTGTCTGTCTGTGCGTCTGCCAAGGCTCAAGCCCCTATCTACCGCATTTCATTCATTGAACAGATCGTTATCTGTGTACATATCTCCTAATGATTCGACAACCATCTCTAATATTTTGTTACTAGATAATGACTGTAATTAGTTCTTATCAAACGGTCGTGTGCCTCTCTTCTATTAAAACTCAACGTCAATCTTTTTGTTAATGAGCTTTGAACTTGAGAAAATGTTTTACATTTCGATTGAGCTTTCTAATTGAAATCCTTCATAATATTAAAAGAAATCTGGATGTTTTTTTTTTGTTTTTTTTTTTAACTCACACACGGTCATCCGATCCCAAACTATGCAGAGCCTGTTTGTTCATCAATCAATCATGCCTCAACGGCTAAACGACCATTCGTTTACCCTTTCATCAGGTTACTGATAATGCTTTGGTTACCACAGTATATACGACAAATGTACAAATAACACGTAACAGAATCAAAGTTGATCGTTACAGTACCATCGTCACGGTCAACCATTAGATGGTCATTTACATGGAGCAAAGCTTACAGAACCGTTATAGAGCCCCGATATATAAATACGCTATGCATGCACACAGCGCATGGAGCTATTGTGTCTCATTCATGTCCCAGCTTCATACCGCGTCTGTAAAAACTGTGTTCGTGATCATTAACACTACATAGTCAATTACTTAGGGAACCACTAGTTGTCTATACAATTAAAGTCAGGAGGGAGGGCCCATTGAACATGTTAGGTATTTGAATATTGTGGTGTATGAACATGAAGTAGGTTTTGATTCAAATAACATTATGGTTAACGGAAACGTATGAATAATTCAGTGCCGCGCTGTTATTACTTGGCGTTGAGCTTTGAGTAGTAGCAGCTAACTCACGGAATTGAGTGAGCGTCGCGTCATAACTGATGGCTCACGTAATTGAGCGCCGCTGTAACGACAGCCATCTAATTGAGCAGAGTAACTGAGCGGTGGTAACAGCGACGTGTGAGTAGCTTTAATTAGCGAGCTTATTTGCACTCATTGATTTCACGCTGAGTTTGTAAATTATTATTAAGCGTGAAGTTCTTCAGAATTTAATTACCGTTCCTATCCACCTGTTCATAGCTATTATTTGTATCACATCACTTCGAGTGAATCCCACACAATGTGACAAGTTTTTATTGTTGACTAGCTTTTGCTTGACGGGCGAGTCGAACGAACTCACCTCAGCTACAAAGCTGTCGGGCTTCTCGTAGAGCCACTCGGTGCAGAGCTGGTCGGTGGTGCGGTTGAGCCGCGCGCAGGCGTCTAGCTCGGGCGCCCGGCACTGCTTGACGGGCGAGTCGAACGAACTCACCTCAGCTACAAAGCTGTCGGGCTTCTCGTAGAGCCACTCGGTGCAGAGCTGGTCGGTGGTGCGGTTGAGCCGCGCGCAGGCGTCTAGCTCGGGCGCCCGGCACTGCTTGACGGGCGAGTCGAACGAACTCACCTCAGCTACAAAGCTGTCGGGCTTCTCGTAGAGCCACTCGGTGCAGAGCTGGTCGGTGGTGCGGTTGAGCCGCGCGCAGGCGTCTAGCTCGGGCGCCCGGCACTGCTTGACGGGCGAGTCGAACGAACTCACCTCAGCTACAAAGCTGTCGGGCTTCTCGTAGAGCCACTCGGTGCAGAGCTGGTCGGTGGTGCGGTTGAGCCGCGCGCAGGCGTCTAGCTCGGGCGCCCGGCACTGCTTGACGGGCGAGTCGAACGAACTCACCTCAGCTACAAAGCTGTCGGGCTTCTCGTAGAGCCACTCGGTGCAGAGCTGGTCGGTGGTGCGGTTGAGCCGCGCGCAGGCGTCTAGCTCGGGCGCCCGGCACTGCTTGACGGGCGAGTCGAACGAACTCACCTCAGCTACAAAGCTGTCGGGCTTCTCGTAGAGCCACTCGGTGCAGAGCTGGTCGGTGGTGCGGTTGAGCCGCGCGCAGGCGTCTAGCTCGGGCGCCCGGCACTGCTTGACGGGCGAGTCGAACGAACTCACCTCAGCTACAAAGCTGTCGGGCTTCTCGTAGAGCCACTCGGTGCAGAGCTGGTCGGTGGTGCGGTTGAGCCGCGCGCAGGCGTCTAGCTCGGGCGCCCGGCACTGCTTGACGGGCGAGTCGAACGAACTCACCTCAGCTACAAAGCTGTCGGGCTTCTCGTAGAGCCACTCGGTGCAGAGCTGGTCGGTGGTGCGGTTGAGCCGCGCGCAGGCGTCTAGCTCGGGCGCCCGGCACTGCTTGACGGGCGAGTCGAACGAACTCACCTCAGCTACAAAGCTGTCGGGCTTCTCGTAGAGCCACTCGGTGCAGAGCTGGTCGGTGGTGCGGTTGAGCCGCGCGCAGGCGTCTAGCTCGGGCGCCCGGCACTGCTTGACGGGCGAGTCGAACGAACTCACCTCAGCTACAAAGCTGTCGGGCTTCTCGTAGAGCCACTCGGTGCAGAGCTGGTCGGTGGTGCGGTTGAGCCGCGCGCAGGCGTCTAGCTCGGGCGCCCGGCACTGCTTGACGGGCGAGTCGAACGAACTCACCTCAGCTACAAAGCTGTCGGGCTTCTCGTAGAGCCACTCGGTGCAGAGCTGGTCGGTGGTGCGGTTGAGCCGCGCGCAGGCGTCTAGCTCGGGCGCCCGGCACTGCTTGACGGGCGAGTCGAACGAACTCACCTCAGCTACAAAGCTGTCGGGCTTCTCGTAGAGCCACTCGGTGCAGAGCTGGTCGGTGGTGCGGTTGAGCCGCGCGCAGGCGTCTAGCTCGGGCGCCCGGCACTGCTTGACGGGCGAGTCGAACGAACTCACCTCAGCTACAAAGCTGTCGGGCTTCTCGTAGAGCCACTCGGTGCAGAGCTGGTCGGTGGTGCGGTTGAGCCGCGCGCAGGCGTCTAGCTCGGGCGCCCGGCACTGCTTGACGGGCGAGTCGAACGAACTCACCTCAGCTACAAAGCTGTCGGGCTTCTCGTAGAGCCACTCGGTGCAGAGCTGGTCGGTGGTGCGGTTGAGCCGCGCGCAGGCGTCTAGCTCGGGCGCCCGGCACTGCTTGACGGGCGAGTCGGCCCCGGGCGGCGGCTCCAGCCACGCCGCGCTGAACGATGCGTCTGGCCCGTCGCACGACGGGACCTTACATCTAGAATCAAACATACGTGTGAACCAAAATTCCATCCTCATTTAACGTATTTGAGAGTGGGAGATTGACGACTAATGAAGCTTTATCTTAACCTTGTTCAAGAGCTGCCCGTGTGCATGCTCTTTGCTGTGGAATATTTACAGTGCTTGTACGCGGCTAAGATTATGCTTTTAAATTTTAAATTCATTCATTTTCAAAGGTGAAATAATTATCCTTATTTTTTGCTGATTAGGTAAGATGTTTCCTGCAAGAGCTCTCTTTGAAGTTGTCTTTTATTCTTCTGTAAACGTCCATTGACACTGATCAAACAATGTGAACTTTAATATGACCATAAAATGTAATTGGTGATGAAATGAGTGGAGGTTACCTATCATTCGCTCAATAAAAACGTCATTCGGTGTTCTGAAACATGTCTTCAAAATTCGTTCTTCGGTTTAAAGGTTTAACATGCATAAGCACTTTAGCAGGCACTGCCAGTACACATCGCTTCATGTGGCGTGTTAGCACGATGCCAGCTGTCAGTGGCTGGCTGTTGAGCAAAACAACCAATAAAATTGTAAGATGACATACGATTTGGTAGGCAACCACTTTCAGGCATCACTGGATGCCATGGTGGGACAATGTTAACCTTTTCATAAACATGGAAGTAAAAACCTTCTACGACATGATATCGTGCGTCTTACGTCAACTTGTCACCATAAACTCTGATAACAAGGTATAAGCAAACGCGCAGACAGACTCACGGTGTGTTACAGTCATATGTGTATAGTGTATACATAGGTACGTATGTACCTAAAACTTTAATACTCGCTACAGGATTATTTAAATCATAATTTCATCAACATTACTTAGAAAAAAGAAGAATTGGCTTGACTTCAAGTTTAGTGTTTGACTTTTTTTTAATAATTGAGTATACAGTAAATATTTGTCATTTATCTACTATTTATGTAGATAAGGTAATAAAGTGACATCCTAACTAATTCAAATGCGATATTTTCCAAATCTTTTCACAAATGACGGAGTTATGAGGTAACAAACATAAAAAGAAAACAATACAACCCAATTGAGAACCTCCTCCCCTTTTTGAAGTCGGTTAAAAAGTAGTTTAGTTACAGTCCCGGTAGTTAACGTATGGGTTAGTCATAGCACATAAGTTACTTTTTGTTACGGGAGTATGTTCCCTGGGACGGTTTTCTGCATTCCCGCGAGCAAAGCCGCTGGCAGAAGTGAGATGATAATGCAGAAGCACCACGCACCTGTAACCGGCGTCCTCGACGGCGAACACATAGTTCGCGTTGTACATGGAGTTGGTGGCGTACACCAGCGACAGCATTGCCATGGTGAGGGCCTGGTGGCGCCCGAACGCGCCCAGCCGCCCCAGCACGTCGTCCAGGTGCACGCGCTTCGACTCCTCGCCGTTCAGCTCTGCCATGATGAGGAACGGCTTTTGACACGGGACTTAGATCGGATACCAACCCTTATGCCATTGATTTTAAAAGTACTTTTTGCATAAAGTTTTCAGGACACTGAAAGATTCAACTTTGATGTAACGAAACTGTTGTCTGCTAATCGTAACTTTTTATCTCCGACACTGGATTTAATTTGGATACCAACCCTTACGTCATTGATTTCAAAAGCACTTCTTGCACCAAGTTCTCAGAACACTTAAAGTTTCAACTTCGATGTAACAAAATTATTGTCCGCTAAACGCAACCTCAGGTGCATCTTTCTATTCTTATTCGGTTGAACTATATTAAGGTAAGTTACCATAACAGTAAGAGGGAAGTCTTTAATCGAGCCACTTTCCGAGGTTCTCAGTAACGAGCGCGCTAGCTGTCGACCATGTTTAGTGCAGATTTAATTTTCAATGTAATAGCTAAAGCATATTATTAGGACACAAGTCTCGGCGCCACTTCCAGTCACTCAGCACTGACTATAACGTCTCCAGCAGTCCGCCATGTTTGCTCTAACTTTACCGATTTGATTTTTACTTTCTTCACCTTTACTGGCTAACGAATTTATAATTATACTCTTCAAATGAGGTTTCTTTTTAATCGTGGGTCTACCAGAAATATCAAACAACGTCTAAAACACGGTTAAAGAATAATTTTTAAATTAAATAATAAAGTATGCGAGTTTAGAGTTCATTTCGGAATGCCACTGCAGGATATGTTCATGCGAAAAGAATAAACATTATAAAGGTGCGACAAGGCGGAGTCTTCGCGGTATAGTACTCGTGAGTGAGCGCGACGGTGCACGGTGGCGGCCGGCGCACAGTTATATGTCTTAGCTAATTAAATATTGATTGCGGCGGCGCACGACGGTGATAACCACGAGGTTGACACAGTTCAGTTACGTGCTCAGCTGTCAACACTGATGCTGCCAGGATCTTAGCATTAGGCCTGAGGTCACATAGACATGCCACTCCTTGATTAACAAAAAATAAACTCTTCGCTATAGAAATGATTTAAAAACAATTCGATTTTCGTTTTAGATGCTTCTGAATCAATGCATGCACAGGCAACTTCTATATTAGTTACTGACATAGATTGAGTGCGATTTTACCCCTTTTCTCTTTTTCTTCTACTTAAAGGTAAAATTTCCAAAATCCAAAATACTAAAAATTTGTCAGTCGTCATCGCAATCCTTTGCATCTAAAGCGTAACAACAAACTCTGTACCAACAAATATTGTGAGCCAAAGATGTCGTTTAGGGTTCCGTACGTTATAATGAAAAACACGGAACCCTTTAACAGTCAATTTGCTCTGAATCTGCTAGATCCATTCAGTTGAAGTTTGAAGTTTGATATACATGAAAATTTGTGACCCAACTGAATGGCTATGGCATTCCTACAAAGGGTGACTGAGTAGAAAATTCTGATAAAATCGTCGCCGGCCTGTAGATTCTACCACGAGTCAGGAACAAATAGCATAACTCAAACATGTACAAACACGCCGGTTTCTCTCAGTGAGCTCAGCGAAAATCTTTATTTATGTACAGCTTATCATCTTGACAGCCATTACCTATATTTACATAAAAATATCGTATAATACATATTTTTCTAAGAAGCATCTGTTTGGTGATATCTTATTTAAATAGCTTACGAGTATGTTTAAAAATACCGAGAATACGTCTTTATAATATATACGGAACTCATGACAAGTACACTTGAGTCCCCAATATTAATTATAATTAAATTTAAACGGTTGGGAATAAATTTATAGTAGGTAATTAAACACATTCAACATACTATTTACAAACCTACTGAACATACACAATCCTTGATTGCGGTTCAATCCTATTAAGATAGAGATTTTTGAGAAAATCCTTGACGCTAAAAATATTCGCCTATGACATTATTATTGTACTTTACTGACGTTCATTAGTGCACCAGTCTTCTAGTTCAATCATCCACCAAGCCGTTCCCAATTGTGCTTAACTTCCACTCAATATAATGCCGCAGTGATACTATCGATACCTACCATGTGTACGCAATCGTGGTGCGTCTGCCGTAGTTTAACTCTGTATGACTGCGAATCATCGTTTCATCTTACACGTCGTGTCTCAGCCTCTAATCCTACAAGTAGTCTTATAATAACTGCGACACGAACAATGTTATCACAAACAAACGTTATTCTTGCGATTGTAGATTGTTTAATTATTGTCATGTTCATGAAAATGAAAGCGCCATGTTTGATTGTTTGACGCACTGAACAAGCTAAACCTCTGTGTAGCCTTGCATACCTCCTACACTACAATAACAGCAGCCGTGGCAGCTTATTCTGATTGAATTGGTATTTTATTTATGAGTGTATCTTCTGGATCACATGCACATCCTAAATCTGTCTCCTTTCCTAATATTTTTTTTTTAAGGATGGGAAATAATCAAATGACTTGTTCCGCTTTGGGTGGAGCTGAAGGGCGTGTCAGACTCTTACTGACTAAAACCCATCCGTGTTCCTAAGGCTCTTTGCGTTCCAGGGCCGCGGTGATTCTTTCGAACAAATTCCGCAACCCTGGCAGGCTCTGGCCCTAGCGGACCACGTCTTCTATGCTGACATCTCTTTAAGGCGCGCGTGGAACACGACGCGCCATCGACCCGGGCCTGGTGGTAATCGGACAGCGAGCCACCCAACGCTCGCCGTCCGCAAGCCCGCGCCTACGGTGGCCGGGGATCGCCCTGAGAATCCCGACGCCCGGGGCTTCATCTTCTGTAGGCCGCGGTTGGGGCGAAGGCTTTGTCTTTCCCTCGCGCGGCCCGCCTCCTCCTTCGCTAGCATTACTGCTTCGCGGAAGGAGGTGACCGCTTCCCAAGGCTCCTTACTCCGGACCATGGATTTAACCAGGGCCAGACACGAGAGTACGTGTGAGTACTCGACGAGGACACGGTGATATTCCGGCCCGCGCAGGGCAGACCTCCACCGTGACCTCCGAGCGATCCTCACAGTGCTGACACCCGGGCTCGTGCTCCCGCTACCCATCTTTGAGATAAGTTCGACGCCATTCGTAAAAGTACTTGTAGAGAAGCTCATCCGTCCATTAGCTGGCCTTAGATAAATTAAGAAAAGATTAGGACTAGGAATTACGCGTACTAGGAGTATCAATTATGACTATCACAGTTTTGACGGATACGAACGACAAACGGATGCACATACGAACACGCTCCTACATCAGGTTGCGACATATCAGGTAGGTAGGTAGCGCAATCTGCTGGAACTACTACTAAGACCACCCCTTCATCAGCGCTGGCTATGATAAATGAACAGCTGTTCGCGAGCGCGTCCGTAATGGCGGCAGATCACTGATTGATCTAGTTGCAGTAACTGCGAGTAGATTAATTAAGGTTGGTCTTCACTAAATGCAGTGGCAGTGCGAGAGTTACAGACGCCAGCAAATCAAGCGACAACAATCTGTCAAATTTCTTTTATAGATTTTCAACCATATCGCTGAAACATTAGGTTCAAGGTCGATTGGGAAAATTTGACAGTTTCGGGTAGCTTGTTGTGCTGGCGTCTGTACAGTACCTACATAGACCAGTACAGGTACTGGGTTTGTGTGAATTGTGTTAAAAACTAATTTTGCCACGATTATAATTTATAACACAGTGATAATATAAATAAGAGTGAAACTGATTCATACCTTTTTTTTTTTTTTTTTTAAGGATGGGAAATCATCAAATGACTTCTTCCGCTCTGGGTGGAGCGGAAGGGCGTGTCAGACTCTTACTGACTAAAACCCATCCGTGTTCCTTCTAAAGCCCTTTGCGTTCCAGGGCCGCGGTGACTCTTTCGAACAAATTCCGCAACCCTGGCAGGACTGATTCATCCCTAGGGTTTATGATTGCATTATTTCATTCGAAATAGGATATTTGACTAAAAAAATCTAATAAGTCCGTCAGCTAGATTTCCAAAAAATAAAGGACATGTATTTTTTCTTTTGTCACGTAAAAAAAATGAAGACGATATAGTACTTACGTCGAAAACTCGTGTGACGTCACTTACCAGTACACTTTTTACTGGAAAGTGACGTTACATACAAGCTCCTTATCTTTGATGCGTTTTATCTTCGTTTTTTTTAATTAATTTTATAAAATAAAAAATTCGTATCCAATATTTTGCGACAATCTAACTGACGGACTAAATTGAATCATATTTTTAAAACCCAGGCAACATCCCTATCATAGCTAGGTACCTAGCTAACCTAACCTTATCTTTGGGATCGTTGAAAGGTTTATAAATTAGTACCTATGACAATAAGACTTCTCTTCTGCACGTGAGCGGTGAACAAAGCCAGCAGCCGCAAAAGTTTAAAGTTTCAGTTCAATGCTAAAGTAAATTCATAGTTTTCCATAGCAGCGCTCAAGTAGCATTCAGTGTGGCAGAGCTTTAGTCATTATAAATATTTCATTCCTAAAGTTAGTTTTTGCAGTGAGTGATGTGATGATAGATTCGCGTTCGGAATGCTGCGGCAAGCTTTACTTAAGTACGGTGTTGTAATGGAGTTGTATGGAAAGTGCTTCAAGAAGCCACGTGACAGCACATGTATATGACTAGCTGTCGCCCGCGGTTCCGACCGACAATCGCTATGCCAAATTTTGACCTAAATCGGTCCAGCCTTTTGCGCGTGAAGAAGTAACAAACCTACGCACACTCACAAACTTTCGCCTTTATAATATAAGTGTGATAATATTAGTGTGAAGTGTGATAGTGTGATGTGATATAGTATGATACAATATATTAGTGTGATAAGACACAGCCTACTTCATAATTACATACTCGTGCAAAAGTAAGTAGACCGTCCCTATCTCCAAGTAAATTAACAAAGATTATGAAGTCAACGTAATTCAGGAAAATGTTAAGCTGTTATTCATTCGCAAAAGACATTATTCAATTAATCCAAAGCCTGTAAATGGCTCCTAACAGTTGGTATCAGCTAAGCTAGACATGTGTTACTCAATGAATACTAAATTATGTTAATAAATGTATTTCATTAAAGCATGTTATCTCCTCATTTGGAGAATAATTAAGTAGATACGACATAATTTAGTCCAAAATGTAAATAATGTCTTGAGATATTATTGTAGTGAGTGTGTCTCCTGCTGATGACAGTTATCTGTCTCGAATAACTGACAGGCGGACAGACGAGTGTTTGTTTGTGGCCCTGACAAGTCGAGTGATAAGCAGAGAACGGAGTGTTGTGCACAAACAGTGGCTCGCAGCAGCACAGGGGTAACACAGTGTGTGAAGTAATTAGTTAAGAATGTGCGTTTGATGAATTACTTTACTGTTATAAAAATACATAAGTATGTATAGTTCCTATAATTTCCAATGTAGGTACCTGGGTATATTAGGCAAGAAAAGAGTCTGAGTTTTCCAAGGTCTCCTTTCGACATTAGGAACTTAAATGATATCATTGTAATCTTGAAATCTTATGACTAACTAGCTTTTGCCTGCGAATTCGTTCGCGCATATCCCGTTTTTTTTCCCGTTCCCGTAGGCACTTCGGAAAATCCTCTTATTGCTCCCCTACACAGCCCGAGGAACCTACATGCCAAATTTCAGCTTTCTACGACCAGTAGTTTCGGCTGTGCGTTGTCTGTCAGTCACTCAGTAGCGGAAGAATGTTATATATATTGATTGATTAATCGATTGTTGATTGATATTATCGATTCATTGATTGCTGACAAATGGCTACGGGACCATAGGGTACCGGAACATAATTGATTCTGCTTCAAAAGTCCTATTAAATCAAGACTACCTTTATATGAAGTTATGATGTATGTATCGTTTCCCTCATTAGTAGGTAACAAAACAGCTGTGCAGTGATGAGCCCTTGTTACCTTCGCTCCCACGCTGCGCCACGCTAGGTACCGAGAACGTATCACTATGTACTATGTGTAACATTCAGTATGTGATCATATGTGGGGCCTTTGATAAGCAACTATGTGCCACCGTGGCACGCCATGTTACCATTGGGTAACGTTACTTATTTTTTTACAATAAAATCTGTAATAAATCTTATTCACATTGATGTAAAAATCTGGAAATTAAAAGTCAGCATATTTGCCAAAGCCAAAGGACAAGTACCTATTTGGAATGTCGTTAAAGTTGCGATTTATATGTCTGTGAAGGACTAACTTATCTGATTCCTCTCGTTTAGTAAGTCTAGGAAATTAGTTACCTATGATATATACAGTACCTATTTGTTTTAATTTTGAAAACAGTCGGTAAGGTGTAATTATACAATTTATTTTGAATATGCTTGCACCATTGTGTTGTCAATACACAATAACACCTCGTCCCCTATAGGTGTGTGGACTTGCAGACAGACACCGCCCCGCCCCCCCACCCCGCCAGGTCACAGACATCGAGCTCGTGCGGCCTTGTCCCGCCCTTCGCGCTGCGCACACGCATCACAAGTCTGTGAGTACGGATGTTTGTGCATGTGTTATGCACAGAAGGACCATCATGTCTAATGTGGTTATGTAGTGAACAGGAGAATAAGAAGTCAAGGGTTTCTTTAATGAAATACATCGTTAAATTAGAAATTGTAATGACTGCTCAGGTCATGCCATCGTTATTGCATGAACTCAAGACCCACCAATAGAACCCTTTATGCCTTTCCTGTCGTCGTCAGGTATCCTTGATAAGATATGAATCGGAATTACCGTCTGAGTGAGTTGCCATTATTATCAAAACCATTTATAGAAACTATATCTTCTGCATTCAATTATGTTTGCACATTCCTAGTCTCACAAGACATCCTAGGAAACAAGTAATCAACATTGTGCCGATATCAAGTTTGTTTCATTCAAGCCATGCTCAAGCTCAACTTTAACAAAAACTCGACCGTCATCGGAACTCCTCGGTATTCTTCGGCATTGAGCAATATTTAACACTTTTTATTAAAACTATGTGGTGTGACGTCACGCTACGCGGTTCACGCTTGACACTACGCCCGCCGTGAAATAGATTCGACACAACACAACTGAGCCTCTGAGATTCAATATTTGCTCAAGTTCTTTAGAGATGCGTAGCGAAAATATTGATACGAAATCACAGAGCCAGCAATAAATCAGACTTTAATAGAAAGCTCGCGGTATTGCGCTGTTGTTGCATGCGTGTTTATTTTATTAGTATTTGCTTTAATTAAGTAGCAATTCTCCTGTTTTCACGGCCATTAAAATGAACAATATATAATCAACCACTTAAACTTTAACGACATCCTTTTATGAGCAGCAAGTAGCAAACTATATTTTAATAACTTATTCCCATTATAGTGAGATGTAAAGATACCCTGAAGGGAGATTTTAGAAGACAGTTATAGTAGTACATAATTTACAAGGTTGCTCGTGCGGCCTACCGCGCAGGCCTACCCCACAGGACGAGCGATAGCGTAGCTTTCCATCAGTGAAAAAAATTTCGATATCAAATCAGTACTTCCAGAGGTAACCCTCTATAGATAAACAAATCATTTCATCGCTTAATAATATTAGTTTAGTTGACGAATGCTGATCAACATGAACCTAATTTCTGTTGAAGTCTAGCAATACCCGTTTAGGTAATTCAAAAGCTCCCCTTGTCCCCACAGCGTTGCTACACAAGATGAATGCGACCCTACGGAACCAGTAACAACAGCATTGTTTCCGCCGCACAGGTGTGGAGGTGTGAGAAGTGACGCCGGCCTGTGAGCGACTGTTCACAGCACACATACCGGTGGCCGGTGGACTATACAGGAATTGTGGAAACAATAATTACGGTCCAAATAGTGAAACCGTTACTAGCGCGATTGGGATGTAAGTTGAAAGCAGAGTGCTTGCCAAGCAAGCCACTGTTTCATTTCTTATTTTTCAACTTACAACGATTGGCTTTTCAGGATAATCAGATTGAGCATAATGCTCACGCATATGTTGTCACTGTAGGCTTTACTATTATTTTTGGGCCCTTTTAATTTTAAGTTCTGTCAATTCATACAAAAGTGTCTGGAAAATCTTGCGATACGATTGCTACTGAGCCTCATAAGGCAGTTGTGTATTTTATTATTTATTTCTGTCTATATTTAACCCCTGTTACGTTATTGTACATTGTTACTTGCTAAACAGCACGTCTTAACCTTCTTGCTCGTACTGCCACCCGCACGACCTGCCCCGAGTGACCAGCACATGACCACACCATTCCCCTTCCACCAAACATTCCTCTATCCAATCAAGCGCGACCGATGGTACTTGACATTAAACATTCTCCACACTGATCATCACGCTGTGTTTCTTCACGTCACGGTCACGCCTTTTGACCCATATTAACCCATTGGAATCCAGGACTTGCATTAAGCGTTTCTCGGGTTGCGTGTCAACGCTGGTTGTCAACATTCATAGACAAATTAGAATGTTTTATAACTTACGCAGTTGCGGTGAAAATGTCTCCGTATTATTGCAAACACCGTAGGATTGTTACAATTCTTCTTTTGATTATAAACTGTTAATATTGTGAACAGATAATTTCGAATACGATAAATTCCATCCAAATTCGATAGTTTTAGAGAATATTGGTATTCGTTTTACCGAGAAGAAAAAGTTTATAATTTTACGCGATTTATTATTTTTTTATTAAACTTACGGTGTTTACAATAATCCGGTGACGAATACATACGACAATATAAGTAATACGTATCACACATAGAAAAGTGTATGCTAGACCATCACTATAGCTGGACATTTTGAATCAAGCATAACATGATAAAACTGTATCTAAAAGAGAAATCCAACTAACCCCTCCCCGATTCATAAATCGGGAAGCATGTGGCTACCCATTCATTGGCAGTCACGAGCCTACAAGCCGGACTTGAGAGCAGTTAAGTTACAATGAACCATACGACGAAAAGAATCTTTTTGTTTCCGCAGTCAGAAAGAGCATGTCACATGACTGATAGTTAGGATTTTACACAGTTTAACATGTTGTCGCTATTGCCAGCAATTTAAGATAGAGAAGCAAGAGAAGGCTCACTCCATTCAAGTACATAAAATTACCAAATTTGACTTCTGCTTCAACTTGCAATTAAAGCTACTTTGTGTACTGCATAATTCCTCTGTATTTCAAAATGGTCAATCTACAGCAGGTCGATTTAGTAAACATGTCGAAGTGAAGGCTTGGGTGAAGTGATCACGAGGTGAGCTGTCAATCCACATAATCAAGATGTCAAGTGATCACGAAGTGAGTTGTCATTCCATCTTGATTATATGGACTGACAGAGTAGTCGAATGGGCCTTCTGACTTAGGTATGTTGGTTATTCTTTCGAGAGGTACCGAACCCACACCGTGAACTTTTCGTTTTGCGCTGACTTGCACATTTCACTAACTCATTTAAAAGTTCTCTCGCCGGTCGGGCACAAGATTGTCGTTTAAAGTGAAAATCCACTAACTGTCATAATGATTCATTTTAGGGACGCTTTAATTCATTTCTCTTGGGTTTTGTTCCGCGCTAGTGGCGACTCGCTAAACTTTTAATGTTCATAAAATAGTGGTGAGGTGTAAAAGTTTTAAAGTTGAAAATGGAAATTTCAAAATTACATTTTTGTTATTCAATTGAGCTGGCAGTATTTTATAGGAAAACACGTAAGTAATGCTTAGGTTCCCGCTTCGTCTTGAGAGATACATCTCTACATGGCTAAAGCTTGTCTCTTAATGGAATAAATGGCGAGTCCTAGTGGCACATTTATCATCATTACCTGCTATTGAAACATTTAACTACTACCATTACACATCGCCGACTACCGCGTACCAGTGGTACTTAGCCCAGGTCCACGGGGACTCGTTGCCAGTTAATTGCATAAGCTAACAGTTTTATTGGTTTTCTCAAACCTGTTGCTTTCGCCAGATTTCCCCGCCATCGCCAGTACCTCAGTACTAGTACAGTACCTACTGTGTATCACGAGCGTGCGCTTGCGACGATTAACGTTTTTAAATCATTAAATATTATGAAGCTGTCCGCGGGTTTGTATGGAATAATTGGAAGGTGCCGGAAACTTCCTTACTTAAGTCAGTATCAAGCATTGATTGAAATTTTGGCAATATCTTCACGGGATTGTCCAGTGATCCATTTTCATTATCATCAGCAGTGCGATTCTGTAAACATGTTGAAGTGAAGGCTTGGGTGAAATGATTACGAAGTGAGCTGCCAATCCATGTAATCAAGATGGAATGACAGCTCACTTCGCGCTCACTCCACCTGAGTTTTCACGATGAAAGGTTTACAGAATCGACCGGCTGTAGGGGTACATTGAAAATAGGTTGGCCAGCTTTGTTGTTTGAAAACTTTAATTCTTTGCTTCAGAAAAACTCTCTTGCTTCATATTGTTTTTACTTATTTTCTTGTACTGATGATGTATTACTCGTTCGCGAACTTCGCTCGCCGAATGGAACAGTCATTTACAACATGTTCTACAGGAACTTGCATTGTGTCATTCCGTGTTGCTACGCATACCAATTACCAATTTTGTTGGTTCTTATTATGTTTTCTTCATCTATCTTTTCTGTTACGTATATGGTGTACATAATAACGAGTATTCTGTTCTATTTTATTCAAATGTATTTCAGTTTCGGCATTCGGTAGTTTTGTGAAATATGCTGTTTGTTTTGGACTTAGCTTTTGACAAGCATTATTGTCTAAATCAAAAGGAACATTAGGAACGTGAATGCTCGTTCTAATTCCGCACTGGTGCGTGGGCGCATGTTTCGAACTAGTTTAATATCTTACTTGTCTAGTAATTAATATGCTAATAGAACCAGTGCTCGCATTGCTTCATTGATTACCTGTATTATTATTATTAAAGCTGTCATTATGAGGAGTTTTCCAAAAGGCATGTTTGTTACCATTTAGTATGTTTAATTGAAATATGTGGTTGTACATGATCATGACATATCGTTAAGTCGAAAAAGGGGGTTTTTACTTTTGATTGTCATTGGATAGAACTCTTTGTCGCGGATCAACCTGAAAGTATTACACTTGGCGATCAAACAAACCGAGGACAAAATTTAAATACTTACCTAGTTGTCACAGCGCATACATTGGTTACAGACAATAAGTTAATCGGTTTTCACTCCACTGTTAAGACAACAATTAGTAGGTAGTAAAGGCATACTACCTACTAAGTGTTAATTGTAGGTGACTGCCTACCTGTACCTTATCACTTCCGACCATGAGACGTTTTACGTAGGCTAGAGTCGGGGCTGACGGCGTAAAAACCAATTTCTTTAAAGAGTACAAATACTCTACGAGGTGTGACCTACTTACTCTTAGAAAATATTATTTCGTGATTCGTTTATAATATTAAATTGATTGAAGTTATTGTTCGTGATGTTTGTGTTGATGATTACAACTTATCGTTGTCACTTGTGTCTCGCGTCCATTCGTGACGTCAACTCGAGAGTCCCCTCGACTCAAATACGACAGTTACACGTAACAAATCATTGTCCTCAAGTGCAACCCTCCCACGCCGGAATAGCACCTCAAACTCAAACGAGGCCTTTTTGAGGTCATCTCGAGTATGAGCGAATGAATATGTACCATAGATAGTAGATGTACGGTCTCTATTGACACCTAAAACTCGTTATTTCTGTTGCAGGTACTCGTCGGCGTCATTAGACCAACATCGGACGCTCTCCCAAACTATTCGTTACATCGTTACCCGGCCAAGTACTAAAGCTCATATTTTGCTGGAGCATTTGAGTGACGTGTGTGTATTGAATTTGTTGAGGTTACACCGATTGATCAACACTCTATTGTCCAAGTAACGGTCGCGCCGTGGATTTGACATCGCCGTTTTAGGGTTAGGCGCGTGATTCGAGATTTTTGTTAAGGTCCAGTTGAGGATTTAGTTGGATTTTAATCATTCAATTCGGTTTTGACATAACTATGAAAGGTACTTTACGAAGACGTATGTTTTTGCTTGGCTATTTTTGAATCTGAACTAGTTAAAACATCAGTAAGTTGACATAAATGAAGTACCTATGTGCCGAAAGTCCTTGGTCCTTGTGTGATGGTCCAAAAGTGTTGTTAACTTGTTAGTGCTATTAGTAAGTAAGTAAATGTAAATTACAACACACACAAGGTGTACGGAACTCTGAGGGATCGACACTCTTCTCAGAAAGTTTTTTAACATCAATCGTCAGACGTCAATTTTCTTCGATGAGAATACAAAATGTCTATGTTCTTGACATACAAACTATTGTACACTTTATTTTCATCCCAGTAAGGTACCAATTAGAAAGATTGTATGGAAGTGTTTGTATGTTTCCATGATTGTGTGTTGAAGTGAGAAATTTTAATGAGTTGAAAATTAATTGACATTTTGACAGTAGAGGTAGCTTTACGCACAAGTGTCGAAACAGACTAATAAGGATGCTTTGTTGTGCGAACAGTGATGGATAGTGTGGAGAGCGTCTTCAAAATACCTAATAAATTACAAGATCAAGGTTAAATCATCATTTCGCAACTCAATACAAACGGACTAAAAAGTGTAAAAAAATGTGTCAGACAAAAAAGTGAACACGAAAGTGATTTTTAAAAAACCACAGTGATTCAAAGTTCGAACCAATCCAATGTGCCAGTAGCAAAGTTTAACAAAATGTTATAAACACAAAACAAAAAGTTCTTATGACAAGAGTGCTAAAAAGGATTTTCAAAATTGTAAGGTGGTGATGTGTTGTGATGCGTGAGTGGTAAGTGCGGCAGTATGCGATGAAGCGCAGCAAGTCATACACGTGGCTGTCGGGGCTGCTGAAGGCGAAGCCCGAGGAGCGCGACGACGAGGAGTGGGGCGCCGGGCCCTGGGTCCGCGCCGACGTCATGCACCATGACAGGTCAGGAGCAGAATGTTTTATAATTATTCTTCGCCTTTTCGTGTCGTTTAACTCGTATTCAATTTTGAGCGACCACTTTTGAGCAACCTGTACAGCTTTATCATTGGCCTCGTTTGGATCTTATATGATGCAGGTGGTTGTGCACGACGGGCAACCAAGGAAGTGACGCATGCCTTGTGAAGGGGCTCCACACTGGCACTGCATTTGTGGTGAAGAATGCCCCAGTTGGTCCGCAGTCGGTAAAGAGATTCCCACATTGTTTCCATGTTTTATACTTAATTACCCATTTACCTGGAAGGATACTGCTACAGCGATTAAACTAGCCAAATGTTACGTTCCCATATTTTTGCTCGATAGCTGGCTATTATTGCACTGCAATAATAGCCAATTATATCGCTAGTGAGATTTTAAACTTGAAAGTTTTTATTTTTTCTTTTGATTTGCCATAAATAATCTCAGAAAAAGCTGAAGTGTATTATAGTTATAAAATTTTGTCTTGCATGATCTCAGAAAAAAAGTGTAATTATAGATTTAAAATGATCTCTGTACCTACCTTGTTTAACTAGTTGTTATCTTGATCTTTTCTTTTCCTTGCTGAAAATGAGTCAGCAAAATATGTGGAACGATTTTAACTAAAGACCATATTTACGCAATATAAATATTCTATTCTACTTATTCTATTCTGCTTTTGCAATGCAGTTACAAGGGTGCGTTCTTCACTCGCGTGATTGGGGGACTACACAAACTTGGTTCGCGTTGCCTATGTTATGTCTCTTCCTGTGTCTGCCGCGCTCGGTACACTTCACATGACAATGACGTGAGTACTCACCACGGGAACGGCACACTGACGAGAGGGTACACAACACACACTTTTAACTATTGAACGTAACCTCGAAAGTTTCGCTTCGTTAAAAATAAATAGGATACCTGTTAACAATTTTTCTCCGGGTTTTGGATGCATTTGGATGTATACTTAGTACCTATACAGTGCCGTCAAAGTAACTAACATGAATGACCATAGACTAATTTTACATTACATTAGAGCTTTGATTTGCTAGAGCCACAGAAAAGACTACTAAACTAATACTTTCAAGCTAGAACTTCCTCTCTCAGATAAACCATCTTAAGAGAATAAACGTGCGCTTCCCTGAGACCTTCTGTCCCCGTTTTTTACCGTCGTCGGAGAAAATGCGTTCCAGGTATGAACCCGCGGTGCCCGCTACGGACAAGACCGGGAACGCGTACAAAAACCGCGACAGTTACATCTGTACCCACCGGCGCATGAATAAGGCAATACGACGCGATAAACACTCCTCTACGACGCAGAGCATCGTAAATCTGCTGTACCTACATATGTGTTACCGAATCAAACCTAGGATGTAGAGCGCACTAATTAATTGGAACGGGCAATCGTTTTGTAAGCCTGTCTGTGTTGGGCGTTATACAGAAACTGGTGTGATTTATTTGCATAAATGTTTCGTTTATGGACCCGCCTTCGAAGATATCTAGAAATCGATTAGGTCAGCCCGAGTTGTGTTGTACCTAGTTTAGATGGTTCGGTAGGTTTTACAAGATTAATGCAAATTTTTTGAAAGCCTACCCAATTGTTTCGATCAGTTTCCTGTTTCAACAGGCAGGGGTAGGGGTGTGATTTGATGGCATTTTTTTCGCTTTCGGATTATATGATTTACTTTTGCGGATCGTATGGGAAGCACACCCGTAGCTATGATAAGTAACAAACCCTCTGTAAAGATACTTAGAAAATACAGACATGATTAGATATGACAGACTGTGATTGGTCATTTTAACAATTCAAAGAAAACAATCGCTAGGTCGAATAAGTATCCATGGCCGTAATAAGAAAACAAAACCTGAATACCATAGAAATAGGAACGTTACATACTCGTAGGTACAATCGGTACACACAATAGTAGCGTATGACACCGTACGGGCGGAGCAGCGCGTGCGCGTGGGAGCCCGAGTTGTCCCGAGCGTGGCCGAGCGCGGCCGAGTGCGGCAGGTCGCGGGTCACGCATTGTTGTGCCGCGACCATTGTCCTGTTGTCCACCAGCTGATGGAGATATCGCTTTGAGACGCATTTGGGGACACGCGGCGTTATTGTGTGAGCCGTGTGTGAGCCACAGAGCTTGGAGGTGACTGCAGGGCCTACAGGCGCCACAGGCCCTAAGCAAAGTGATATTCTATCAGCGACAACGATTGTCATAAGTCTAAAATGAATGGGATTGGCAAATGCTTCCGAAATCTCACGTGGTCAGTTTCAAACTTTTTGTAATATATTCTATTGTATTAGATAATCTTTATTGCGGATTAAATGTCAATTTGTGTAGAGCCCCATTACTTAGTAATGTAATATTCGAACAGTTAGCCATCGAACATATCGGTCATACATAGGACATATCGGAATTGTCACATGGGGTCAGTTTTACTGAGTAGGTAAACGCTTAATTTGTGCGGAATGCGCTGGCAATATGAAATGTACCATGTTTTAAATGAAAATATTCTTATTCTTATCCTTATCCTTATCCTTATCCTTATCCTTATCCTTATCCTTATCCTTATCCTTATCCTTATCCTTATCCTTATCCTTATCCTTATNTATTCTTATTCTTATTCTTATTCTTATTCTTATTCTTATTCTTATTCTTATTCTTATTCTTATTCTTATTCTTATTCTTATTCTTATTCTTATTCTTATTCTTATTCTTATTCTTATTCTTATTCTTATTCTTATTCTTATTCTTATTCTTATTCTTATTCTTATTCTTATTCTTATTCTTATTCTTATTCTTATTCTTATTCTTATTCTTATTCTTATTCTTATTCTTATTCTTATTCTTATTCTTATTCTTATTCTTATTCTTATTCTTATTCTTATTCTTATTCTTATTCTTATTCTTATTCTTATTCTTATTCTTATTCTTATTCTTATTCTTATTCTTATTCTTATTCTTATTCTTATTCTTATTCTTATTCTTATTCTTATTCTTATTCTTATTCTTATTCTTATTCTTATTCTTATTCTTATTCTTATTCTTATTCTTATTCTTATTCTTATTCTTATTCTTATTCTTATTCTTATTCTTATTCTTATTCTTATTCTTATTCTTATTCTTATTCTTATTCTTATTCTTATTCTTATTCTTATTCTTATTCTTATTCTTATTCTTATTCTTATTCTTATTCTTATTCTTATTCTTATTCTTATTCTTATTCTTATTCTTATTCTTATTCTTATTCTTATTCTTATTCTTATTCTTATTCTTATTCTTATTCTTATTCTTATTCTTATTCTTATTCTTATTCTTATTCTTATTCTTATTCTTATTCTTATTCTTATTCTTATTCTTATTCTTATTCTTATTCTTATTCTTATTCTTATTCTTATTCTTATTCTTATTCTTATTCTTATTCTTATTCTTATTCTTATTCTTATTCTTATTCTTATTCTTATTCTTATTCTTATTCTTATTCTTATTCTTATTCTTATTCTTATTCTTATTCTTATTCTTATTCTTATTCTTATTCTTATTCTTATTCTTATTCTTATTCTTATTCTTATTCTTATTCTTATTCTTATTCTTATTCTTATTCTTATTCTTACCCGGCACTTTTTCAACAGCCTATAAAAAGTTAAAACGCTCCAATCCGAATATTATTTAAATTTAATACCCACAGAAGCAATATGAATCAGTTATTATCACACTTAATTTACTTGTAATCAACATCGTATCATTTAATTTCATGCCAAACGTTTTATGGCAGATTTTAACTACTGCTGTAAAGCCAGTCTTTTTAATTATATTTCCATAATTTGTGTGATCAATTTGTACGGATGTCGCTATGCGATGAAACCTGTTTGTTAGATGTTTTTTGCGTGAGATCTGTCACACGACTGCTTTTTGTGTGGTTCTTAAATAGCGTAAGAATATCCTTGAACTGCACGGATGCCGGGCGCAATCCATTGGATTCGTTTGTATTTATTTACCTACTTGTAATTCAGATTGATATGATCTCCGTCTCATTTTGATCAAAGTTTAAATCTCTCGAAGTTGGAGAAAATTTTAGCATGAGCTAACCATATGATAGCATTATTCTCACACTTTCCTAGTTTACATTTAGTTACAACGGAGAATTACTGATCATTTCATACATGGTTATAGACCCCATGTATGAAATGCTCAGTCTCCTTGGCCGACTTATGAGCCGTCATAAAAGTAAAACGTCTATAAATAATAGCTAACAAATTGATTCATCACTAGCCCTTACAATGGAGCGTAGCCGTGGGCTCGCCGCGGGCGCCGACCAATCAGCGCTGTTCATGTAGCACTTCATAACGACCGCTCCCTGGGCCATATCCTTATTGGTCGGACCAGAGACGTCACGTCATCATTTAGTAATGTTTTAATGTAGGCATTCGTGGAAGGTGCAAAATTAGTAGACATTGCGTAGACAATGACTCACATGTTAGATCGTTGGCTTAATGATGAAAATAACGCGAACAAAAGTACCAAGTAACAGTACCGAGTTATTTTCTGGACCATGGGTTCCCACTTCCAAAAAAGTATCTATTTTTCAAAGATGAGAAACTCATCCATCCTTCTGCCGTTATCTCAAATTATTTGTGATCAGCATTGTGGTCTGCATATTAAGTCACAGTCTCATACAATCCATCCTTCCTTTTTTGGTCTTCCTCACACTCATTCAAAAATGAGGAACTTAAGCAAAATATATTAAAAGAAAAGGGAAAAAAAGAGCATCGCCATTTTGGGTCAACAGATAACCTGGGCGCTTTCTTTGCGTCTAATCGAACTATCTAACGGCACATCGAGATTGACCCGCCATCGCCAGCGAATAAAAGAGCTTGCTATTATGCGCCTGTGATTATTCTAAGAATAGCACTCCATTGTCGAAGATATACCCAAAGTAATTGGGTAGGTGTTGACGCGGATTTGAATTATAAAAACAGCCTATTGAAAATTAACACATTTTGTTAGAAGAAACTTGTACAATTACGGAGGCTTTTTATTCTATTAAGTATGTGATCACGTACTTACACCGAATACATGTTTTTTTCATAATCAGAAACAGATGTGGTTATAAAAAAACCTGTTACCAACCTAATCTACCTACAAGAATGTAGCACGTTGAAAACATGGATAGGATACCTATCAAAAAGAAAGAAAAAGTTTTGATTGGTATTGGTCTAAATAAAATAGATTTGTCGTAACAATTCACTATAAAACAATTAATTTTCAAGCCATTTTTAGCTGCCCACTATTACGAAGAATTCTGGCACGCTTTTTCATGCAGTCCAAGTGGACATAAAAGAGAACATGGCTCATCCAATCCGTGCAAAAACTACCTTCGCTTTACAACACCGTGTTTCCTTCAAAGGAACCGTATTCTTTAAAACTACCGCAGCTGCTACGCCTGACGTGGCTGACCGCCAGCCTGTCAGGTCGCAGCAGGGCGCGTATAATGCAGCACGGTGCGCGTCGCACGTCGCACGCGCACAGCCTGACGACTCACTCCCAATCGGCGACGTGCCCCGATGTGCAACATGCACCATTTGGAAATCATAACAACTTATTGTAGCAAGAATCGTGTAGTGTAAATTGATTTAAGCGTAGGAGTCACTGTTTTCAAAGTAATATTCATTTCAACAAGGGGTTCAGTCTTCACTGAAGAGACAAATAGATCATTAACTGAACCCCTTGTTGAAATGAATATAACTTTGAAAACAGTACTGACAATTACGGTGATATCAATTTGAAGCTTTGTGTCAACTTGAAATTCACTCTAGTCTTGATGAAATTCAACAAGTCCACAAATATTGATTCACAAACCGCAAGCAAGAAGTTCGTATGTGGTTTCCATTTCCACTCACTCGCCGACATCGTTCTGTATATTTCCATAACATTCAATTTGCCAGATGCGTTTAGTGGGAACTTTCAAGTGTGGAACATAAACCCGGTGAGGCCACACGGCGCAGCCGCACTGACGCTCGTAAACTGTGGCGGTGCTCGTATACCATGGAGCACGCTGAAGGCGGTCACGGCTGCGGACGTGTCGCTCACCACATCACATAGCAAGAGATGTTAGATACTATAAGCCAAAGCTTAGAAGTAATCTACAACTTTGTGTTAAGATATGGCAATGCCAAACCATATCTTTCAATCTTTGGGAAACGTTGTCAGTAAATCTGACATTGTCGGTCATTTGTGTAGTTCACTGTAGTTCAAATGAAGCCTCACTGAAGCTTGTAGTTTTAATCTATATAAGATGCAGTTTATTTTTAATGACCTCTTTCTTTTATATTTAGGTAAATACCTGATGAATGTGTCTAGATTATTAAAACTGTAACACCTTCAGTTAGTGTGATTTTTTAGCTGCAGCGCGTACGGTATGTGTAATGTTTATAGTCATAAAGCTGAAGTTTACGGAGAACGCCATATACACCACAAGTTAGCGTGTTGCCCAGTGAATGGGTCGCGGTTTTGCCGGCCACGGTTACCTTCCGAAAGATCTTAGCGAAAGACTCATTAATTCAAGTTAGGCTTTATTGAATAATTTGAAATGGTCCATCGTTTGCCATTGGCCTCACACGATGATTACTTTACAATTTCTCTCTCATCATTATCTGCCTAGCTTTTACAATTTCTGATGAACAATTATTCTGAGAGGTCAAATCTGGCGTCCTGTTTTCTTTACCTACCACAGGCACCAGCGGTACACGATCATGAAAATTGAAAAAAAAAATAAAAACTATTTTAAACTAAGCTTTTCAATAGTAGTGAAAAGAGTTTATGAATACGATACACGAATCAGAAGAGTTCTTATATGCATGAAATTTTGGATTGCTATAGCTTTTTATACGTTGTATGAATGGTACCTAACCTATTCACACACTTCCTGCCTCTGTGACATACCAAAAAGTAGCAATACTCGTATCTAATCCACGGACACTTAATCGCTCTTCCCACATAGTTACTGTACTTTCTAAATTAAAAGCAAATAAAGCACGGCGTATCTGTTCGGCTGTCACTTACAATACCTATCCGTTTCTTCTCCGAGTGTGAATTGGAAATGTAACCACAGCGAGCTGCGCGCTGATTGGCTGGAAGGGCTGTGAGCTGTGTCGGCCCGCACGCAACCTCCGACGCTCAGGGTGACTGTCCTGTAGGACTAGCTTTTGTTTTAATAGAGGAATTCATTAATATTTAATTGGAGAAGGCAACTAATGATTTAAATATTTAAAAAACCGTTAACCGTTGTAAAGAAACTCACTCGAAACCTGCAGCGGAGTACCTAATGGAGCCTTTAAATAAATTATTTTGGTAAAATTAAAAAAGCAAGACCAACATTAGTAGTTTAATGACTCTAAACGACTCCAAAAAAAAAACCGGCCAAGTGCGTGTAGGACCACGCACAGTGCAGGGTTCCGTAGTTACCCGTCTCCTAAACCATGTCAGAAAAATAGTAAAATGTACTTCACTATTATTAGATTACAAAGTTGCAAATAGTTTTAAGTCATTTTCTATGGAATTATTAAGAATTTTTACTTACCCAGTTCCATTTTTTAATTTAAAATCCTACTTAGCTGTGATAGTTGTCCTTTTAAATTCATTATATATGCTACTACCATGTTTTTTTTCACGTTTCCAAAAGCAACCGCATGATTATTATGTATACCCAAACCAAATTTCAACTTTCTAGCGCTGAGCGTCTATGAGCTAAACCGTGGAAGAATAGACAGACTACGGAACCTTAAAAAGGAGCAGGAAGCTTATTGCGTTTTCATCACTTGTTTTCTGTTCCTCAGTTTTCCGTTTGCTCCTAATCCTTTGGTCCGTGATGTGGCGACCCTACCAGCTAACGTTGATAGCTAGGTGTCGACCGCGGCACAGATCACGGATAGCACGAAGCTGCGTCCATGCCTGACCGCACCGCGACGGAACCGAGCCGCAAACAACCAATACTGATTGCGTTTATGGCGAGCAGTCAATAACAGACAACCACCGAGCGACGCGCGACGTTCTAAGATATTTGTAGAACGTGGCTGGAGACGGCTTTCACAAATTAAATGCTGCCTTATATGCAGTTCCTTGCTTTTAGGGATAATCTGTGGGGCTCACAAGCTTTTAAATGTCTGAGGTTTATTTACATTTTTACGAAATAATGCAGTGCAATTATGGCGAAGTCAAAACTTAAAGTCAGTACCAGAGTTTAAAAGAACGGTGAAGGAGCATTACCTTTCACTTTAACTTTTCCGCTCCTGTCTCAATTATATATTTGATATTTATTAGTATACAAATTGGTATTTTATTTATGTATTTTATATTATTATATCTAATTAGTATTGTTTAAAACGTTTGTACACTGACAGCCCTAAATCTATCTCCCTTCGTTCAATCCATCCAAAGGTTGTCTGGAAGAGATTGCCTTGTGCGATAAGACCGCCCATTGTGCACTTATTTTATGTATGATTGTCCTGTTCTTATTATGAGGTGTACAATAAAGTATATAATAAATAAATAAATAAATATAGGTAACTAATGATAGGTACATAGAAAAACTCCACCACAACTGCCACAAATGATGGAGTTTCGCGGGTTTCAACGAGAAAGTAATGAGCTTCTGATAGGGCAAAAAGTCCATAACTTAGAATTAAATACCTAACTACGAAGTACCGGTGAAGTTAATTGTTCATTTAAATTACAATTTCTATGCAATTGTAATAATAGGTATCTGATAATGATCCCTGACCGGTCCCAACTCAGTTGCTATCGGTTCCGTTGCAAGTTGCTTAGGACTGGGAAATAGTGTTTCTTCATGGACACTTAATATTCTTACCACTCACTATTCAGAGTCGTCCACTCACTAGGTACGTTATTGAGTTAGATTTATTGCTTGCTACTGGTTTAAATTACCAGTCAGTAAAGTAGCAAGGCTCATTATGAGCTTGTTACAGATAAATTAAGCAAGCTAAATCTATAACATGCTATGAAATATCTAGATACCAGGCACAGCTTCATATACAAAGATATTCCTTAAAAGCATAATGTTGAAGTAGGCAACTTAAAAATATATCTAGAAACAGTACTAGATACGCTAAACGGTGGATCAAAAGCTCACGTCAGATCTGGATTTATCTTGCAAAAGAACATTTACGACCCCTTCATCATGCCAATAGACTTTAAACAGTAATATTTTAACAGTTTACGCGACACGGGCGCCCCTGCCTACCCCGCAGCCCGAGAATGTGCACATCATACAATTTAAATCTCGTCATAAAGCGGTCCCTCTCGCTAACCCGATATAAGTGCCACTTACCATACGCTCCATAAAAATGCAGTTAACTCACTTCATGAACACACCCCAAACGAAAATAAACTTTATTTGGAAACGGAAAAGGGTGAAAGTGTAAGGGATGTGAATTAAAAAAGTGCCCTGAAAGATGGCATTATTCATATAAATGGGTTTTGACAGTTTTATTCTTTGATATTGCCGGATATGGCGCGGTGGGGGGTCGCACAGCGGCGGCGAGCTAAGGTGGCGACTGGAAGTTTCTTTACGTGATCACGAAGTGAGCTGTCATTCCATCTTGATTATATGGATTATCAGCTCACCTCGTAATCACTTCAACCCAAGCCTTCACTTCGACATGTTTACAGCCGGTCGATTTTGTAAACATGTCGAAGTGAAGGCTTGGGTGAAGTGATCACGAGGTGAGCTGTCAATCCATATAATCAAGATAGAATGATAGCTCCCTCCGTGATCACGTGACATCTTGATCAATCTAACGACTGTTATTTTACATAGCTGTATAGTTCCTTCAAAAGGACCTTATCTTCAGCTCTCATCGAGTTTGTCACACCTCTTTCTAGGCACACATTGAAAACTGCAGTTAAACCTGTGACCCTCAGTTAAAACACATGAGCGTAGTAGATATGCTTCTTCTTCAACGCCACTACGCTCGTCTAGATGGAGTTTGAGCAGTCAAGCTCATGAAGGTCAGAAAAACACGAGATTTATTTTCAAACAAATCAAATTGAACTGGTTTTAACTCTTGGTTGTCTGGCATTTTGCTGAACTGGACCTTTTGGCGCAGCGAAGCTTGGATTTTTTTCTAAGTACCTACATTGTGTTTGCCAATTAAACAAGTTTTCTTTCTTACTTTCAATAGCATTTCAGGTCACAGGTCCATTCAGTTTCTCCGGTTTTAATTGTCATCAGACAGTTCCTTAAGCGGTCCTGTCTAAATGACTTCCTTAGTAAAGGTTCTGTCTAAATGCCTTCTAAAGTTAATTTGTTTCGACACCTTCAATCCACCTTTAAACCTGCCAGCAAAAGGACACTAACAGTTGGCCCCAACACGGCCGTGTCGCAAGGATTACTTACAGATTAACGACTATTAGATAGTTCGCGGACACAAACACTGTGCATATAATTTCACACGTATCTGGTGAGATACCCGGCTCTGTCTCAAGCAGGACCTTTACGATACATTGCAGCTATTAACTAAGAAGTAAGATTGTACGCAAGTAACTTTTAACACGTTAAAGATCCGTGTAATTACAACATTCCGTTTAATTGATCGTTGATCATTTACTAATTGGTTGTTAAAACTTTACCAGCAGCATCTAGTCTCCTCTCTTACTGGATGCAGCAGGTCGTTCTTCGAAAAACAATAAAACGCTCAGCTATTTTTGTAAGTATCGTACGGATACGGAAAACTAGAAATTTTCGGTTCCTCTCGATACCATAATTGAGCAAATACAGTAAACAACAAAACATGCTGGTAATGCAACCTCTACCTTTAGAATTTATATCTATTAGATTTATGGTTTCAAGACATTGAATGAATTTGAATGTTTGCGTTTTCCCCTAGATCATTATGAAACTATGTATTATTTTGGTTTGGCAGCTTATCACTTGATCACATCATCGCGCTTGTCACAGTTTGCACAAACACTATGTTCCCCGGAGACAGTCGCGAGCTGTCCGGAGTGTCCGGCCCGCGTCGCTCGGGCCCGCGTGCCTGACTGTCCGCCATGTCCGGCATGTCCGCAGTCCACGTGTTCAGATAATCGCTTGTTTGTCGAGTCTATTGGACACAAAGCGTGGGCTTCTAACTGCGGTCAGGCTATGAATATTAATTCCGATTTGATATGATTTACCTTGGGATTAGAGTTGGTCAAGAGTATGTGAGATATGTTCAGAACTGACTGAGTGACAACTTCTTTATAAAAAAATGCACAGTTATTGCCCTAATTAGTAAGTAGTTGTCATCAGCAACAGAACAGGTTTTTCCCGATGTGATAGCAACCTTACAGACAAAGTACCATTCTGGAATACAGCAATGCAATCTTCCACTAATAGAGCCAGCCCAGATGTAAACAAATCCACGTAAAATATTCACTTTCAGCGTCATCTGATTCGACTGAAGCATCAAAGTCGTCCGTTCCTTTGATCAGCAAATGTGCACAGTTCTAGTGTTATTATTGGATTGTACAACATAATAAGACTTCCGTCGAGAGACGAACTGTAGTAGTTGGTACTAAAATAGTCTTAACTGTTGCCTTCCGTTGCTCTGCTGTGACGTGCGGCGTCGGCTAGGAACACTTGGAAACATGGACACACTCGTGGGATGTGTTGAGTGCATCTCATTTACAGACTCATAGTCCAGCGAACAGCATGCTGTTGAATGCCGATACATTCTTCTAGAGTTGGTTTGGGGTTACCAAACTCAAGTAAAGATGAAAATGAGACGCAACATACACGGTTTCCAATCTAAGAGAAGCTGTCAGGGACTAAGACAATGTATAAATAACTCAGATCGGTTTTAAGAAAGCATGTTTCAAATATGTGCCTTTTTTGGACGCGAAAATCAACAAATGTCTTTCTGGGTAAATATGTGCCTTTCTGTACTTCAAAATATCGTTGAATGTAGGAGACGCTTCTATAAGTGGACAGTTGGGCATACTAACATAACTCTTCAAATAATCATAAGACATTGCGTGATCCGAGCCAACGCAAGCAGTTGAGCATGTACTTCATTTAGTAACTGAATCCCACTGCCGGAAGAAAGGCTGATTTATCAGATTTTATCAATCTTGATATAAAGCGTGTTAGATACGGTGCCCCTGACGATTTGTGGAGCCCGGACACGCGAGGGAATGGTCCAATTAATGATAACTTATATTTATCATTATCACTGAGGGAATCGTATAAAGATGAAGAGATAGATTACTAGAACATGTCGCGGATATTGAAAATAAATATCGTGGTGATGGTTATGTAAGATATTATTGTTGATTTATTGTGAGATGTAGATGCACGGTTTTATTAGATAGAGGAAAAAGCTGACCATACTATAACCACACCAATGCCAGCCTAATGTAAAGACTTGTTGACAGCATTATAGTTTACTGATAAAAAATGTCTAACCTAACCTAACCTATCATTCATCAAAAACCGCGAAGTGTATAAATTTTGGCTCCCTCGAAAATTGGGCTTATATAAATGACGTTCAAAACTAAAATGGATTTTGCTTTCATTGTAAATCTATCGTAGATTCGCGGAGTGCTTACACGAAGCGATAAAAATTGTATTCGTCATTATACCGGAAGAGGAGTTTATGAGTGTGTACAAGATAATTACTACCTTGGCTAATCGCTGCGATTAAACTTTACAGCACATGGAGCGTGTTTCCTATAAATATTATTACGTCGTCGTAATGTGCTATTAAAGTATTGTCGAAAATTCCCAAATATAGGTATTAGCCATGTTTATTTGCTGATCATTGTAAAAGACTTAATAAGTGTGGTACTTTATCTTCCCATTTGTAGAATTAAGCCATTATTCGGAATGTGGCATTGTTGTTCAATAAGGTTGGGAAAAAAAGGCTAGGCAGATGATGTTTATGGTCTCTCTGTTGCTGATCGGCGATAATATCGATACAAATGACTACCTCACTCATCCAGTATAACAATATATGGGTCTCCATAATTATAATCACCTTTTTTGAATAGCACCCATTCCTTTAACTGTTCTTCGATCTGTCTGATCCTTTTAGAATTTCTTCCGGTAGTAAGCATTGGTACAGTTTCCCTATCTCGAGCAGCTTGCATTTTCTGTTCTAATAACATTCTCAAAAAAGCATCTACTAAAAAAAACTGAAAACAGAGAGCCCAACAGTCACTCAGCTACAGCTGTTCTTATTTTTATTTATATCAGCCCACCTTAGCGGACATTAGGATGAAGTGGCAAATAAAATATGATGGCCGGTGGAGCACGGTGATGGTCGTTAGTTATGAGTACATTCCTCACACGTGGTGCCCGTGCCAGTCCCGACGAAACGCGGGACGCACCGAGGGACATTCGCAGGGCGATACAGGTAGCAGGTTGGCTGAAGGAACATATGGGAATGAGTCTTTGGAGAATGAGAAAAACGGAGAGTTAAATTGTGTCGTAATAAATTGGAGAAGTACGTACGCACGGAATTAATAATAACAATTTCCTTATACGATGATTCAGTGATTCGCGAAATTGTTTAATAATACATTTCGTGACGATCTTTCTATGAATATTAACGTACATATTTTATTAATGAACCTAAACTCAATGGTCAGAATCGTTCTCATTAAGTACTGCGGCTCAGCTCTTTAAAAGCGACGTTAGAGCCCATCGTTGCCATGAGCCATCCCTGCTCCGTTTATCAGCGTGTCTTTAAACCCACTTGCCGGCGGGGTGTACTAAGCTCTCCGTCAGCGCCGGGGGCCCACCCTCGAGATGAGCTCGTGTTTGCCCCACCACGCCCCACCCTGAGACACTGGCCCGGATTTATTGCGCGTTAAGGAGATCATAAAATGAACACAGCTTTTGTACTCCCGTTTTATTGGTCATTTAAATGAAAATCCGTTTGCGTAAAGCTGCTCTTGTGTAATGAAAACCTGTGGTTTGATGTGTTGGTTTTCAATGTGTTTATGTGTAAGAATGGAAGGTAGTCAAAGACCAATTTTGCTTAAAAACAAGACAAGAGTTTAAGACCTAAGGCAGTCAGACAAAACTTGTCAACTTTTGCAATAGATCAATTTAATTATTTTCTAAGGCCCGCTTGCACAAACCGTGGCCATTATGTGTGAAATATTTTTGTTATTTAACCTCGTGTGAGCAACTGACTCTGAGGTAAGTTTTTGGCGCAGCTGGGCCCAAGTCTTGATTACTTCAACTTACTATCATCATCTTTAACGTAAACGTTTATCATTAGTTTACCCAAGCCTTAGTAAAGTCCCTCCATCGTTTGGTGCTGCTCATCAAATTACCGCGTGCCTTCCGGCAGTTCCCGCCAAGCGCTTCAATAAATAGAATTGTTCGTCATTTTCCCGCCCAGCGCTTGTACCCTCTCTGCCACTTAGCTTTATAGTTTCACTGATTCATAGCCCCATAGCCCCGCTGCCGAGACTTGCCGAAGATCGGCGAAGGTACCCGAGCGCTACTGTGAATTTGAGATAGACGGAACCTTACAATGTTAGATTTAGTTCTGTTTATGTGATTTATGGGGACATTTTCATGTTACGTATTAGCAGAAGAGAAAATCCTAACTAATATTAAAATTGTAGAAGTGAGTTTGTGAGTTACGCTTTCACATCTAAATCGTTGAACTGATTTTGATGAATTTTGTTTCACAGATAGATGGGACCCTGGAGACGAAAATCTATATTATCGCGAGCCAAGCCGCTGGCAAATGCTAGTGAAGTATAAAAAACAAATGTTGTTGAAATGTTGCCCATTACTGTGTGGGCAGTCGGGTGAATTTATAGTGACAGTTTGCGCAGTTCTACAATTAGCTCGTCGATAAGCGTTGCTTGTAGTAGCACATTATCACGAAGCGATTATCTCTCCTCTAATGGTCTAAATGGTAAAACCAAAGGTTATCTATGCAAATCAGTCGCCAGCGGGCCATTCAAACCTAATCAATATAATTATTGATCCATAAAATTGCTACATATAAACTTTACGATTTTTTAAAGGTGTTTTGTTAATGTTAAGTATTTTAGATTCTACGCGTTAACTTAGCTACCTACTGTGACCACATTTCTGCCGGTGTGGCCGGAGATCTGTTTTAAAAATAAAGTAAGTAGTCTTCTTCCTTGAGGTAGCTGTATGGTAAACAGAGCTGGTTCTTTAGTTCTCAAGTGGTAACAGCAACACAAACTCGCATTTCCACCGCTGTATAAAGGATCCCGCTGACTCAGCACATCTGCTAGTCTGCTTCCCCTCGGATCAGCGTCGCCGCGATAAAAGACTTTACTTTTAAACAAGGATTACGATTTTTTCGAACGAGGGAACCTTACTGCGGTGAAAAATGCGAGTGTACCCCTCCGGGCAAAGAGGGCAGAGAGTGGGCAAAGGGGCAAGCGCGGGCAAGCGGGGTCTTAAGTGTATTCAACGCAAAGCTTTTATTGGCGCAGTTAGTAAGTGAGTCTTTAGATTCCGTGCTCAGTTACTGCCTAAAACGATATGTTTTGGGAAGTGATTTCCGGGTTTTGGAGAAAAGGGACGAAAGGTATCAGGAACTTTTTTTTTTGTACCCGAGTAGGTACTTACCTATATCTCAGTCTCGTTCGATGTGGCGAGATAGTGCTGCCACATTCCTTATCTTAAATAGTAGATTTTAAAAAAAAGTTTCAGAAGTGACATTGTAAAATGAGAATAATTTGAAACATACGTTTACTATCTGTATTTTGTAATCCGTCATTTTTACTGAATCACAATAAGTATAGGTACATATATTTTTGCAATACATTTATAGTAGACAGGTATCTATTATCAACTCCAATGTAAAACCACAAGTTTGAAGTGCGCAATGTTACCCATAATGGGAACAAATTTAATATTTTGTTCAACAACTACCTACTTAATTATAACCACATACATAAGTACCTACTCACTTATGTATTGACATGCTTTTAACATAAAAAAACGTTAGCAAACATACTACATCATTATTTAAATATTATTAATTTAACGGTCGCTAATTAATAGTTAATGGTACTACTTAATCAAATCATCTGTGTATAGATTTGATAACCCTCCATCTACTTTCGACCAAACAGAGAATCATTATCATAAATTCCTGCCATTAAGTATCGAATTTGCATTATCTTATCGGAAATTATAGTTATATTGAATAAAAGTCCTCTTAGTATTAGATATCGAATAAATAAATACTAATAAAATGTAAAAGGTTATGTAAAAGTGCAAAATACATTAGTCAAGGTAATCGTTCGATGCCGAGATACCATTCATAGCACTGTCTATACGTCACTAGATGACGTCAATAATACGATGACATACACAAGCGTAATTTCGGCGTATAACTCACCGACTCCGTGGCGCAACGGTAGCGCGTCTGACTCCAGATCAGAAGGTTGCGTGTTCAAATCACGTCGGGGTCATCATTCGATTTTTGTATTTTCTTAATTTTTTTTAAAATGTTTAATTGTTTTTAAACATTGAAAAAAAATTAAACATAGTTATAATAAGTACAATAGTAGTAAGATGTAAAGCCGACAACTGCCTTTTATCAATAAGTAGTTTTTCCCGATGCTTCGGAATGAGGACAAATCAATGAAACCCATTATTGATGAAATGATGAGACAGACGTTTCGGTGGCAGCCATCCCTCCATGGGTTCCCACGGACGGAACTACCTATCGGATTATGTCACGGTCCATGCGTCCGCGATGTTAAGGGCTCGATGGACTGTGCCGCTGTGCCGCTGGCATGGCAGGCGGATTCGGAAGGGATGTGGCGGTGTGGTTAACGAAATAAACTAACCACTGTTGTGGTTAAAAATAGTTTTACTTACAAGTAGGTAGGTACTACTTGTAAGTAAAACTATTTTAATTGTATTAAAGGCTTACCTACGTTTGACCGATGTCCATTTTACATTTTATTTCATTAGAATTCCTTATTAATATCTTACATTGTAGTAGTTATACATTCATAATTAAGTTTTCCTCTACAAATATTTTTATTCAGAAGCCTTTTATTTCTGTTTGAGAGCTGCCATTATTGAGCCCACCAGCGCTTAGCATGATCCAAGATATGCAAGCGATATTGACAATGAGTGAGAAGATTGTCTAACGATTGAATGCTCGCGTACCTGTAATAACAGTGATCTCCATCATAATAGTTATCTGTGTAATTGTTGCGTCTGTGAGAACTATCGCCTTTTGTACTAGTTCCTCAGATCGGGCTCCCACCGTGACGTGATGGAAATTATCTAGTTTGATTGAGTTTGAGAACGATTCGGTGGCCGACTCATTTGTGTAGCCGCCATTATCATTTAGATTAATGTTAAAGTTTTTTGTGTGGTACAAAAATATATAAGCGTTGTTATTTACATTGAAAACACGTTTCAAAGGCCATCGGTATTTTGCGTTTTAATATTATTTTTGTCTTACTAAAAATCAGGCAAAAGCACCCTGCTGCGACGCAACGTTGTAATCTTAGACTTGGTAGGTAGGAAAAATTGCTTGATAAAAACCTTCTGCAAGTCCACTTTAGGTACTTTACAAACCCACACATTTAACATTAGCAGAAAAGTAAAGACACAAGTAACTTTTACATTTACCACCAGATTTAATCCTCGGAACATTTTACCTAAGTAACCAAACCAACACAGCCTTTGCATTTCAAAGAATGTCAGAGCTCCACATCCCAAGCTTACAAGGAAAACATCTTGAAGAAGCCACCGTGCACCGCCAATAAGTCGGAGTGGTATTAGTGCCTTGTTGCCAAGGTGTGCAATACGCTAATGGTAGCAGTTGGCACTGCCTCAAGACACCTTCGAGTCGAGACTTCTAAGAATGGTACACTTTTTGTTCAGTGACCTACCAGACGAAAAACGTGGCACTATGTCTGCGGACAATGCTAGACGATTAGTAGCTGTTTATTCATTGGTCTTCAACTTAGAGGCTAACGCTCCTCAGGTACATCGGGACGTACCTTTGTGCTCCGTAAAACAGATAAAAGGCGGAGTTAGTGATTTGCTTCTGCTGTAGATGATGGTGCTTTGTCCAGCCGTCAGTGGTAGGCAGTGATAGCTGTGTGGAATGCCGACTGATTGACATGATAATTAATTATGATGGGTTTGAAAACAATTTGCTGTTTTTTAATGCATGGGTGTTAGTTTCTATTGTACCTTGGGCTGAATGCGGAGGTTTCAAATGGTACGTTAACAATCATTATTCATTCTCCTCTTAATCATTATGAATTAAATAGGTAATCGATGCGTTTAATTAAACTTATACTTAATTTTGACTTGTCTATCGCAGTCTTATACTGGTCACACTTGTATCTTAAGTTGCGTCACATTACAAAACTATCCTATTAAAATAAAACCAATAAATTCTATGCAAATGTCCAAACTCGTAAAACAGCTGTTAAAGTCAGTGATCCAATTTTAAAATCTCGTTTATTTTATATCTAAATGGTCATATAATATAAGTTTGATGACGACGGTGACCTTGGGGCTTGCAGTCATTGACCACGGTGACCAGCGGTGACATTAGTGACCAGTGTGACCAACGTGGCGCCGTCCTCGTGGATGTCACCGGTCGTTTGTACGTACGGCGTCATCGCGAGGTTCATAGTAGAGGAATTCCGGCACGTCAACTAACTCTGAGATTTAAATCATGGTGGATGGCATGACCCATGAGTAATAAAAATCGTTAAAGATATTAAATTACTTGTTTCCTGTCGAGGCACTGAATCATATTTTGTTTCGACTTGTGTAGTTTGTTTTAGTTATGCTTATCACGTATTTTTCCATGGAATTCCCATGGTACGACTTAGTTAGGAATGTGTGGTCAGCGATAGCTTTAGTTCGATAGGGCTGGGCAAGAGGTTACAAAATGGCTGTCGCGGAGTTATTTTTTAACCTGCCTATTATTGCAATGATATGTTATGCATAACATAAAGGTATATTTATACAGCCGAGCGAACTTAGCTGTCGTCGTACCATTCGAACCTAACCTGTCCGTGTCGGGGAGCCCTAAACTCCCTGTGTCCTTTGTTCTGCTACTTGGCTAGGCAAGTCATTAAACGATATTGATCCAAGTCATTTGCCTAGCTTTTCAATTAAATAGCGGGATGTCACTCAGGCCGCTTATGAAACGGCGCCGGTGAGTGTAAATGCTCGGCAGTCAACGACGATTGATCAAGCTTGTTGGCTGCGACGTAACCTGGCTCTTAACTTGGCGTTTTGATTCTCTGTGCCTAGCAACAGTATACAAGCTCTAGACAATGTGCCATTCTATTAGCGCATGCGAACATCGAATGCCAATTGAAACATACGGGATTGATCACGTGACATTTCGACAGCGTTTGTCTATCCCATACACTCTTGTTGTTTTGACAATCGCCTTCACCACGGTACCTGTGACAGAGTGTCACTGGTCTGGAGCCTCAGCGGTCATCCACGTTCCTACCTCTTTATGTCGGTTTATTTAGCTTAGCATCATATGAACCTTATGTTTCCCCAATTTAGCACCCATCTCATAAAGGGAATCAGTCCACCGGTCCAATCAATGGTTTTTCTCCGTTAGCTCTTAAGTAATTTGTATACAATTCGGTTCCCCCGGGGAGTGAATGTCAAACCGATCTGTCGTGAATGCTCCTCTGTGGCTCTTGTGACGTTTTGTCTCCGCGCGGTGTCACGTCGCCGCAATTAGCGACCGGGCAGGACTCCCGGCCACATTGCTCCTGCATTCTATCTTACAACACACATTTACTATCATCACCAACCTTAGAGTCTTGCCATAGGGTCTATTTTTGATCAATCAATTCCTTGATAAAGTGGTGAATTGTTCGCGGGCTCTGGATGTGAAGCTAATCGTTCGTTGGTTTTTCTTTAAACTTCAATAGTCATGAAATAAAATAAACAGATCTAGAAGGCACACTCCGGAGAACACGCGATTTGCACATTAATAGCAGTCACTTGTACACTATCGAATGGACAAAATGCAGCAGACTGCAGCTAGGTGTAACAATTGCAAATAGCAGTTATTTCTATTCTGCTCAGCGTGGGGTGGCAAGATTTATTTTAAACATTAGTAGATATTGTGGACTAGCATGTAGAAACTTTACTAACGAAGTTATTCCAATAAGATGTTCTTGGGTGCTTCAGATATAAAGTCCTGCCCATACGATTAAAAGTTACTCATTTCTTTGTACAAATTACTTTGCCAACTTTGTCAGGTAAGAACCATGATGTTGTTTGGGCTTATTAGTTAACGATATCGAACAGAAGCTTGATTCTTGGCTCAGCTAGGCCTGTGATGTTTCTCGAAGCATTGCGACGGTTCGGTTTATTCCATGAAACTTCTGGGTTTCCTTACGGGTCAAGCTGTGCTTGTAAATATGTGAGTACCATTTACCTAAATTTCTTTAGGAAATTAATAAGTTTACCTCTGCTGGTGATACTTTGTTCTTATAAGTAGCATACTCTGGGTGCATCGTCCTCACATTATATTAAATTAATTTTTGTATACTTACCAAATTTTGTAAAATCATTATTTGAAAAGAGTAACTATGGAGTTTCTTGTCCGTTCTTCTCCATAAGAATCTACCTTTCCGAATGGACAGTAGAGTCACTTTATTAATGTAACATTATTATTTTACTGAACTGTAAACGATGACGTTCAAAAGTGCCGTTTAATGGCCTAATTGAAATAAACGTTTTGACTTTGACTTTGCTTCTTAAAGAGTAGTTCTACCTTTGCAGGAGTCAGTTCTGTTGAGGCACCGTGTTCGCGTGTCGTCGGCTCTTGTCGGGTGTTGTCGGCTCTTGTCGGGTGCTGTAGGACCCATGTCCTAAAGTGTGAAGATATATAGCTGGATACGTATGACGACATGGTAAACGGAATTTGACGTTTTTCTTGTGGGTACCATGATATTATTTACTTACCAATATCAAATAAACCTACAATTACAAAAAACTGGTCAAGTGCGAGTCTCTTAGTATTTTTTTTAAATCATGGACTTATTGCCAGTCACGAAATGTTATTTGTATTTTTCCAAAATGTGAAGCTCGGTAGTTCTGGAGATTAGGAAGGGAAAGGTCAATTTTCATCTATTTGCTCAATAACAAAATATTTGTCTTAAAAAATATGCTTTCGCTGCTCATCACAATTAAACCTTTTGTCACGCGGTCCTGTTTAAAATATTATTTTTTTTCATTTTATAAATTCCTTTTCTTTGCCATACGGACTTTTGTTATCTAATTACTTTTTATCTACTGCTGTAGTTTGATCCGAATTACTAATAGATAACGGAATACCGTTGAGTTTGGTGACTATCTAAAAAAAAACTTTCTATGCATAAATAAATAAATATGACACGAACTAAATAGCATAATGAAAAAAATACATATAGGTAGACTGTATTTATAATAAATATATATGCCATCGTATAACGTGTCGCCACGCCAACAAACGGTTTTACCCGCGGCTGTAGTTGTTTCACATCAAAATCGCAAAAAAGGAGTCAAATTGTCTACTACAGTGGGGTGGAGGAACAAGGTCCGCCGTTTCTCTTGCCTCGCGCTACTGAGGACTTGTTCACATATATCGACTGGTCATCACGCAGTCTCTACACATTTGCCATTAAGGCCAATTAGCCCACAAGGGGCTTCCCTCCTCGTATTCACAATTGCTGTCCACCGACTTCAGCGTATTGCTTCAACAAGGGGTGGGATTAGCACAGGCCCACCCCTAAACACTGTCTTACTGAGTAGACACGGACTCCCGTACAATTGACGCGCGTTATCGTAATGGTGCCACGAGCTACGAAAACTTTGATTGCGCGATTCAGGACGGCATTGTTCGGGTCGCGAATAAGAAAGGGACGAGGAGTCTCAAGTTCGCGTCCCACTGATTGCAAATCTTTTTGTGTTTTACAGTTGCCGCGTACGATTATTTCTTCCTTTTATGCATTAAATTAATTATGAATCTGGATATATTAATTGTTATTTTTAGAAAACAACAAGCTTAAAGGTTTTTTTTCAGTATTTAAAAAAAAAATTAGTAACAACTAGTAACATGTCTATTACAGTTTCATAGGTTAGATACTGTTGAAACGGAACTGTATTCCGAGGTCACATATGTATCTATGTAAGTATGTAGTATTTGACTAAATCATTATTATTGGTGTCAAAATCATTATTTTAGAAATACATTTGGTTCTTAGTAACAAATAAAGTACAGCAGAAGGAAACATTGGGTTAACATAAAATAGTGTATTCTTTTTTGTTTTGTGTAACAGAATAAATTGTAAAAAAATACTGCCCCATACATTTATGTGCGCATAACTCGACATGATGTATTGAACACTTTGAGCAGTAGTTATTTTTTTGCATTTTGGTGTTGGTCCCATAGTAAAAAGTTGTTCATAATGATGAGGATGAGGACCTTTACCCCTTAAGAGGTTTTGTGTTTATTCTGTTACACGTTGTATGAGTAGTAAGCGAATTCGGTGCTGTGTTTGTATACAAAATCGTTGCTTGTACTTTTATGATAATTCCTAATTAAAAACGAAAGGTTGATCAAGGGTAACAGACAAAGACTATTTATTCTCTATGGTAAAAGGGGACTAAGAGCGCAATTATAAAGCTTATCATAGTAACATAAATGTGAAGAGTGTAGTTGATATTGTGTGTGGATTGAAGTTAAGTAGGTAGTCGATGTGCTAACATTGTACCCACATACATGTGAGTGGCTGTATTCATTCAGTAGTGACTTTTAAAATCTTTTTAGTTAAATCAATTATTTGTGAGTTAAGAAGCTTAAAGATTTCAGTTTGACAATCTGGACTATTAAGATTTTCTATTAAGTTCTAAAGTATTCCATTAAGATTTTCTTTTACATTTTGCTGAACATGATGGTCTTAGGATATTATTATGTATAAATCTTTTCGCAAAATCAGTGTCACAGCGAGGCGCGCGGAGTAAACAATATCTCGCCTTCTTCTTGTTGTGAAGTCAGGTTAATTTTGATGGTGAATTTCTATTGCGTTTTAAATAAATAGTTGCCTTGCTGTAAGGACTGATAGTTTTGAGCACAAGAAGAAAAAAAAAGTGAATTTGTATCGCCTAAATTCAGACAGGTTTTAATGACTACGATGGTAAACTAAAAGATTACGGTAGCCAGTAATGAGTACCATGTAGTCACAGTAAGCTCTGCGGTCGTAGTCAGAGCCAGTGGTCTGCGGTCGAAGTGTGGCCGAACTAAGTGGCGCCTTCGGTGGGAACTGGAGCGCTGACCAGAGCTGTGAGATACTGCTCGGGACTTTGAATACATTATGTGAATAGGGTTGAGTTAATTTGTTTTTTGTAATGGACTTAATAAAGCTTATTTTAGGATACAATTTTGTACAACATTTTCACAAAGGGTTTCGCCAAGGAGGTACATTAAGGCCACTTTTATTTGTACTCCAGCAACTGTATTAACATTTAATTATCAAATTTACAGTTACATTTCGTTGTCGATTAGTGGAATCAATTACAATTCAACGAAAATCCAATCGGATTTCAACCATTTTAAAGTTAATTGAGATCAAGCCCTCAATCGAAAAGTCATCACTTTCCATTCTTTTTCATTTGTCAGTGCGTCAGAGTTAATCCCTCTAGCACATGCGCTTGGGCCGTGAGCCCGTGACTTTCTCCACCGTTACTCAGCTCTGCTGGCTAATTGCCGGTCCGGCGACTGTTACTATCGGCCAGACGCATAATTGACCGGACCGATCGCACGATTCGAAGCCCTTTAGAAAAAGTGGCGAAAATGATAAAGTACACGGTCTGTGTCTGTAACCTTTGGGCCCTGTGCACACGCGGGCTGCCCGCTTGACTTGCTGGTAATGTTAGTAGATAGTAATCATAGCTTTCGGAAAAAGTGGCGTGAAATTATGAAGCCGTAGCCAATTATACATGCACAGGTCTCTGACTGACCCATGCCATTGTTACAGTATATGGAATTAGTAATACGGTACCAAGATTATATTTTTGTAAAGCTTAACGTTTAATATTGAGAACAATGTCAAAGATAAAAGAACGTGTAATTACTTGGAAAAAGGCCAGGGCTGAAAACAAATTTTTATAGAGGTATGCGGTACAGAGAGTAAAGTCCCGCATACCTCCACTGAAAAGGGAGGATCCTCCGAACCGGACGGTTGTTGTGTCTGGTGGAAAACTGCCCGGTAGTTGATATTCGGACTTTTGTATGTGTTCAAATCGTACAGAGAACTTTGCGGTTCTTCTTGTTGCCGAACAAATTTGGCTTCTTAGTTTTTCATGTGGCGGCATTGATGCCGCTACACTTCCTTTCAAACAAAAAGAAGCAAACGCCAACATTTCCATCAGACCATCAGTTGATAAGCCAACGATATAATTAAACTCTAAGTACTTCTAGCCGGATTCCGGTCGTTAATGCGATGTGTAAGTGACGTCACACTACTCGCAACCGCGACACTGCCCGATGTGAGACCGACATCATCACTGGAGCGACAGAGGGGCAGACAGTGATCGGGAACATTCACTTAAGGGCACACTTCACATGAAATCATAGTTAAACAGCAGGTGGATTCCATGTATATTACTTACAGTTGAATCTAATTCATTAGGACTAATGATAACTTACTCCAATACTACAGTAGTAATCTCTCGACGTAACTGTTACTTCCGAAGCTGGCATGGCTGCACCTAATATTTGTCTGTTTTCAAAACATTGGTACTATACTTTCGAGTAGGTACAGTCAACAAAGGTATTTGGTATGCAGGCAAAAATATTAATTTTTCCACTGCACTGCCAATATTTATTTCTAATGTGTGCATTATAACTTTTAAAGCTTATGACATGCTTACAAGTTTGGTGTACAATAATTGTCTACTCAGCACACTCACAACATTGTTTAAAAGTAGTTGCAAGTTAGCTGCCTGCATACCAAATGACTTTGTTGACTGTACATTCACTGTTTAGCCAACATTTTGTAAAGTTATTTTCCATTAGTATGGCTGTAAAAACTGCGTTTGATTACAACTTTGAAATCCGCGCGTAACTTTGTCTGCGGTGTGGAACTTATATAAAGACGAGCATCCACCATCCGTCGCGACCGGTCTGCAGTAATGAGCAAAAAATGCCGCTCCCTAGTTTGTGTCTGTGCAGTGTGTAGGGTACAAGTTACAACTGCTACCAGTTGCTCTGCTCTGTGGGACACGCACTGATAAAGGAAACCTGTTCTTTTTAACGAACAGTTCGTTGCTGTTCATTGCTATCTGTGATAAAAATCAACGACGAACGTAATGCAAAAGTAATATTCTAATGATCTAAAATGGAATAGTTTGTGTTTTTGGATATTTGTATGTATTTATAGACTGTACTTGAAAATTAATATATACTCGTGCCTTCAATAGCAACAAGCTAAGCAACCAAGAACATTGCTGCAAAGTTGTCCCAAGTTGTAATGCAAGATGATTATCTTGCATTACAACCTTTGCTTGTAACCCTAGCTACACTGTATAATACTTGTACCAGCTACTACTTGCTGGCTTAGTGGTTCCTTTAATCAATTCTACAAACAGTCTGTGCGTCTCAATCCCGGGGCCCGGGACACTGCGCAACACTTTGAAGCAGATTGTCTCGTGTTCTTTAACACGTATTGATTGCCCGTTCATTTGCTAGTGTTACCCTCACTTTACGCTCCTTTAATTGAATACCTGTCCCACTGTTTGTCTTAGTCATGGTCTCTTTGTGTTTGCAACTAGCTGAGAGCAGACCAGCTGTAGGCACATCCCAAAGGCGCATGTTATGATAACTGGTTACTGGTTAGTTAGCACGGCTAACGAGAGTCATTACGTGCGGACATTTATTGGAGTGCTGCGGACAAGTATTTACACTCATTGATTGTTTTATGGACCGTTATGTCTTGTTGGATACTAAGATAAAATAATGATGTCTAACTTTAAAGTTTCGTTAATTCATACCTACCCATTGCATCTAAAGCTTCAGCAAAATGATGAAGACGTTTATTCATTTATTTATTATATACTTTATTGTCCACACTAAACAGACGAAGGTTTCCTGTGTTAAAGTATCTGTAGTGTACTTTTATACCTTACAACGATGCTCGATTAGGTGCTTTCGCTTCGCTGTAAAACCTATCAGCGAGGTACTAACATAGATAATACATGGTTTACCAATGAAGCCAGTGTTTGACCAGGCTCGTAAATGCTCGCTATGCTATAGTGTCGACGTGTGCCATTGATACCCTGTTAATTAATGTTAGATGTTTAGATATTAATGTTGTAATGGATATCTCTGTAAGGAATGCCGACAGCGGACAGTTAAAAATGTAGAAAAAAACTCGTTTCGTGCGTCAAAATATAAGTTCATTTTACGAGTATGGTAAAATAATGAAAAGGTCAATATTATCAATCACAGTCGTCTTCCTTAACTTGGTCTTCGCCACGACCAACGTCAGTTAATGTCATTATACAAGGTGGAGACGACGATACGACAATAAATCAAAACACTGGCAACACTAGTTCATACGAATATGTTGACGAATATGTTTTCTTTGATCACAGACTAGCTTTAGCGAACGCGCATATACCGTTTTCTTTTTCATAGCCTTACAGCCTTCCTCATAAATGTGGCTATCATTTACAAAAATAATTTTCCAAATCCGACTGGTAGGTAGTTCCAGAGATTAGCGCGTTCAAACAAACAAACTAATTCTTCAGCTTTATTAAATTAGTAAAGATTGTATATTATATAGTATAGATATATTATTATAAATATATTAAACAATAAGTAAGTATACATAGATTTGATGTCATTAAGTGCAACAGATTGCTTGGAATATTTCGTCAGAATAGGTATAGTAGGCGCCAGATAATCGTGGAATAACGGTCATTGACCCACCTACAATTATTGACATTTTTAATTTGAAAAACGGAATTAATGACACAAAGCTGTCCCGAATCATCATCTCTCGTGATCCTTAACATTGTCTAATAATGAAAAACGATTCATATTTAATTGTTCAGGTACCTATGAACAGTTATTAGGGAAAGGTCAATATACTTTATTCCACATTTATCTGGCGCCTACTATAGTAAGTAGTCACTATCCTTGACCAGTTCGAGTTTTTTTTTATGTTTTATGTAATTGGAAAGTTTATTTTTAATTTTGGTGACAGGATTTATAATAGTTTCAAAATATTCCTCTCCATATTGTAAACATACATCAAATAACGAAACGACGCACAAGGATTTATTAGTGCTAGTGCTCCTATAAAGTTGCTGATCATGGAGGTTTAATGCAATTAACTAAATGGCTTGCATTCAAGTAGCTGTTTACACGAAAACGAACTAAAAAGCAAGCATTCCACTCCGTTTCCTTGCACCAAAATGCAAGGAAACTGGATCTGCAACTGACTCCATAAGTGTACACAAGATTACCGAAACACCGAGCCTTGTATAAAGAGACGTCTTATAAATATTAACGTCAAATAGGAATCAATCATCGAATCAGTTGCAGCCTTTAATCGTTGAGGGCCGGGGTTCGGTTCCCGGAACGTGCAAAAAGCCTGGCAAGGTGGAGAGGTATATTATTATGTGTATGGGTATAATGAAGCATAATGATCGGTTTTTAGCACGAACTGAACTGTATGGCGCTAGATTCTAGCCTTGGAGATAATTACAAAATGGAGCTCAATCATGGACTCGGTCTTGTTGTTATGCATGTTGGACTGAGAAGTTCGCTGGAACACGATTGTATGCAGACAACTACCCCTATAGATGCGAGATAGAAAATTAAGTGAGTGAGATGCGAGAACCAGTGGGAAAATGTCTAAGATTTTTGAATCAATTAAAGTTTATGTACAAAGTCGAGCTTAGCTGCAATCTGCCGTCATTTGCTGTGTAGTATGTTGGGGTCAGCTGCCGGTCTAACTGTCTCACCTTCACCAAACAGTATCTGGGTATTACGACAACCTTGGCAAGACTGCTGTCAGGTGTTTTAGCTTCTGACTACCGCAAGACTGTCAAAATTCATCAAATGACAACTAGGACCTATTAACATACTTTCCGGGGCACGATGGAGTGCCGGTGTTGGCAAGCGTTGCTGAACCTTGAAGATCGACCTGTGCGGATGTGCGGTGCACGAGCTGGAAAGAAAATGTTAGCGAGTAACTAATTGTGTGTCCCTACTCATCAATGTCAGATCACTGACCCAGTTATTACAGCTTTACTTATATTTCACGGTACAGCATTCATTTGCAACTTTTTAAAACTCTAGTCAGCTTTTGCAAACCAAACGGGATTACCTTCACTTTAATCCCTAAAAGATATCTCAATGTTTCATACTCTAATTGCTAAAAATAACTTAAGATTCTCTTAAACTTAATTCTCAAGTAAGTGGCCCTACTTCTAAGGAGCTTAGCTTCACTTATAATCTTGTAATAAGGAATTCTAGCAGGATCTGTCCGTGACCGTCGGATTAGTAGCGTGATCATAAAATGTAATGCGACTACTCAAGTGAAGTTAGTTTCGCAGGAAATGAGAATACTTGGACGAAGTAGTTTTATTAGCATGAAGGAGTTATTGCTATTCTTCTTCATCTTTTGGAGTCGATGGTTAACTCTTTACGTTTTTTGGGCCCAGTAGGTGGCAGCATCGGTGGCATTCATCAATCCACCAAAGTACAGGTGCATGGGCACTTGGGGCACTCTAACGTGTGGCTCATGTTTTGAACAGGAGCACCGCACTCACATTGTGTATCCGACGGGTCAATGAAACCCCATTGCGCCAGGTTGTGTCTGCACCGGCCTACCTGGGTGCGCAACCGATTCAGTGCTTTCCATATAGGCCACTGCAGATCACGTCCAGGCGGTAGATGTTCCTGGGGTTGCAAGTAGTCGGGTGGTGGTGGATGATGTTTCCACAGCTTAGTTCTCACATTAGGTGGACGGTCTTGGATGGCCTCTGTGCAACGAAGAAAACTCTTCCGGCTCTTAAGTCTACCCGGGACTGTTGTGTAATCGTCGAGAGGATGTCGGGAATCGGATTCTTGGTCCTTCTTTTCAAGCGCACATGCGATATCCTTACGTACTACTGGTGGTGAAATACCAACCAACGGGTAGAGTTTATTGAGCGAAGTCGGTTTAAGGCAACCCGATATAATTTGACTGTGACTTGCTTTGCATGGGCGGATCGGTGCTACACTGGACTCGCTAATTCGTCAGCAGAGAAGCATGAGGACATACTCCCAGTTTGTGGAAATAAGTCGGTGCCATAGGTTGTTTCGGAAGCCGACCTTCTGCTTCGTGTTGTTGCAATGCCCATTAAAAGTTAAGGTTATGTCCAATATTAGCCTAGGTACTGCGGGTTATTGCAGTGTTCTACGTCGTTGCCACGTGATATTCATTTTCCTATCTAAAAATCGATTGCGGAGATGGAAAGCCCAGGATTGCGTTTGGACGGGTTCGGGCGAAGAGCATTACCGTCATTGTACTTAACAAGTGACTCGAGTGTTTGTGTCAATATATTTTCAACCTCCATGAAAGTAGATGAGTTATTACTATTAAAATTATTGTAAGCAAACAAACTGGAAATCTCGGTTCCGAAAGAAGTTATCGACGTGTCGCAAATTAAACAAAACATGACAAGTGAAGCTATGAAACCACCAAACCATTGAAAGTTCTTTCCCACGATTATATAGGGAAAAAGGTCGCGAATTACATTTTATTTCCACCGATCATTTTCGTTCTAGAAACTGTCCGAAGTGCCGAGTTAGAATTTGGGTTATATTTGGATCTGCTTGGTTTATTAAGCCAATTAAATTACATGGTAGACTATTAATATAGTATACAAAGACTTCAATAGTATACCTAGTATAGTAGGTATTTGAATCATGATGTGTTGTGTTAAATGCTTTTACTTAAATTGTATTTTGATGTTCCTATTCAGTTTAAAAGCTCGTTCGAATGAATTGGAACAATCGAGTCGTCGAGAACTCAAGACAGCTCAATTTAATGGTTTCTTAGTAATTTAGCACAAATTATAACAACCTGTAAAGGAACGGGTTATTCTAGATCTGTGATTCTAACTAGTAGTGGCTCGGTTTCACAATTAAATGCTTGATTACAGTGGGTAGGTACTTAGTGCTTATGCTTAGTGTACTCACCTAGTTTAAAGACTAGAATCGAGGCTACGAGCCGGTTTGTTAAGATCTAGATAGGTAAATTCTTCCAATTTTTTAGGTTAATAAATTCTACTTTATATAGGCTAAACTATTTTGATTCCTAATAGGTAATACTTTTTAGCATCGAGCTTTGACAGTCATCGATGCAGTCCTAGTGTTTGTTGTAGCCTAGACCAGTCCTCCTAACTATGATATTAAAACCCACACAGGTGGCCTTTTTTGGCAGAAGGAGGTGACCGCTTCCTAGGCCCCTCGCTCCGGACCATAGATTCAACTAGGGCCGGACCCGAAAGGTCGCTGCCGCCGATCGCCTCGACGAGGACACGGCGGTGCTCCCTGCCGCTGAATCTGAAACAGGTACCTCCCGAAACAGCCGTGTCCGGTGAGTACCTGTGTCAGGTGGAAGGTGAGGACGGCGCATGGCGCTTCTCCAGCCACTCCCCAAAGTCCTTACCGCCGCAATTGTGGCGTGCCCAACACAGGTGGTCTTAGGTCGTCTATTTTGTCACCTTGTGTAATGTTTTATTCATCTTTTCTGTTACTTACTCGTGTACGGTGTGCCTCCTTCGTGAAGAGAAGTCTATTCTAAAACATAGTTATACTTATATTTGAAAGTAATCATCGACATACTCCTGGTCATATTCTTATCCTTATTTATTTGGGTTTACTTATTAGAATAAAAATAAATCTTCTAAAAAGATTTGACCCGTCATAGTTTTCTTCAGGTACCGTCAAGCCTCTGCGGCTAAGTGGTACTGGCAGGTGCCTTACCCATATAATAAGGTGACACAAGATAGTCAACAGTCGTAATCGCGATGGCTTCGGTTTTTCATCGGACACCGGAGAGTGCTGACCGGAGAGATTCGGTAATTGGATGATAATGAGCAGTGGCCGGTAGTGGCCACCGGACCGGGTTTAATAGAGTAGGCTGGTCATGCGTTGAGGGGAATATGAGACAGTTCTGTTATTGAATTAACTAGTTGTATCTACATTGTATCCACATAGATTGTGGAAGTTGTACCTTTAAATATTTTTACAGAACCACCATTTCCAGCAAATGTTTATTTGCAAAAAAAATATCTGCATTGTTAACGAGGAAATACCTTATAGCTAGAAGTCACTGCGGTATACCTGCAAGCAAGTGTATAAAATGTCTTTATTATATCATTATTGAAGTATAATTCTCCTACTAAGATATTTTTGCGGATTATTGAAATAATTATCTGGTCTAAATGCGTATTATTATTATTGTTGAGCCCATCTTTATTTGCTAACAAATAAAGATGGGCTCAACTGTTTTGTCTGATTACTTCACCAATTTATCCTTTTGATTCTGAACTCGAATGGTCTCCTCAGTCGGACGACTGCGCCCGCGCCGCATTTAATGCACTGATAAAAACAAGCCGCTCGCCGCCCCGACGCCGACAGTTTTTTCTGCGAGAAGCTCCCAAACTAAAAGCTTCATGTTTGTATACTTAGCTGTCCGAACAAAAACGCGTTTGTTTTTGGTATTGTTCAAACTTTTATCAAAAGGTTTTGTTGTTGACTCGTTTGTCGTATTCGGGGTTCTGGGCGGTTCTGACTGTTAAAAAAGGGGCTAATAATTAATTAGGTCCCATTACAAGGGTTCGTATTATAACATAATTATTAACATTAACATTTTTAGAGAAATGTTTCGTCAAATGTCTTTATTACAATCGTGGGAAGTGGCAGTGTTTGAGCCCAGTTCGCGATTTTTTTCACTTCAACTCGTAATTAACAAATCCAGTCCATTAAATTAATTACATAATTTATGTCTTACTTAATTGCCTTGTGGTTTTTCACAAGTTCTGTGAGGTCGCACAGACGGCACTGCAAATACTGTCGGGCCCATAACGTTTACCAGGAAACTGTGAACTACTTAAGATGCTTGTGTAACGAGGGGTGTTCGTGGGAGTCGGTGGCACTCGGCATAGCTCCCTGCCGAGCCTGCAGTGATGAGAGCGTAATTATACACAAATATTTAACAATCCGCCGACGATGATAGAGATAGCGAGTAATTGGCGCGCGGGAACGCTGTCGTGTGACGTACGTTACGAATTTGTACAAAATGAACTAGGTTTGATATCATGTCATAAGCGTCCGAAGACGTCTGGCGATGTACTAATATCGAATTGATATTACCATGATCACCAGTTCACAAGACTTGGATACAAACACGGATAGTGAAAATGGGTTATTAAAGCTGTATGTTGTCATGTGCACAAAGCGATGCCTTTTATTTAAAAAAATTCTATGTTGCATTTTGCGACCAGTTCTGCCGTGCACCATCACAATCATGTACATTCACAACACAATCTACCACCTCATGTTCCTCAATCACTACCGTACCGGAATGCTTTGTTCCTGAAAAAATATCGTCAGGTATTGTAAGACATTGGACACGCACAGTGTACTGTAATATCGCAGGTCAGCTCTCAAGCAAACCCGGCGTGAAATGCGACTGTGTTGTGAACCGCTTGTATGTGGTTTGTACCTCTACAGCCATACCAACACAGTCTGTGTGCTGCAACGCATTACTAATGTGGCTGCATAAAGACCGGAATTCCGAATTAAATTTTGTCAAAGACGCTTAACTGTCTTGTATACGCAGTGGACTTTATACGAAGGCAAATACATTAACGAATGTAAAAGCAGACTACATTTTAGCAAACACTCCTTCTGCAGCTTTATTTACTTAATTATAATTATTACCAATGCTCTCTTTGAAATGTAATCATAATAAATATCAGGAGCGAAGTGAGAGGGATTCACTGACTACGTAGAACCCATAAGGTACATCATAAAGCTGCTCGTAGCGCTTGCACGGTCCATGTAAATTCCGTTTAAAGTCCATTTTACTTCTAATAGGTCCCTGGCCGTATATAATCCAGACTCTAATCATCCGTAAAGGCTTTCAGAGCAAAATACCACTAAACACGGTCCATTGTGCAATTTAATTCTCTTTTTATTAGAGGATAATAATTTCCGAAGTGTGTGAAAGTGTTTGGCGTCGGATTTTCATTAAGATAAGTCGTTGCGCGGGCGCAGGCCACGCCCCTCCATTACACGCACGTGACTGCGCCGCGAAAAATCGATGTAATTTTCTTAAAAAAATAAAACAAGTTGAATAATATTATAGTGCGGTGGCTGGGCCGCCTCCGATAGATGCGGGGCTGAGATTGTTCCGTCGAGGCGCGGTGAGTACTGCGGTCACTGTTTGCGGTCAGAAGTAATAGCTACATTGAGATAAATTATAGAGCAGTAGGAGCTTTTGATTTTGAAACCAATCGAAGTGCTATTTCCTCACAGCTTTAGAGCTAGGTGGTCACCAATACGAAACGGTGTTCAATGATTAACTGAGTTTACAAGCACGACATAAACACTTGTAATTATTAATTTATTATTATAGCTTTCAGTTCTCGTAAACTTTAATGTAAATATTATTCTCTTTATTTATTTTTCCTTACATACTAATTCACATTTAATAACCCTAAAAACGAATAATAGCGTAACTTCTGAACCCAAAGAGGTAGCAAACATATTTAACGATTTCTTTGCTTCTATCGGGGAGGCTACGAATAACTCAAACGCTAAACCGAAAGGATCTTCAGTTGTATGCCCTACAGAGAATACAATCTTCCTCAGCCCAATTGAGCCTTGCGAGGTGAACACATTAATAAAAAATTTGAAAAATAAAAATAGCCACGGCGTTGATGAACTTCCACCTTCCTTATTCAGACAATGTGCAGACGAATTAACCTTACCATTTTATAAATTATTAAACCAATCGTTTGAAGAAGGAGCTTTTCCCAATCTCTTGAAAAAAGCTCTTATAAAACCTATTCACAAAAAGAATGATAAAACAGATCCGAATAACTACCGCCCAATTGCCCTCTTACCGACAGCTTCCAAAATATTTGAAAAAGCCATGTGTAATAGAGTATATGCGTTTTGTGAAAAATATCATATATTTAATGACTGCCAAAACGGTTTCCGCAAAAACCGCTCCACTATCTTGGCCGTTTATAAATATATTCAAAAAGCCCTTGACATCATCAATGATAAAAAGTACGCGATAGGACTTCTGCTTGATATGACTAAAGCATATGACAAAGTGCAATTTGACATACTATTACATAAACTATACAGTATAGGAATCCGCGGCAAATGTTATGACTGGTTTGTTTCTTATTTGAAACATAGGGAACAAATAGTAGAAATTGAACATTATAACAGCAGCAAAAATGAAATAGAATTAATCAGATCCGACAGCAAACAAATAACCGCCTCAATCCCGCAAGGAAGCGTAATAGGGTGTTTCTTATTTCTTGTCTACGTAAATGACCTTCCTAATAATATAAGTGAGCCATGTGTCCTGTTTGCAGATGACATTTCTATACTTACCTCATGCGATAATAACTCCAATCTAAATGATAAATTAAATTCCATACTAGATTCGACAACAAACTGGATGAATGAACATAATCTAGAAATAAACTTTAATAAAACTAAAATAATATCATTCCATCCTCGCCAAAAAATACCAATAAATATAAACTTTAGCTTTAAAAATAATAAATTAGAAGTAGTTGATAAATTCACCCTACTAGGCCTAAACATTGATACACATGTAAATTGGAAGTCACACATCCAGAAAGTAAGAGCAAAAATATCCAAATTTTCATACGCTCTCCGCGAGATCAAAAAAACTACCGACCTCAAAACTGCACTCGTAACGTACTACGCGTACGCCTACGCATGGTTAAAATACGGTGTAATCTTGTGGGGTAACAGCACCGACGCGCCTACGCTATTTACCCTACAAAAAAAACTAATTAGAATCATAGTAAATATTGAAGCCACTGATAGCTGTAAACCTCACTTTCAGGAATTAAAGATTCTACCGCTACCCTGTCTCTATATATTTGAAGTTTGTAAGTTCGTGCATAAGTACCCAGAATTATTTACAAAAAGAGAGGACATACAAACGAAAATTATGTTACGACATAAAAATAGACTAAACTTACCAACATCGCGACTAAAAATGCACTCCAATAGTACCTTTGTCATGTCCATAAAAATTTATAATAAGTTACCTGAGCTAATCAAGAATATAGATAAATATAATGTCTTTGTCAATAAATTGAAGCATTTCCTGATGAACAAATGCTACTATAGTATAAGCGAATACTTAAGTGATAAAATATAAAATTCACAACTATCTATTTATATCTATAAATGTTGTGTATGAAACACTACCTACTCATTAAACGTAAAAATTAATTTCTAAATAAATACGAAGCGTCCAATAAATAACTTACCTTACGGATAATAAATAATAATTACGTAATAAATAATAATAAGTTAGTAAAATAATAATAAATAATCATATAATAATAAGTTAGTAAAATAATAATAAAAATTGTTTTTACAATGTTACTAAATTAATTAAAATACCTATATAATTTATAAAACAATCATTATAATTCCTAAATTAAATTCTGCATTAATAAACCAGTAAAACTAACAAATATCTAATAAAAGTTATTACATTAATCACTCAGTGTTCTTCCTCCTCTCTCCTACTTGTTCTATGCTGTGCCCGACAGGGTCCATAATTGTGACTAATATAATTATTTCCTAACAACTTTATACATTATGGTACGCAATAAAGAATTGAGAATTGAGAATTGAGAAATATTTCCTTCTTAAAAAAAAACATTTAAAAATATAAAAAATAGTAGTCCGCCGGTGTCTGGAGCAGAGTCCAAGCTACCGGTGGTTAGGGCTCCAGAGAAAGGAACCTTCTCACAATACGAGCCGTATCGAGGAGTACTGCCTTCTGTATCGGGCCCTTTACCCAACTGCGTATCGCCAGCTTCGACAGATGGTCGTCGAAGCTTTTGGCCATGAGGCCATTGGCCGTAACGACAATCGGCACAGTGACAGCCGAGTCCACATTTCACATGTCGACAACCTCGTGTGCCAAATCGAGATACTTGATTTGCTTCTCTTTCTCAGTCTTCACGAGGTTCTCGTCACCACGATATCCGGCTTATTGGCAACAATAGTGACAGTACAATGTGACATGGTCATTTTCGAGAACTGGGTCGGGCACATACTTGTAATACGGTACCTCAGAATCCACAAGTTTGTATTTCAAAGCAAGTTTCTGATGGATAATCCTGGAAATTTGGTTATGCCTGTGCAAGTACTCGCCGTTAGCCAGACGAAAACAACCAGAGATAATATGTCTGATGGACTCACCCGCCCGACACATGTCAACCGTCCCGTCCTTCATATTATGCCACCGGTAGTTATTCGTCAAGATTCGTTCTTAATCTTCGTTTATAATCGCACAGACAAAACCTTCGGTTTCCCCGAAGAGATCACCGAAACGTAGCCAGGCCACGGACGCTGAGAAATCTCAAGTATCACAGGTTTGCGCCAGTTCTCTTTAGCCATGGACAACGGGGTGAGTCCCTTGTGAACCATGACCACATCTCGGTGCATACCCACATCAGCTTCGAGAAAATATTCTCTGAGACTGCACATCTCGCGGTTGTGGAGAGTCTTAGCATTTAAAAAGCATTCCACTAAGTAACCCGATATTTGCTGTAAGTATGAAGTACCTTTTTCTTCTTCTTTGGGTCGCTGGAATGACAGTAACTCAGATTTGATGGGCCTAAAACTTAGCCACTTCCACGGCATTGTTTAAAAGTATTAAATACGTACATACACACCTACCTAAGTTATTATTCCTTATTAACTGTAGATAGATAAAGTCAAAATCAATATAAGCTCTTAATTTACTAAAACTATATTTGTACTTCCTCTGTAAGTCGTAAATCTCTCATAAAGTTGAGGCGGGTTATAAGCAAGGCGCACACCACGTCAAAATAGTTACGACCGGTACATGTGTCGACAGTGTGTGCGGATCCGAACTTACTCACAAGTGCGATAAAACAGCTTTTATATGTAGAAATATATTTGCTAACGATTTTATAGTTGGTTGATTGTTACTTGGCAAGATTCGCAGCTTGTCGCCGACACATCATTAAATCTTTATCGTTTCTGGGAAATGGCACAGCTTTGAGTAAGTTAGCACTTAAATATTCATACATTTAAGACACTCATATTCTTGGTACTTCAATTATACGTCTTAAAATTAATGTTTTCATCAAATATCAGGATATCGTAAATGAGGAACAAAGAAACATAACGAACGACGAACTGTAAGTCATAAAGAGAATAGATGCTTATGTGCTTAAATTTCATCAAATAAGAATACACGGTTAGGTACCTACACTCGTATTGAGCATCATACCGAGTCATTCATCGTGACACAGGGTACATAGATTATTTATCTCTGCACGTCTTTCTTTCCCTCACTTAACTTAGCCGAGCGCACTATCGTGCACCTTCACAAATTATGTTTCGTTTTACAATAAAATTATTATTTAATAAACGTTAAGTACAAAGTGTTCATTTACGTGGATAGGATTTTGTATGGGGATGGGATTTGACTTTCCTTTAAGTTGCACCTGCCGCGAAAAATGCTCAAGGCATTTATTTATTTATCCTTATCAGGGAACACTTGCAGAATTACCCCATTGGAGCGCACAAATCGAGTAGGTATCTGCTTTTCTCATCATGCTGTGTGCAATGGACTGCTGGACATCTAATGGACGGAGGTGAATCACGCACGCTCGCTAACACTGCATCGGGCCATCGCTCCTTCAGGATTTCGAACATATGAATCTATATCGCATTCATTTTCACTCTCACAATATTGTATGATTCGATAAGTCCGCCTTTGCAAAGTCTTTTTACTAGTGCATAAAGTTTCAATAAATAAATGCAATGAAAGAATAATAAAGACTGCTGATTCGCCGTATGAGTGTTAAAATGTAGTTCGGTCAGTCAAAAACATGAAGCTTCTGATCTCTATGGAGAACGTGCAAGAAACTCACGACGAGATAACAATAATCTTGGTTATATTATCCGTGTTGTTTCTAAATGTGAGGACAATGCAAAGAAAAAAAAGAAACTGTATAAAACAATTCAAAATATAAAGATTAAAATAAGCCAGTGGCTGTTGAAAGATGACCAGTCTCAAGTGACGGCGCCCGTTCACGAACATGTCGCGTGTATACGGAACTGAATGATCTAACATACATCCCTGGCCAGATTTGCCCCGCAAACATGATCAAATCGTCACCAGCGGTCACCACGGTCGACATCGACTTAAAAACACCAACGACACCACTCCATAGAGATTAATATCTACTTAACAGTTATTTAAGAAAAGCTTTCCTAAACAACTACCAAAAACTCACTTATCATTCACCGCTCGGCGTGAAACCAATAAACGAAGCCATCCATCACAGACGTGTACGCAAATACTCGCGTCGTGTGGCGTCCTCGCAGCATCCGCCACGGGTGTACGACTGTACGCGTCACATACTAGCCATCGCATGCGAAAACGCTCGCGTGGTGCCACGTCCACGTCTGTCAGACAACCGTCGCCATTATCTTATTAGAGTTTTACGAATGCAAAAGGTAATGCAAAATAAACCGCTTGTAATGAATACCTGCCATTAACAAATAAATTAAAGATGTTTTCCTTTGTGATAAAAAGCAACGTGTCTGCCAGACGACGGTACTCTTAGATTTCCTAACAGCTCTGGCGGGGCTATTTCGACTGATCGTAACATGTTTGTTTGCTTGTATCTCTTCCCGGATTAAATGGCACACGGGTAGACCATGTAATTTGGTTTTTGTATTTCATTACATATTAACAGTCCGCCCGATCTTGTGAATGGTTTCATTCCGACTGCGATGAACAGATTGAAATAATCCAAGTAAAATATATTTTCACAAACAGACAGTCACTTCCACTTCCAAACTATTCCCAGTAGTATAGAGGAGGTCCCTGCCAGGCAACACTGAGAGGTGGAGAGCACGCACCGTCGCGCGTCGCCCGCGTGCCTGCGCGTCCGACACCGGCACGAATAATAAGTTGTTCAGACACATGCCAGGCTTGTACCGGTTAACCGGTACAATACAGTCTATGCGAGGAGAGCAGTCTATGATATTCGAAAAAGCAGTAGATGAGGTCGAGACAAACGGTAGAGTAGAAAATAACACGCCATTGTTCTTTTAGGTGGCAGAAAACATGTGCTAGGGCACAGGCGGGTAAAAAGCAAACCTTCTGTTGTAGATGACGTAGATTATAATATAATAAACGGGCAGCGGGCAGTACCTCCCATTTCATTTTGCATAACCCAATATTTAAATATGTTCAACAGTATTTATTCTGTAAAAGTAAGTGTCTAAAGTATTCATGGTGAAATGTTTTAAAAATCTCCGTTGTTTTCATTTCATTCCCTTCATGAGCCATCTCTTTATCATCACGACAATTCTGTCCATCATCACTCTCGGGCTCCTCATTCCGTATCACCGTGAGAACTAGTGACGTCTCACAGATGGTATCAGAGTATCACAGAGAACGTGCCCACAATACTACATCACCATAATTACATGGCGGCCGTCCTTAGCGATGCTATCGCAGGTTTGTTTGGGCTCTTAATGGTTTAGAGGCCGTGGATGTGTGCTGTGGGACTGGGGGCGTGGTGGTACACCCGCTGGTGGTGTTTGGAAGATTTGGGTTGTGTTGAACAGGTTGCTTGGAGTGGCTTTATTTGGTAAAGTCAGCTAGGTACACACAGTACGGTTGTTTGTTACTCTTTCACGCTTAAATCGCTGAATCGATTTTGACGGATTTTCGTACAGCGGTAGATGGGACCGGTGACGGTTATAGGTTACTTGATCTCGAGCAAAGCTGCGAGTAAAAGCGAGTTATATATAATTGTTAAACCTCATTTGTCTGAGCATGAGGTCTTGGCTTCAGTTTCAGGGCCCATACATTATGTTATGGTATTTTTCCAATGGGAATATCTTTGTTTGGAACATAACTGGGGAATAACCATTCGGGGAATACTGTTAATACAAAATGGTGTTATATCATTTGTAAAGTCATCGTTAGAAAACGTCTATTCTGATCAACAAAGCATTTTGCGGAATTCAATGTATCGAAACGGTTCTTGCCCCACAGTGGGACAGTTAATGACTAATACTAATTACCAAATGATAGTGTTTCCGTGCTAACAAATATTGTAGAATATGAAAAGATCGTGAGCATTGGTTTGAGTATCACTTGCGTTGTGAGCACGATCTGCCAATAAACGTGGTCGTTACGTCGGCTAAATCTGTGACGTCACATCTGTTAATAACTCAGATTTCCGTGCGAATTATATCAATAATTAATAAAGGCTATAATAATATGATGTTTTTAGTGTTTCCTGGTTATTAATTTGAATAATCAAACTCTAACAAGTAATCAAATTACCTCAAGCAAGAAGTATGGGATTTCTCAGCGCGTATTTTCTTTCATTGTGCCTAAATGAGACATATTTTCTTATTTCAACTACTGCTTTTATTTTTAATTACAGTAGCTTCTTACTTATTTGGTGTTGCGTCTGTTCTTCAGAATGTTTTTCCTCAAATACTTTTAAAGTAATAGTAATTTAGTTTATGACATAAGTACCTTTAGCATCACCGAATCATTGAACTTGGTATAAAAATCTTAACACACATCGTACACATTCCCCGCAGCCCCAATAGGACATGCTCATAGAAATATAAAAAACAGGGCATGCTAGTAACCCGCGTAGCTCACTGGCTCGCCACTATCCGCCAGCACTGGCGTGCGCGGATACTTGCACGTACTGCTGTCACGAGCTTCACCTCACGTCTGCAACACCACTTTTTGTGCAAGCGTGATAATATTGGTCTTGTCACCTGCTAACATCTCTTAGGAAAACATCCACAGCATTTTGAACTGTATTTGCATATTTTAAGGTCTAATTTAGGATACTTGGGAAAGCCATGTCTTAGAATGTGTTGTTCCGAGCTGTGCCTCTGATAGTCTGATAATAAAGCTTGGTCTACGATCAGGAGTTATCACACTTATGTCTGTAGCAACTGATAATATGGTGTCTGTAGAGATTGTTAAGATCGTGGTTGGTCAAAGTTGACTTTGCTTGGATGGGGAAATGGGAATAATTATGACAATTTCAATTGGATTCTGCAGATGTGTGCGTCTTTACCTGACATCACACGTATAAATGCGAAAGCGAGTTTCTTTGTTTGTGACGCTTTCCCACCTAAATCGGTAAACCAAATTTTATGAATCTTGGATCAGAGATAGAGTTTTATTATTGCCAATTTTTTTGCGAAAATTAACGCGAGCGAAGTCACGTCCAAAGCCAGTTGAGTTATAAATCTATAAGTCAACTGGCTTCGTATTTTCCTCATTAGTTCCTCATCAGATTCTTTTTAGGAAATTAAGTAAGATGATGCACATTCTTAGCTGTTTGAAAATCCTTCACTTTCATAAATAAATGAAATAACACACTGTTTATAAAATAATTGATTTAAACAAGAATCATAAATCACGCTCCACATATCTTCATTCATTTACGGCCCCAAAATGAAGAAGCTATTCATGTCAAACACTACTAAATCTTCTCAAGAGCCGAATAATTAGTAGCTCACATTACCATTATAGACATAAATCACAGATAATGAACTCATCACGACTCCTTCACATAACACGCCATCTAACATATGGGAATACTTGTCACTCCATATATAAGAGGAAACATCTCTATCGGGCCCCAAATGACCACTATCTGTCACTTACTCCATTCTACCGATAGACCACATCCACTGTGTGCGAGTACCCTAATGTGTGGAACTTCCATCTAATCAGAACAGCATTCAATTCTATTAATACAGCCTAACTTTGTGTTTCTAAATACTTAAACTATCTCATTTTAAAGTAGTAAAGAATAAATTACTTGAACAAAAACAGGGGACTGGAACAAAGTTATTGTTGCTGCCACAATATGTTACCACACCTATAGGATGTCCGAAAAACCAAGCTTTCCAACGGTAAAGTTAACTTGGCAGCCTTTAAGTAAACTGATAATGTAACTTAAATATTCTTATCTTTATTGCCCACGTAATAAGGTATGTATTAGCTTGTAATTCATCCTCTCCCAGTAAAACGTATGATTCCTCTTAAGATTGATAACTAGTCTTGGTTTTAATTCGTGAACGCTCATTAGAGTGGCCATTAAACCGACGTCGATATGAATTTAATTATGATCCGAAATAATTTGGAGAATAACCTCAATTAATCGGCTCGAGATAATGTTGCTACAACGTTAATTAATATAAATCATAGCGTAAATGGTTTCAAATTGATTCTAGTTAAAGGAAAGTTTCTAGCAGTGAGGAATGTTTATAGTAGGTGTCGTGCGGGGCTGCGCCGGTGCCCAACATTCTAATGGGACAAAAGTATTGTATGTGTTAATCCAGGTTATATACTTATACGTATCTGTGGCAGATTTCATCCAAATCAGTTTAGGAGTTTTTGCATAACTTTCACACGTTCAGGACTCGGTTACAAGTTCTAATAGTGTGTTCACAAAATGTAGAGTCCCGCTGGCTTCATGGCCCCCGCTATCTAGACAAATAAGTTAAGTGCCTTATCAGAAGTAGAGTTATCCCGCAGGCTACAAGAGTGCGCAGACTCTTGGGTCATTAACATCATTGTACAACTGAATAATAATTGCAATTTTGTATAAGACACACCTGAGAGTATTTTATTCGTTTGCTCGTTTGTTCACAAATGTTTTCGTTTCTAATGTCTGGCACCTCAGAGGGCTCAGTGTGACAATGTTATAGAAAAGAAAAGGTTTCTGTTACTGTCACCAGACGGCGCTTATTCAGTTTCAATAGAAATTGACGTTTACGCTAACGCGATCGAGGACGTTGAATAACTCGCACCAAGGCAACTGGGGCCCTACTATGAAGTCTTAAAACGATCATGATTCCGCTCTAAGAGGGAGACAGAGCTATACATAGCGAATAGCACTATCCCGCTTACATCATCAGAATTGGATGGCACTAGCACGTCATAGTAGGCCTACTGATCCCCTGCCAGGGTTGCGGAATTTGTTCGAAAGAGTCACCGCGGCCCTGAAATGCAAAGGGGCTTTAGAAGGAACACAGATGGGTTTTAGTCAGTAAGAGTCTGACACGCCCTTCCACTCCGCCCAGAGCGGAAGAAGTCATTTGATGATTTCCCATCCCTACAAAAAAAAAGGGCTGCTGATCCGGAAAAATGCATGGTTTCAGAACGATTGACCTCACTAGCGATACTGCTGGAGGACCTACCTGGCTCTGTAACACAAACGTACTTTGGATAGTCTGAATAGCTCCTTGCCACTTGTTGCGATACCTTCCCTTCAGTACATTGTTTATTATTAGTTATTTATCTCTATCCTCAGTGAACAGCCCATTGGAAGTTATTACGCGTGTAATATACCATCAATTAAGCGTTTATGAGCGGCGCACGGCGCACCGTCCACCGAGTGCGTCTACTTCGTGTTATTAAGCGCTGTTCACTATCGTTAAGTAGAGCAATAAAGGTTTTTTTTCGAAAATACTTATAGCATGGTGAACACTTGATCTAAAAAAATCAGCAAGAAAGAGGAATAACATTTATTGAGCTCATTCATTAATTACGCACGGAACAAGGAAATAACGAAAAAATTTAGAAATGGCTCTGCCAACAACTTTAAAATTGTTTTTGCTAACCGACAATTTTTCATATAATTTTTTTTAAACTGTATTTTTTATAATTAATTGTTGCTGTCAACTTAGTTTTATATTTTCGTTAAAAGCAACACTTTATTGTGTGTTATCTATGTGTAACCACAAATTTTGCATGTGGTGTTAGCCTTTTATTAATTGTTACACTTATAAATGAAGGTAAAATGAAGTTGTATACCTACTGTGTCAACAATTGGTTGGTTAACCAAATAAATTAATAATGTGGCGCACACATTATTTATTTTTATATTTAATTATTTTTATTTATTTATTACAGCTGCGCTAAAAATGACCAATTTAGTGGTGTGCTGCTCCCTGACGCTAGCTGGTCATGCTCTATCCTCAAGTAGAGCAGCTTTATATGGATACTAAGGTTAAGATACTACCAAAAGTGTGACATGAACGAATGATTTAATTGATCTGCTGATTAGATGAGAATTTGAAATATAAATTGAAAACTGTTTAGGGACAATTTATAGGGACGAAGTTGTGATCGTATAGACAGACCTAGACCAGACAGACCTAACGAGACTCGGAAATGATAGTAGTAAACTAATAACGAGACTATAAGATTCATTAGTTAGCTATTAGCCCATTACCCTTATATACTTAAACAGTTTACGTCGTCAAAATGTTCATCTGGTCACGGACGTAATATATAGAGACTTCTCATTAATATCGGCCAAGAAATGAAAATTATGGCCAAGTCTTTAACAATATTGAACAAGTTATTATTAATATCGGTCTCTGTAACCGGAGACCTTTCGGAGAATCCAATCATAACATCTTACAGAACAGGCACTAATTACTGAAACTTCAATTAAATATACTTACCACAATCACATGCAATTAGATCACGCGATCTTAAACCTTGTCTTTTCAGAAATAAGGGTGAAATGTAGTGCATGTGGTGTTTGGAAGAGATCGCTATCGATGGAGTCATCTGGTCGTCATGGCAACGGTAACACGAGTTCTGAATTCGAAGTTTGGAATTCGGAACGTGCTTTCAACGATATACGTTGCTGAAAGATTTTGGTACTTTACACTTACTTATATGAAAAAATAGAGGTTTCACAGTTTTTCCCTGGAAAATATGTCAAACGGCCGTATTTAATCTTCAGTTAAATTTTTCAATCGTAAGATAACTACTATTAAAAAATCAGCACTTAATGTATCTAGATTCTTGGGTAGGTACTATAAATAATTGAACTCCAATGAATCCTGCAAGCTGTCGCTGTTTTAATAGACGCCATTTGCAATAACAATTAAGCATGTCCTCTATAAACATCGCATGCTTTTAATGGATGAATAATAAAATTATGTTGCTGTTTATCCACTTTAGGTTGAAACTCAGAACTTTATTTTTTACACATAGAATATAAAATGGCCATTACCAGACATAGATAAGTACCTAGCATTTATTAATTGCGTTGGTTAAAAAAGGCAAGTACCAAGAGTGTTTTAAGCGTCGTTCCAAACAGGGTGCGTTCGGAGTATGGAACAAGGAACAAGTCACGTCTGTGGGTTTCAATATGTCTGCCCGAAGACGAGCCGACAGACGAAGACGGAGGCAGGAGGCATGCGGCAATACGAGAACTGCCTGTTCTACACGTGTCACTGCGCCTCTGGAGAACGGCGCGATTAAATACATGCCGTATTAGCACAGGAAATTGGTTGTTCGGATAAGATGACTTTAAACGTTTGAATGATCGCGGCATCGGTGGTGGTTCTTAGTCACTGAAAACTCTATTTTTTTTTATTAAGTTAGTCTATACTAGCACTTCGCCCGCCTTTTGGTCTGCGAAGATTTAGTGAAAGCAATTTTCCTCCTTTTCACCCCCTTATTAATAGGTTCAATTACCAAAAAAACCCTTCTTAGTGCTCACCTACATTAGAGAAGGAAGGAAGGAATGTTCCTAGTCCCAGTAGCCGGCTGTGCGTTGACATGTCCGTCGGTCAGTTTCCTTTATATAAAATAATATAGATATATATTATATTGCTCATACAAATACATATAAAATACTTACAATACGACAGTTGCGAATGTGAGCTTTCGAGTTTGAATAAATGGTCACGGTTCAGGGAGGCTACTCTCTAAACCCGAAGTCCGTAGTGTTGTTTTGGGCTTAGTTGCGGGCGTATTCTACTCCGTATCACCTTTACGTCCTCACTTACGATAAGTTCCGAACCAGAACTAAGAATGAATGACAACACGATTTGATAGTAACTGTCAAATCGTTTTGTCATTAATTCTTTGTGGTTTGGTAATTCGGACTAGAATACGCCCTGCAACTAAGCTCGAAACTACGGACTTCTGGCTTAGAGAGCAACCCCCCAGATACTAGGTTTTATCATTGTACTGTTCTAGGAAAAACTGTTTATAAAGAAGAACAGCCGGTGGGTTCTTCTTCTTCCCTTTTTTAAATGAGGTGGTACCTACAGAGAAAACGGATCATTTTAATGGATGCTGTTAAGTAACCATAAGGTGCCTGCTTAATATAACCTGTAGAAATAACGTTTATGAGAAAAGTAAACAAGTTAATAACAGTAATATACAAAGCTATTAAAGTTATTAGGTAGGTATTTACGGGTAACATTATTGCTCACATGCTCACAGAAAAGATACAAAATTAACAAAATGTTTTTAAATGCAGTTGAAACTAGCTCAATTACTATTTTTTCCGTTATAAACATGAATATTCTTGTAAAGTGTATTGTTATATAAAATATATTGTTATTCGTTTTGAATAATCACATAAAATTCATTGAAACGTACGTTTTAATGTTTTGAATATACAATTTTGTTATTTCTCCTGAGTTATTATAATAGTTAATGCATAATGGTACAAATGAGCGTGGTACTACAGGTAATAATGTGTAAAAAATAAAATAAAAAAAGAAGATAGATATATGGGACCTTTTAACGTATTTCTTAAAGAAGGGAAATATTTCTTTCAAAAGATAGGACAGTACTAGATAGCGTAACTGAATTAGTATTATTACCCCAATAAATACTGTTCTTATAATCCTAAAATGGAATTTATACTATTAAAATAACTTAGGTACATTTTCCCTATCTCGAAGCGTCTTGTGACCCATTGGAACTGGAACTTTACAAGAGTGTACCTTTTAGATTTTTTCCAAAATGACCCCTGTTCTGATAGCGGTATCGAACCTGGGAATGTGCGTGCTTCCCACGGATCAATTAACAAAATCGTTTTATGTTGCTGTCGATATGATAGCTAGAGTATGTATCGAATTGTTTGTAACAGTTCAATAAATGTTTTATTGGTCCTATTGTTTTGTTTGTAACTTGTTTGTTTGAGAGAACGGTAACTGTTCATTTTATTGTTTAAATAACCGTTTTGTTGTCATTATGTTTGTTTCAGATTAGCTAAACCATATCTTGTTAGCAGATTTTCTTTTGGCTTAAATACGCAATTTGAAAGAAAATCATGTTTATTTGGCATACCTACACAATGTGGGAACAAACGTTGGAAACCTAATTTTAAAACAATATCACTGTGTTCCTCACAACTGCGTCAAAGCCAGACAACTACTTAGACGTTGCCTGACGCTGGCTTTCAATTGAACAATGAGTCGGTAATATAAAATATATATGTCTTATAAATCAAAATATAGATGCGAGGCATCCGTGTTTTATATTTGCAGAATTATTCTGCTACATGAATACGGGAAACCGACGATTTTGATCGCGGCGACGGAAATTAGAGCAGAAAATATAAATTAGAAAGATTGCTGCGTCGGTATACTCGCGTCAAGTATACTATTGAATACCTCCACGCCTTACAAGGTAAAGTTGGGTTATTTATCAATATCAGCCATTAAACGGCGACATACCTGTAATTATTTTTAAATCATATTCATCGTAGGCGGAACTTTATGAGCTCAAATTAAAAACGAGTTCTAAGTATGACAATAAAACCTCTTCGGAAATTAATTAATTCGCCGTTTCGGCTTGTAAATGACACGCGGCGGTAATGAAGTGGCCATCTTACATTATGTTTATACTTTATTATGAGCTGCGCCCGCGCACGTCGCATAACTTATTAGATCAATATTCATATATGAATGATTGTTTTTTGTTATGCGATGGAACTCATATTTCACATCATTAATGATCTGAGTTAAGTTGGTAATTGTACCTATATAATTATTTAAATAGATATGAATGGATTATTAAAAAATAAATTAAAATAATACCTTTGGTATGATTTTTAAAAGAATGAGCTAGTATTAGGCAAAAGTGAAATTTCTAGTTAGAAACAGTTACAGCTAAACTTAATTTATTCTCATTTTTTTTTGCTTATAAAAAGGTGAGAAAACGTCTAATATCGTCAATGCTTCTGATTTATTGTTAACACTAAGGCGAAGAACACACATGAGTGAGGAACCTTCAGACAAATCACCATATTAATGACAAGCAAGTAATCGATGTTGCCTCATATTAACAACTAAATGATTCTCAAGTTTATTAATTTCCAAAGTAACGTAATATCAAGCCTGTCTTCATAATGTTGGATCATTATTAAATTTTATGATTATTTCATATTAAATATTTGAGAATGGAGTGCGGTGAGTCAGAGGTAATAATATATGTTAACGATTAAGATTAGGAATGATTAACATATAGCCGTGTTATCATATCACTTTCATAAATAAACAGCTATTATTTAAGATAGTGAGGGTGGTTTCGTGAGAGTTTAGCGGCCAGATAGTTTTATTGATAAAGGGGCCCCTCCTTCTTGTAATGAGGTTACAACCTCGTACGAGTCCAGTAGTAGTTCGACATGAAACCTTGCCTTTTTCAGCTGGAAGCGACACTTGATATCTGAATGTCGAGTTTCGGAGTTTTGTTTTAAATTAGCCACCTTTTATTGAAAGTTGTGTCGGAACGGAAAATGTTTTGTGAAATAAAAGAATAAGGAAAAAATGAGTTTAATCAGAAAGATGGTGATCATGAATTTCTTTCTAAATACTCCAAGAACCGTTTGACGTAAAACAATTCATTTTATCGGTCCATCTGGCGCGCTCCGCCCCTTGCGTGTAGATGCTCCGCAGATAGACGCGACTGGAGGAGAGAGGGGTCATCGGGACATCTCGGTGTTTAGCGAGACGCACGGCTTGATAGCCCGCCGTGATTCAGATAAGTGGCTTCACGATTGTCTCCGGTTTCTGTTTGAGTTCCTTTCGGTGCTGTGAGATTGATGCTGGCTGTTTGGTCTTCAGTAGTACGGTTCTAAGGGTCTGAAAGAACCATGTTGCTGTAGTTTTTGTGGCTGAATGTAAAAAATCTTGTGTAATATATTTTAATATTGTGAAGCCCTGAAAGAGTTAGAATTGCATGAAACACTGAATAAACCCTTGTTCTTATTCTTTACTGTACACACAAATCATACAAATACTTCAATAGGATAGCTAACGTACAAGCCCTCGCCAAACCCAGCATTGGGTTCTCTTACAACATGCCATATCTAATTAGATTTTCAAATGAGTACAGTATACATAACTACACAAGAAAAACTGCTGGGTAGCTGCAGGTCCTCTAAAATAAAATAAAAAGGTTTCTCAAAAAAAGGTATCGTAATTCATCACCTTCCTCAATAATGAAGTGTGTGGGCGTGCCCGCGAGAGTGTCCGTATCCCTGGGCACACGCCTGTCACTGCCAGATGGATGGCGAGCGGAACAGAGCCGGTAATTGTTTCCAGGCCACGGGGGACTGGCTGGAGTGAAAGCCATGAAAAACTCACAGAAAACAACTAAAACGTGCTGAATCTAAATTTGAAAAATGTTTGACGAATAAGAGCGTTGCCACACGAGCGATGCCTGTCCGTTACGTCGTGTCACAACAAATGTGGCGACGTAACGTATCGTGTGGCGCGCCTGAAGATGACAACTAGATCATGTAGGTAATCCTATTTGGGAGGTGATTGTAAGCACTTTCATTAATAACAAGCTGTTTAAAAAAATGTTTTTAAACTTAATTTATATTTACCACAATATTACATCGGTAGTAGGTACTCATTTCTCTTTTCAGCTTCATCATCAGACCCTGATCACAATCTATTTATAACCTATTCATTGCGACCATTCAAATGAATAGAAACACGAAAGGTCTGCTGTGTGAGGAGTTGGGTATCCGGTAGATTACAGGTCATGTTGCAGCATCAGGTTAAGGCTACCATGTCCTTGCAATACTATTGAAGTAATAGAATACCAAATTGCCACAGACAGACACACACAAATAGCGGTCAAAACTTATAACACCCCTCTTTTTTGTCGGGGGTTAAAATGATGACAAACCCAAGTCCCTAAGTCATTATTGCATCCAAATTCTCTTTAATACCTAAGAAGAAAGATCATTACTCATACACATTTATATGTAAAACCAAACCCATAGGGTCCACCGCATACAAACAAAAATATCTAACTTATCCATATTCCGGGGCCCACGCGTGGGATTACCGGAAAGTGTTCCAATATTACGTCTAATGTAATACCGAAACAAAAGAAGCTCGTCGCAGATGACGCGAGGACGTGCCAGCCCTACTGATTAGCCCCCTTTGTACCCTCAGCCACAGGCCAGTAGCCATTCTTGAACTGCAAAAACCACCCTTAAAGCTAAGACGCTGGCATTTCCACCTTGTTACTATGGATGGGTGGTTGCCTGTACCCCAGATAAAGACGTCGCTTATGGCCGTATTAAGATGCGATCGCGGCTTTAAAGTCGGCAGTGCCGGATATTGGACCAGAGATTGGATCCCAGTCTTGTTAACATGCAGGTGGATGGGGCTGTAACATTGTGAGAAGCTTTGTAGCGCCGACGGTTAGGGAAGAGTGTAATGTGAAGCGATTTTGAATTAATTTGTCATTGTTTTCTTTGACACGAAGGAGCTTCATCCTAGCTGGCTTAGCAGTTCTTGGTTAAAAAGTTTGGCCCGCGATTTTTTTAAATAATAATTTGATGTTGAGTATTTGTGCAACTTTTAAGCCTGAAAACCTGTCAAAATCTGACATCAAAGTAGGGTTGACATTGTTTATAAATAACAACAAAAACTCAATTTCAGAAATCGGCCCTTGATCCATCCTATTACGCTAAAAATCACATTGACACAGAAGTTTTATTTTAACCATATTTTTAATGTATAAGGTTAACAACAAAATCAATTGCTTTAAGCCAAGCTAAAGTAAGCACAATCAGGACCCAGTAAGGCACAGCAAAAAATAGTAAAATAAAACCAACACAAGGAAACTTTTAAGAATTAGTCATTAAATACAAAGTTATACATAGTTAGAATAGGGACCTAAATAATACCATTGAAACTAGCTGAAAAATGAACAGTCCAAACCTCGGCTTTAATTTTATGAACTTTATCCTTCCTTTTATATTTTATGTCAACCAATACTTCCTGGAGCATCATTCACTGTCCTCACGTATAACTGCGATCCCTTTATACTTATCATGGGAGTTCTTCATCCAGATTTCTGAACCCCTACTTTAAGACGTTTTATATCTCCATCTGTCTTTGAGACGCGTCATTTCGGGCTCTGTAGGACGACCACCATTTTTTGTAGTACTACAGGACGCACCCAATTTCATGTGCACAAAAAAGGACCCTGCTGCGAACTATAAAATAGGTAGTCCGTGTCTTGGTGCATCCAAAAAGATGATTTAATTTTAGAATCATTAGAAGACGAGACTTTATTGTTTGTTTATTATGTATTTTGTGTCTTTTCAATAAAGTTGTAGTTGTCTTATTTAATAATAAAATACTGATCTGTGCGGTGAAACAGCTATCATTACTTCAGCATTTACCTTAATCTTATTCAAAAGCAGGAAAATATCTAGTTTTCTCATTATCAGTCTTTCAAATTATCTCTTCTTCTGCGACTAGCACAGCATCCTAACCACAAAGTAGCGCAACATCTGTCGCTGGTTGACAAACAGGTCACGCGCGCGCCCTCTGCTGATCTACTTCAGTAACTACCACCGTTCTTTTATTCCACCCCTCCCCCGCCCCATCGGAAAGTCGCATTGTTTCGTCCCGAGAATATTTTAAATTTGAGGAAACGTTACGTAAGTGAGAGTGCAGGGAGAAAGATTTTACAAACAGCTTTCGATGTCGTTGGAGTTAAATTTTATTAGGTGTTTTGTTCGGCAAATGGCGCAGTATTGCTGTCTGTGTGGAATGTGAAGTAGAAATCAGAGTTTATGATCAGATAGGTGGCCGAAGTGGCTACTTTTCTTCATATCGATGGTACTGTAAAATTTTCTTGCCCAAAAGTTCGCCACTTTAACGATATAGTCGGTGACAGCGCATAGATTACTTGGACTGCATGTATTGGAGCACTCAGAGCACCCAGTTCCTTGAAGATGAGGCATATTGCAATGCACTTTCATATCCACATCCACACCAGAGCAATATTACTTGCCGGTCGATTATGGAAAAATTCTTAACGTGAAAAGTTAGATGAAGTGAGTTGTCATTTAATACTAGGTCTCAATTGGAATGATAACTCACTTCATATGAGTGATGACAGTGAAATTAATACAGTCCAATTCGAAACCAAAAAGCTGAGCTCAAATCACTACAAAATCCAAAGTCTAACAACTCAACTGATGAGCAATCTTCAGAATCGCAGCATCTGCTTAAAAGTAAAAAATAAAAGTGTAATGTCCCTGTGTGGGCTTATAAATTGAGTAACAAGGTGTCCAATAACGTGTTTCATTAAACGACGCGGAGGTTATAGCGCTTTTTATTAACCTCTTTGTCAGACAGTCTTCAATTTATTTATTAACATTTTGTCAATGAAAATATTCTTGTAATGTGTTGATACTTAATTAATTCAGTTGGGTTATTACGAGTTTGTTGTTGATTGAAAGTACAACGGATGGCTGAATTAAGAAATAACTAAAATAAATCTGAATTACCTTTAAGTTTTAGTACGACATTTTACACTTTACTGAAGAACGTCAGTCACAAAAGTTTCTATGCTTTTCTCAACGTAAAACCTGCTTGTACAAATATTAACAAGCTATTATAACACCTGTAAGTACCTGTCTGGCTATGCGTGGTTTGGCGAACATTCGAAACGAAGACAAATCGCCGCAGACAGAAACAAATGCGAATAGTAAAGTTGAACCTTGATTTAAGAGACTCGATCGCAAATTGATTTAGTTCACATCAAATAAAACTTTACATCCAGTCTTTAACTGAGATCGAGTAATTAAACCAAACATATTTTATTGCTCATGAGTCTGATTGATTGAATTCAAAGATTGCTGGATTAATGAGCAAAGCCTTTTATGCTTAGCTCAATAGGGCTTTGTTGGCGGTCATCAGCGAATATGATCAGTGTCCATGTATATAACGATCAGTAAGATGAGGAGGAGGACGCATTTATAAGGTTGATTTGTCATTGCGTTTTTTGCAAATCAAGTGGAATTAATGTAAAGTAATTTCTATTTAAAGCATCGGTATAATAAGCGATTACTTATTAACAGTAATGCCGCCATCTCGTATTTTTCCAACATATCGCATTTTCTTTACGATAACTGGAACTAGTTACTATAAATTAAAATGCAATAAAAACTTTATACAAGTCGTACGTTTTCTCAAGGCATGCGAACTCATTTGAAATAGAAATGTTTCTCTGGTGACGAGTAACACGAGTGTTAGATAAACGTCAGTTTCAGCCGATGCGAGACAAGCCTTGTTCATATACATTTACGCTTGGCGCAGTGGGCCGGACCGGTCCCTGCAGCTCGCTAATTGACGTCCGACAGGTTCACAGACGGACCGACATAACCGCTCATAAACCAACACACGAATCTCGCAAACCCAACCAACGACTCAGCACATTAAATTCAATTTACATCGGCCGCCCCGCTATGCAGAATTCACTAAAGCATTCGACTGTGTGCACCATAAAAGAAAGCTGCGGAAACCTTCTACAAAAAGTTGCGGGACATTGATCTGTTGTAGTCTTGGAATAAAAGTCATTTTATTGAGTGATCGCTCAGCCGTTGTCACGTTTCATATCATTGAAAAACCTGAAACCCGTTATGGTGATGCAAGGGTTTACACTGGGGCTGGTCAAGAGCAATTTTATATCTTAATCTGTTGGGGTCAGAGTTCGATATTGAATACGATTTATTTGTGAGTTGCGTCGTTCGGTGGTCTGCGCGGGTGCAGCAGGCCGGAATGCCCGCTCCGGGAGAACCTGTCCGCCGTCCCGCGCCTGAGACATGCACTTCAAGTCTGCTTTATAAGATTCACGTGTGGAACGCGTTTACTACGTCGATGATTCATATTTATGGCTGCGTTATCTTTTAGAAGTTTTTTTGTTAAAGGTTTTATGACTCGTTAGTTGAATAATTTGAGCGTTCCAACTTAATCTGCCGATGATCAAATTGAATCGTCTAAATTAGAGTCTATCTAAATGGAGGAATTAATATTTTTATTTTTGCGTTATGTTTAGTTAAATGGTTATAGCTTCCTCAATTAATACTAGTTTTAAAGCCATTAAGTTTTCACTTTTCATATTTTATAGTCTCAGAATGATTTAAATCTTTACTTACCGTCTTCGTCCCAGTTATTAAATAAAAAATGGTAGTGGTGTAATATATGTCTTCATTTAGAGGTACTTGTGAAACTTTAAAATCAATTTCAACTCGTTTTTGTTCTCATGCAAATGTGAGAAGTGAAGGAGGACACGGTCACACATGTGCTCGCCAGGTGGTGTCAGTGAATTATTTGATATTTGCTGTTTAATGTTTGTCGTGCTTGGCTCGGGCAGTTTTTAACGATTTGCAAATAAAGTTAGCGGGTAAGGCGTGAATATATTATTTTTCAGAAGGTGTTCCCGCTCTGTCATCAATCAACGGCACGTTTTCACTGGCGTTAACGATGTGTTAAAGCTGAGCAAATACGCATAACCGGGCGGTCATTATCCACAACGACCGGTTGTCGCTGTTTGTCGTAAGTCAACGTGGACTCAATTTGTTTGAGCTTCGGACAGATCTTAACCTAAACGGTGATTTTAGTATTAGTCAAGGTTGTGCTTATTTTTACTGAGTCATGTTGTTCGTTGACTTTTGAGATGTGATCAGAAGTAGGGCTTCCAACGGGATCTGTGGTACATAGAACTGATGATGCGATGTCCTGTTCTATTGCAATCTGAAAGATATTGAAGGCAATTCCAAATACATTGCTTTCAATATTTGAAAAGTTCCTGTGCTCGACAAAGTGAATATCAAGTTAAATATTTTTGAAGATTAAATTTGAAGACAAAGTTAATCGACTGTCACTCACTCTCTTGTCGTTTCAATGACATTCAATATTTAGGCGCGAAAGCAATAACGGGGTTGACTGTACTTGTTCTTTACTGTTAATATTAATTACATTAGATCAGTTTCTTCGCTTTGACTGCTGTTATAACCTTATTTTCAATGAGGTTGACTGAGGTGCTTCCCACCAGTCCAGTACTGCATTATTACCCCCTCGGGGGTGAACAGAGCTTCGTAATTGGATGTCCGTCATAACGCAGAACGTGTTTCTAACTGGCTCGGCCAATTAGATTTATAGCGGATAGAATTAAACTGGACTCATTTCAACCGCAGAGAACATCTATTTTTGCTAAAGGGAAGCAGATGGAAAAGTTCAAAACTTAACGAGAATATTTGTTAGTTATCTATCTTTCCTACATTCAGTACCCAGTTCCCCGACAGGAATCGAACCTTAGACGTCATGCTTGGTAGCAGCCGTCCGTGAAACCAACAGGTCCAATATTATGCCCACTTTTCAAATAACCCCTTACACATGCTCCCAAGTCCCAATTGAGATATACATCCAGAAATAAAACGTAACGAAATTAATTTAGCAAAACAACAGGCCGACCCGGGAATCGACCGGGCGTCCCTAGCGGCCACTTAATTCCATTACTAATTCACCGGACACACACCGAATTAAAATAGCCATACATAATCCAACAGTCTTTAAACCGCAAAGCAAAACCACACTTAGATCTAAGAAGCTTCTTCTCATTTTTTGTCCAAAGTTGCGTGAAAGTGCAGCTGGTGGTTGGGCTGTTTTGTGAGGTATGCGGTGGTATCTAGATGGGCCGCGAAGTTTTTTGAATCCATAATGGCCGCGCGCCGCTGATAAGGCACAGTATGATATACTGGGCACCAGGAAATATTTTGAAAACGTATGGCTTAGTGTGGAGACCGCTCTGATTGGTGATAATACTTTTCAATTACTTTGTTAGCGCAGCGCAGATATACATAATTATATATGTGTTGAACAAACTGCGCTTCTTAGTATGTCTTAAGGTCGATTACAATAGTCAAATGATTTAAAGAAAAGATATGATGGAATTACATGTTTTTCAGAATATAAAAGCTGTTAAATCGCCATTTTTATTGCACAGATTAAAGTTATTTGGCGGTATAAAAAAATCTTTTAGATAACGATAAAATGTAACATTCAAAGAGAGCCCAAATTTAAACAGAACATTTATACCTACCTATTTCTACTATAGTATTAGGTAATTAAACATTTATTAATAGTAAATAGTTATTGGTCGATCTCAATCACAGTCACCCTGGCTGATTATGATATGATCCTGCAAACTATATATATTAATACATTAGGTAGATATTATGTCTCCTAGACAGGTCTCAACATCCACCTATCAGATAACATCGCATATGACAAGAACGGGTCCTAATCAGGGTTCCGTGACGGCCGCCAAAGGAGATCGGTTGCTAAGGCTACGGAACCAGCTCCATAACGGAATGGGATTCTTGAAGGAGGGTGGGAAGATACCTAGAGAAAACTAGATCAGAATGTATCGTCATTAGAGTAATAGGATCTAAAGTGGACTATCTTGATGTAAACAACAATTTACAGCTTCAGGCTTGGCAGGAAAAGGAGAAGACAAGCCTAAAGCCACCTACTGGACCCAATCAATATAAAGCAACGTTAATTGCAGCATCGGTGGCATTAATTAAATCATCCAAAGTGAGTGCACCTGGGGCAATCTTACAAGTCAGTCTCGTGAAAACCCGCTTTCGATTATTTGGCTTTTCTGGTCCATCTCGTGTTTAGCTTGATTTTGTGTTTGCATAGTATTAAGAGTGATCATGATGAGTCATTCGTTTGAAGAGAGCCTACTCCGACAATAAGTCTTCCGTTCATATAAAATTCAAAGATAATGTGTTTTAAGTCAATTTATCTACTGTAACAGCACTTTCCTAGATTTTTTCCAACTATTTTGTATCTGCTAACTGTTGTTATAAAAAAACCCATCCTCTTTAGACAAGGTGACATTCTCCAGCGACATTAGTTGCAGAATATAGAAAATGTTAACGAGCGTGATAAATGATGAATGAATGTAGACCGGAACGTCACCCGGCCAATCGGAATCATTTTGATATTTAAGAAATCTATAGGTACTAATATCATAAACCTGAAGAATTTGTTTGTTTGTTTGAACGCGCTAATCTCTGGAACTTACCAGTCGGATTTGAAAAGTTCATTTTGTCGAGTTATGCGCACATAAATAAATGTATGGGAACGTCGACTTTTTTTTTCACAATTTCATTGTTGGTCCCTACATTCATGAGAAATGCTATTGGTTATACGGGAACGGGAAATTCCTACGGGAACGGGAAAAACGGGATATGCGCGTACGAAGTCGCTGGCAAAAGCTAGTAATAAAATATATAATATGTTTATTTGAGACTTGCACATGATAAACAACAAAATGACTTTCAGCAGACAATCTTTATCAACGACAGAATTTCACTTTGTCACCCTAAGGTTGATAACGAAAGCCGTCGCCATACCATGCAAACGTTGTAGGTAAAGTCAGTGGTCCGGTAGTCGGCGCGCGATAATTAATAGCCGCGGTACACGACGCGGCCCCGAACCCGCGACCCACCGCTGCGTGCTTTATGATCACATTGCCGATCACATCCGCGCGACGGATAACACTTGTGACATGCCTGATAAGGAATGCCTGTTGTGGTGGTTCCAATTTGAAAATTATTAGAATGGAAAGCTAACTTGAGCCTAACAAAGTGACGCTTTTTTATTTTTTTTAAGGTTGGGAAATCATCAAATGACTTCTTCCGCTCTGGGTGGAACGGAAGGGCGTGTCAGACTCTTACTGACTAAAATCCATCCGTGTTCCTTCTAAAGCCCTTTGCGTTCCAGGGCCGCGGTGACTCTTTCGAACAAATTCCGCAACCCTGGCAGGCTCTGGCCCTAGCGGGCTTTTATGCTGACATCTCTTTGAGAAAACGGCGCGTGAAACACAACGCGCCATCGACCCGGGCCTGGTGGTAATCGGACAGCGAGCCCCCCAGTGCTCGCCGTCCGCAGGCCCGCGCCTACGGTGGCCGGGGATCGCCCTGCGACTCCCGACGCCCGGGGCGTCTTCTCCTGTTGCGGCGGTTTGGGCGAAGGCCTTGCCTTTCCCTCGCGCGGCCGCCCTCCTCCTTCGCTAGCATTACTGCTTCGCAGAAGGAGGTGACCGCTTCCCAAGCCTCCTCGCTCCGAAGTTGAATCCATGGGGTCAATAGTCAATAGTCAAAGCATTTATTTCAAATAAACCATTATCAGGTACTTTTGAATTGTCAAAGTCAGTCCGTCAAAAACATGAAGCTATTTGCACGTTCGCAAGCGTAGATCTCTATGGAGAAGAACGTGCAAGAAACTCCACGGACACTCTTTTAAATCATTTTATGTTTACAAAAATCCTGGTTACATAAACCTTGTTGCTTCTATATATGAGAACAATGTAAAGAAAGAAAAAAAACAATTTATAGTATGAAATATTAAAATGAGGCAGTGGCAACCAAGGGATGACCAGTCTCCACTGACGGCGCCCGTTCACGAACATGACGCGTGCATCAGCACCATTCAGCTCAACCATTTTGAAGGGAACTGAATGATCCGATACACGCGCCACCATCAGCGAGACATTGGAGTGAGCATGACACACCCTCAACTGCCCCTGCTATTTCATGTCAAACAAGGAAACTATCTATTAACATAATGGTCCAGGGTTCTCACATTTACAGAACTTGAAATAAAAATTGCTTCTAAATTATATAAAACTATGAATATCAATCTGAAAATACAGAAAAAGAAAAGTTTATTCCAAACATAATATAAGATTATGCGGAATAGTATTATTATTAGACATAAAAGAGGGTGAGCATCTCTTCCAAATATAAAACCTAACTAGTGGAACCAAGCGGCTGAGGCTGTGGAGCAGGACCGGCATTTAGCCAAGCATTTTTATCAAGGATATAATCTTCCAGTTTATAATATGCCTGTCTACATAGAGTGCGTTTTATGCATGTTTTAAATTTTTTCTCATTCAGTTCGAGAATCTCACGTGGTATTTTATTATAAAACTTAATACAATATCCCATAAAAGAAGTGTGTACTTTAGCCAATCTGAATCGGGGTTGATCTAATTTATTCCTATTTCTAGTATTAAAATTATGCCTATCACTAATCTTATTAAAAAGATGAATATTTTTCCGAACATACATAATGTTTTCGTATATGTATTGACAAGGTACCGTCATGATGTTAATATCCTTAAACAGTTCCCTTAGGGAATCGCGCCGACCAAGATGGTATATGGCTCTGATGGCTCTTTTCTGCAGAATAAATATAGACTCGATGTCTGCAGCTCGTCCCCATAATAAGATACCGTAAGACATTATACTATGAAAGTAACTAAAATAAACCAGCCTCGCGGTATCTATATCAGTAAATTGACGGATTTTTCTGACAGCATATGCTGCTGAACTTAGCCGTCCTGCAAGAGATGTTAAATGAGGACCCCATTGTAGCTTTGAGTCAAGCGTGATCCCTAGGAAAACCGTGTCTTCGACGAATTCAAGTTTCTCTTTGTCCAATACTATGTCGCAAGTATTACTTTTGACATTCGGTAAAGCAAATCTGATGCACTTAGTTTTTTTCCCATTTAATACTAAATTATTCGCAGTGAACCAATTTTGGACCTGCTGTAGCGCATTATTTACGTCGTCAAGACTTGTAGAACGTCTATCTATCTTAAAAATTAAGGACGTATCGTCAGCAAATAACACCATCTTTGGTTGGTTTTTTAAAAGATGGAGTAAATCATTAATATACACTAAAAAGAGGAAAGGACCCAATATTGAGCCTTGTGGTACCCCCATTTTGACTTTTAAACCCCTTGAATTAACACCGTTTATTTGAACTTGCTGCTGTCTGTCATTTAAGTACGACTTCACTAAACTGAGAGCAAGATTACCTAGTCCGTAATGTTTTAGTTTTAGGAGCAAGGTTTCGTGATTTACGCAATCAAATGCCTTGGAGAGGTCACAAAAGATTCCTATGGCATCTTGCGCCTCTTCCCACGCTGTATATATGTGTTTTAACATTGTGACACCAGCGTCAGTCGTACAACGACCTTTGGTAAACCCATACTGTTGATCGTGTAAGATTTTATTGATGTTAAAATGAATGAGCATTTGATTGAGCATCACTTTTTCAAATACCTTGCTGAAAACCGGCAATACGGATACAGGTCTATAATTATTGGCATCTTTACTGTCACCGGATTTAAAAAGTGGTATAACCTTACTATATTTCATTATATCCGGAAAGACTCCTTGGTCTACACATAAATTGAATATTAAAGCCAAGTATGGTGCTATGGTCTCAATTATGGACGTGCACACTTTGACAGACATTCCCCATAAGTCTTCGGTCAATTTGATTTTGATTTGCCGGAAAGCTTTTATAACCGTCATAGGGTTGATATGTTTGAATTGGAATTCAACCGTACAACCTGGAACGTTTGCTCTTAATAAATTAAATGATACCTCGGGTGAAGAATTTAAAGCTTCAGTAGTTCTTGATGGTATTTCGGTGAAAAAATTTACAAATTCTTGAGCTACTTCTAAATTAGAGCTTATGGCACCATGTGCAGTCTCCAGTAAAAAATCAGTGTTTCGTACTTTATTCCTACTAGTTTCATTATTGATAACTTTCCAAACTGTCTTAATTTTATTATCTGCCGATTTGATCTTATTGCTAATGTACAGGGCTTTAGCTACTTTGCAAGTATTTCTGAAAACTTTAGAATATTTGTTTACATACATACTAAAGGTTTCTGTGTTAATGAAAGGCTTAAGGCCATATAACTCATATAGTCTTTCCCTACTTATCCTAATACCTTTAGTCGCCCAGTCACTAAATATAAACTTAGGGGAAGTATTTTTAGACTTCTTTTCAAAAGTTGTATTGAATTCCTTTAGTACTACTGAAAAGAAATTATCATAAAACTTATTTGCGTCCTCAATATTATGGCCTAGAACATTCAACTTATTTTGTAAGGTAACATTGAATCTAGCTAGTTTGCCTGTTGTAATTGGCCTATATTGTATTTGAATTTTTTGCAAGGCTGCTTTAAACTTAAATGTTACCAATTGTCCGCTATGATCCGACGGAAGGTAATTAACTATGGCTTTATCTAAATAATCACAATCGCAGAATACATTATCGATACAGGTTGAAGAAGTTGGTGTTACCCTAGTAGGTTCAGTAAAAACATTAGACAAATTAAATGATTTAAAAAGGCTTAAAAATCTGCTGCTATTTAAATTATTTTCTAAAATATTAATATTAAAATCTCCGCAAATAATCGCGGATTTGTTACCTGCTGCAAGTTTCGCAAGGATATCTTCCACAGTTGACTCAAATAAAGTAAAGTTTTGAGGGTTTGGGGGTCTGTACACGCACACTATAACATGCTTATCCAGCTCAACACAGGACAGTTCAATACAATGTTCCACTGACAAGCTGACAATATCATTACGTTGCTTAAATTTTAAGCATTTTTTCACTAAGATGAGGGAACCACCGCGCAACATAGATTTGCGGTTAAAGCAACTGCTTGCAACTGCTGGGGATTCAACCAGGGCCGGACGCGAGAGGTTGCCGCCGCCGATCGCCTCGATGAGGACACGGCGGTGCTCAGCCCAAGCAGAGCAGATCTCCACCGTATGCTCCACCGTGTCCTCCGGGCGATCCTCACAGTGCTGACACCCGGGCGTGTCTTCCCGCTTAATCCGAAACAGGTACCTCCCGAAACAGCCGTGTCCGGTTTAGTACCTGCGTCAGGCGGAAGGTGAGGACGCCGTAGCCTTTCGTTGATAACCTGCCACTTTGAATAGGCCTTTTATTTTTTAAAGAAGAGGAAGGCTTACTTAAGACACGTGTCATTCTGCCAGCGAGCGGCAGCGTGGCGAAGGCGATTGTCAAAACGTCACGTGATCAATTTCTTATATTTTTTTTATTTCGACTCTGCATTTGCTTATAGAATTATAATTATATAATAAAATACTGGTATTCAGCTGAATCCGGTTTGACTGGAAGCCGACCCCAATATATTTGGGAAAAGGCTAGGCAGATGATGATGATTTGCTTATAGAATGGCACTTTGTCTAGCGCCCGAGGAGTCATTACATGTGCAGGTTGTCAGCAGATGATGTGCTTTACGAAATGGATTAGTTTGGTTTGCTTAAAAGGCCAAAGGGATAAGGTGAAAATGAACGAAAAAAGAAGTACCTTTGGTTCCTATTCGGTCTAGTAGTTTGACACAGGGATATTGCCACATCATTACGCGCGTGTATCTTGTCAACCGCTCCTGTTAAAGCAACCTAAACGAATAGCTTCAAATTATCGCTCAGTCCCCTGTAGGGACGGACACAGCTCGGAAAATATTACATAATGCTAATTTAAACGCCATCCAACTTTCCATGACAATAAAACATTTATAATTCCAGACAATTTCCCTAAAACCATAAACAATAAGCATGCATACATCCAATAAAAAACACTCGTCCCGGAACCCATGACAGACCATAACGGGTCATAACATTTCCTTTATGTGGCACAAGCATTAGAGATAAGGCTAATTGCACGCGAGGGCGCGATACACGCTGTCGACAGCGGCCGGGCACGCCAAGACTGTCGCTCTCGTGTAAACAGCCTTACGTGCATGCTGTTATACAATATTTCATAATATGATAGTTCATTAGGGGATGCTCTTAAGTAGGAAATAATATTAAGTACCTTTATTTAAATTTCTGTTCATCGCGTACGTTTAAGGGCTCCTACTGTCATTGTCCGGTCGCGCCTGTTTTTGCGAGCTTTAAAAAGCAATTGTTTTGAACCGTCAGTTTTTAATTAATAGCTAGACATTGCTATGAGAAAATGGAACCCTTCTGACCAATTCCTGTTCCGAGTTACCAGTAGTTATGTTATTTAATTTAAACTACAAATTAATCATTGCCACCTGTCCAGCTCCACCCATAAATCTTGGGAACACATTCACAAATGAATATCTATCTATGCAAATTCTCCACCATTACTAGTTCACATTTATTCAGCGCTAGGTGCTAATCAAATCCACTTCGCACTTGGAGCCTATAACTCATAGGTTTCTCGGGCTATCATTAATCTAAGTTGCCTAACGGTTCCTGTATCTGGGGCACTCTACCCTACTCCCATACTAACTATATTAGAACATGTGCTAAGTGCCCGCAAGAAGGCAATCTGCAATTTAACACCATTACTCTTAAGCTATGTTTAAGTACGACACCAATTGATGTTACATGCGACAGTAATTTCTATGTTAATCTAGAAGATTTCTGATGATATAAAATGGCGATGGGTACATAATTATGTGGACTATAAACCTAGCTTCAAAAGATGTAACTAGATGACTTCCTTAGCGTGCTGGCTATTATGTTGCATTCAATGTAATATTCCAGTATCTTAAAATGTTTCAATATACCATTGTATAAATCAAAGTTCTTGAAACATATGAGACAGATCTGTTGCTGGAGAGTTTGTTGCACCACTCCTTCTTTCCAGCTGAAAACATGTACGTGGTAACGGACGCGTATTGGGTTCTGTTTTCATGTGCTGATTCTCCGTCTAGTTTTAATTAATGAGTTTTGATTTTTAAGTTCAGTTATTTACAATTTAATAGCATCTGTGCACCTTCTGAGTTTCTAAAATTTCTGTGCTTAGTGAATCTTAATCTAAATCAGTAGATCATGGCATTGTCCTGTATCTGAAGTTCATTTCCATAAGTTCATCGAAGATTTTCCAGCTCTGGATGTAGACTTACAGATGATAAGCTCAACAATGTCGCATACGTCGCGTTCATGGCCGAAATGTGAAATAAGACAGGTATCTTGTGAGCTCAGTTCAAAGGAGTCTTTATGTCTGGAATGAACTTGTGATATTCCAAGATTTACGCTACATTGCAAAAATAACTCCAGGTATCGGTAGTTCCTGGTTCATTAGAATTCAACCAAAGATGACTGGGGGCTACACACTCACAGGTAGACCTTATTTGATTTACGATCGTCTTCATACCTCCATACATGAATTGTAGAAAAAACAGTTCTCAGCCTCCCATAAGGCGAGATGTCAGCGTGTTCAGGCGGTGACAATTCACAAGTATGTAAAGTTCTCTGAATAAAACATTTTCACAAAATGGCGGCGCCTTCAGCTGTCGACTTACAATTAGAAAGCGCGGGATTATTCTGGATTACCGTCATAGTGCTGAATAATCGCTCACTATGCGACCACTATACGACCACAATACGACCAATATACGACTACTACACGAGCATGGGCCATTGTATTGAAATGAAGTCAGCGCAGTGTGAAACTACCTGACGACTGACATCGCAGGTTATTGCTATTTTAATCGAACATGAAAAAGATTCCAGAATTTTCACTACATAACTTAACTTTCATAAAATAAGCTTCTGAAGGAAATACATTACTTAACACAAGCGTGTTCTTAAGTTAATCTCGCGATTATCACTTGAACACAAGTTAAACGCGCCGAAGGCACTTGGCGACACGTTCCTTAATGGTATCTTTAAATAGCTCGCAGCCTCCCTCAGGAGCTACCGTGCTCAAGGGTGGGCTCGATACGAAGTCATTTGAATAACAATAGGAATACAGGAAATAAATAAGCGAACCTTAACTCAATCGGAGGCAGGCATTGATTTTTCCATTTCCTTGAATGTCCCTTTTCCTTTTATGGTATTGTAAAAAGTTTCCGTTGCTAATACTACGAGTATCATATATTTTTACTTCTACTAAGACTATTTTGAGGAGCTCGTGGCTAAGCGCGGTACACGTGCCCGCTGTACCGTAAGTTTGAAACTTTGAACAGATAAAGAATAATTTGAAATACCTACAATAACCCATCTAAATTCCACACGGATCGACCTTCAAGTCGACAAGCGACGCTTGCCGAGGTCGGTTTGTGGATGCGTGGCTATCTTAGCATACTCTCTCTCTACAGACTCCTTGTCTCGGAAAGCATGATGGCCGTCGAGAGAATGAGAGAATTTTCTCTCATTATCTCTTAACTCTTATTTATTTCTCATTCCCTTTAGACATTAATTCGATATTTCCCTTACTGTAATCTTAAAATTGCTCTGACTGGTTCTGTCCATGCTCTTAACACAGACCAGTCGTCGTGTCACACAAATGATACCGAAATCGAACTCGCGACTCATGGCAGACTCAAAAGATCCGTCACTTCTCTAATACCACTATTAATACATAGTTGACATGCACTTCCTCTCAACTTTAATTACATGATCTACAAACGAATGCACTTTAACTGTCCCAATAAAATAACAAATAATAACAATTAGAGTACTTTCTTTAAAAGGCCTATAAAACGGTCCAGTAATTAATTGGTACTTTCTTCTGAATTAACTTTAATTGCTAACAATAAACCAATCCGGCGAACAATTGGAAAGTAATCAGTTAACAGGTTTATATTCCACTTGTTTGTTGTTACAGGTACGTTAGTACTGCTGTAATCAAGAGTGAGTGCTCCCCCTCGCTCCTCAGTGTAGGGTAGGGGCAGTGGGAGGGGGAGAGGTATAGCCATGCAAATGAGATGATCGTCGTGATTCAAGTGAACTGCCGGATCGACAAGTGGGCTGGGTGGAATATACGGGGGTGAGTCTTATGCAGGAACGCGGCGGATTTATTTGTAAGAGTGACCGAATTTAATGTTATGATGAATTTAATGTGAGCATGTTGGATAAGACGATCGATGATGTTTCAGGGTGTCTAGTAGCAGCTAGGTGAGAGCTGCCGAGAATCGAGATGAATGGTTTGTAATAAGAGGCATATGTCCAGCAGTGGACTGCCTGTTGATGGTGCTGTTTTCATATTTGCTATGGTGTTTCTTATAATTGTATAATATGAACTCTTATTTTAACATCTTGTTCTACAAACAAATCAAAATGTTTGACCTGTTAAACTTTCAATATCTACAATGTCTTTTAAACCAATCATGTAAATCACTTTTGAAAAGATATATCACAAATGTTACAACAAAATACCTTCTGACATATTAGAACTAAATGAAAGAAAATGTAAAACTCATGTTAAAAGTACACTTGGTGAACAAGCATATTACAAATTAGAAGATTACATTCAGGATAAGAATGCTTGGAAACATGCTGGTCCTGCTCCATAGGACAATCAAGGGTGAAGGTCAAACTGGTTGATTAATGTATTAACTTTATAGATATACTGTTTCTTTTTTTGTGTTTTTATTTTTCTGTTGACTCACACACTGTTGTTTAATTAATGGTTCCAATGTTTGTAAATATGTGAGTACAATTTACCTAAATTTCTTTAGGAAATTAATAAGTTTACCTCTGCTGGTGATACTTTGTTCTTTAAGTAGCATACTCTGGGTGCATCGTCCTCACATAATATTAAATTAATTTTTGTATACCAAATTTTGTAAAATCATTATTTGAATAGAGTAACTATGGAGTTTCTTGTCCGTTCTTCTCCATAAGAATCTACCTTTCCGAATGGACAGTAGAGTCACTTTATTAATGTAACATTATTATTTTACTGAACTGTAAATGATGACGTTCAAAAGTGCCGTTTAATGGCCTAATTGAAATAAACGTTTTGACTTTGACTTTTGACTTTGACACGGCTTAGCAGGCTGCGGTAGCATACTTAGTGCAAATGATAAAAAAACCGATCAACTAAGGACCGTACAGTAAACTAAATATTTGAACCAGTCAAATGCACTATCAATTTACTGTACAGTCTTTGGTTGATAGGTATTTTATCGTTTATTTTAATAGTATCTATAGCTAACATGCATTAATTTATGCCATTAAATTCTGAAAGAATTGACGTCATCGCTAGGAAAACTCATTATCATATAGGCAGCAAATACAATTCGGCCAAATGGGCGAAACGGGTATCTAACCGATCCATAGCAACACACAGTCTGAGTGTGAAGCTTCCTCACAAGTCGTCTCGTTCACTAGTCAACTCTACTCACACTCTCGACGATTTAATGAAGTAGGTAAATGATAGAGCTGTCTAGCAGGTCGCCACGTAATGAGCCGACCAAATATGAAACGTCAACCTGAGAAGAAGTTTTTATAGGATAGTTCAACTTCAATCGTTTACAAAACTGTAATTTTGTTGTATTGTTACTACTTAAGTCACAGTAGGTACCTACTGAGCAAGAAAAGCAGCAACCACGTTGGCAATATCATCCCGTATGTACTCACAGTCGGGTACTCAGGGCAGGCGCGTCCTGCTCGCGGGGTGTAGGCCGCGACCCGTCCGCGTCGGCCTAGTGCCACAGCGCGGGTGAGCGACGACCGCGGCGGTACCATCCACTACATCGATGAAAGGATCAAGCAATTAGGTGCTTACGTTTTAAAGTACGTGACACACAGCTTCCGGTTAAGGTTCAGTCGTGTCCACGTCATGTCGCTGACCGCTGACCGAGACACGCCGGAGACGTGACTGACGCAACCTCGTACAATAAAGAAAGGAAAAGGAAGACAATGTTTATTTGGGATTCGCACAAGACAAACAACAAAAATAAACTAACAATATAAAAGAGCTGTGCTCTTCCAAGATGGCTCCTCTCTCAGCATGCGCTGCAATATTTAATGAATAATAACGTTGTTGAAAACAGATAATTTCGACTTCACAATCGTACCTAAGGCTTCTTAGTAGGTACTTGCATTGTATCTACAATATGACGCCATTGGCTAACCGAGTCATATTTTCTGTATTTTATTTACAGTATAATGTGGCACCATTCCCAAGATATCTCTATCCATATTTATCTCGAGAAATGAACATAACAAACGTACTGACTTATTCCGACGTGAACGTAGTCAAATGCACAGAACTTGTAGTATTATGTACGACGCGACGGTGTGGGCGGAGTTCCAGATACGAAGTCAGTAAATACTCAATCATATAAGAATATTGCGATACTGTCCTGTTATACACTCAGCTTCTCCTTGGGTCGGTAGTGTGCGTGCACTTTGATCTTAGCACTCATAAAAATAAAGGTAACAAAAACAAAGCTCTCTCCTGGTATTGAAAAGCTTTTTTTATTCAACACTAGCTTCTGCAAGCGGCTCCGCCCGCGTGGACATTCTAAAATAAAATAAGGAAATGTGTTTCTCCAAGGTCCAATCTATCTCTGTATCAAATTTCATCCAAATCCGTTCAGCCGTTTAGACGTGAAGAAGTAACTGACAGACAGAGTTATTTTCCCCTTTATAATATTAGTACGTATGATTAATATCTGTGGTAGTCATCATGCTCCTGGCAGTAATCAGTCTCATTATCAAATAAGTAGAGTACATCTTGAAATAAAATTTGAAAGATAAATAAAACAGCACACAGTAGGTACACTAAATAAAGTATGCGAGATAGTCAACATAACATAATGCAGAATTTAATTATCATCTGCCTAGCCTTTTCCCACTTATATTGGGATCGGCTTCCAGTCAAACCGGATTTAGTTGAACACCAGTATTTTACGTGTAGTGACTGCCTACCAGACCTTCAAAACCCATTAACAGGGTAACACGGTACTTCCTGGAAAGACTTTTTTTTTAAGAATTGGAAATAATGACCCTGCCACAGAGCAGAATAGTGTCAGACTCTTACTGACTAAAACCCATCCGTGTTCCTCCAAAAGCCCTTTGCGTTCGAGGGCCGCGGTGACTCTATGGAGTCAGATTTTCTGGTTTCTGATAATCCGTAACGACTGCTAAAGATCCACAAATGACAGCCGGGACCAACGACTTAACGTGCTTTCTGAGGCACGGAGTAGTCTCGGTATGTTAAAATGGTGGTAACCCATCCACAGACCGACCTCGGCAAGCGTTGCTTAACCTTGAAGATCGATCCGCGCGGCTGTTGTTCTTTAGCCACGAGCTCCTCATATTTGGTCATATTAAAAAATAAATTCTGTATCAATGTTTGTTAAAACTACAAACAACATTTATTTACTGGCACTATTTGCGTCATACATTAAAATATCTAATAATATTTGTTCAGATTGAATACTTATTCGCGTTTAGGTTAATGTGCGGTTGAGCGACTTACTAGCTGTGCTAAAGATGAAATCATGTATTTATAGAAAATGCGCATATATCGAGCATGAGCTTTTCCTCGAGAATAAAATCAAGCTTAGCCGGTTAATCTTCGTCGACTCTTTGAAATAAAATGAATAGTTTAGTATTGTACGTCTTCTACAATGGTTATCACCCAAAGGGCAATGGAGAGGGCATTGCTCGGAATTTCCTTGCGTGATTTAATCAGGAATGATGATATCTGCAAGAGAACCAAGGTTACCGACATAGCCCGTAGGATCGCCAGACTGGTCCTTGTGGTGACACTTGGGGGAGGCCTATTTCCAGCAGTGGACGTCTTTCGGCTGATATGATGATGATTATTAAATAAATATGAGTACGACAAATTGAAGGTCGCAAATGAAAAATAAAATTAATGTCCACCACCATTTTTATTATGCATAAAAAAGTACATTTCCTTAAATGTACTTTGTTCTTATTTCAGATACAGTATGATGGCGAAACTGGTATAAGTATAACTGGTATAAGTACAAATATTTGAGCAATTTTTTTCCAACAATAAAGAATGAAATATAAAATACTAATGTTTTGTGATACAATCACTAATTAAATTACAATATTATAATAAAAACAATTTTATATTTAACTAAGTCTACTTAATAGAAATGTATTAAAACATAAATTAATATTTGGTAAGTCTCTAAGGTACACCGGCATGCTTACACTAAATAAGGTAGCTATGTTTTACTTGCTCTTCATATAATTACTACATAACAATCTTGTTTAATATGTAGAGGCGCCGCCGCCGGTTGGCTCTCCGCAGGCTCACGAACAACACTGTCATGCGTCACCGTATCCTGATCACTTCGATACGCTAATATTTTTTTACTAAATCTATTGAATAAATATTCGTTCCACATTTTCCTATTGCTTTTTACAATTACAAAATAAATGTTTAATACTATTGGGTTTAAGTAATGTAGAAAGATGACAACAAAATCTCTTATTTTGCTATGTGTGGGGTTCATGACGCCAATAAACTCCAAAGTATACTTGTAAATCAAGAAAATGTCAATTAATATAAATATTAAAGTGGCGATGTACAAGCGACGACATTGGTTTGTACGAGTGCTGGCGTTGCAACTGCAACATAGTGAAAATACGATTATAACGTAAAGAATACAGTTAACCAGCAAAGGTAACATAAACGTAGCCACTCCTAAGTAGTCATACTCGAAAATATGTAAAGTGAAGTAAGTAGCAATCGTATAAATGAGGGTTATTATGAAAGGTGCGACCCAGCCGAACAGAGCACTTTTTAGATGCCTCATTCGGATGTGACTTTTGAACACTTTTACAATGTCCACGTAAAACATATGACTTATAACTGTCAGCCAATGGTGCTTTACTGTCGAAAGATACACTGTTAGAAACAAGTTAACGATGTGATTCAAAGGTACGGGGATCTTGTTGACATACGTTGTGATCGCCATGGTAGCGGAGACTAAGAAGTTCGCGAAGATCGCGTTGAGGAACACGAAGTTCTTGAATTTGCGAAAGTTCTTGATGAGGCACCACGATGTCATTCCGTAGATCAGCGTTACTGTTGTCAGTGCAAACACTGCGTTCTCGAGACTGTCCGGTAACTCTGCCATCGCGAGTATCACTACGAACTTGACGGATTCACTTTTAGTTCAATAAAAGCCTGCTGATGCAAAGCACTGGATTTACTGTTCAGGTGTTGTTTCGAAGACTGTTGGTGAAACAATAATTCAAATGCTATGAATCGAATCGAGGGTTTTTGTAAAGAGCCTACTGTACATATACAGGATGTTCGGTAATAAAGTGCGTTACTTTAAATTGGTTATACTAGAGCTGATTTACAACAATTTTGTTCCCAAAATCTTGGGACCACCCATTATGGACCATTTCGAGAAATCCGCAATGAGCCAGTCGTGCATAAAAAAAACACTACAAAGTATAAAGAACTTTAATTTCGGAAGTCGGTGTTTTTGATTCTTTTTTCGTGTTTTGAGACCGACTTCCGAAATTAAAGTTCTTTTACACTTTGTAGTGTTTTTTTTTTGGAAGTCGGTTGTATTTTTTGTTAAAAAGTTATTTTTTACTTTTTAGTGGTCCCCACAACTAAATTGACATTATTCGCATGATGAGTGGTTGCGCTATTTCCCAATAAGGAATTACTTTGTGTGCCTTCGTAGTCCAAGTCCTGACCAGGGTGTAAACAATGAACAGACATAAGATTTCAGCAGTCCCGGAAGATTTGCTATCATTTTTTGAAGTGTTCCGTTGCCTATCTCCGAAGTTCTTCACCAGATCTTTACCAAATTGAAATGGGACCAGTGTGGAAAAATAGTCTATCTAACAAAAAAAGAATCATCCAAATCGGTTATTACTAAGAACCATCAAAGCCTAACTTTGTCGGGATAAAAATAAACGCAAGTGGTTTATGTTTTTAGCACGTGCCAGGTGTAGATACTATTATCATACCATACCATTTTAGAAAGCTTATAAAAGAAAGAATTGTCAAGTGCCATTCATTTATTTTGAGTAAACTGCCTCAATAAGTAAGATATGTTTAAAAAAAAATTCTTGGACTTGGAATTCCAAAGATATGTTTTTTTTTATTTTATTGTTTTTTTGGAGATTAATTCATTTTCGAGCGATCCGAAAACTCTCAGTTGTCTATTTAGAGTGGAATAGATTTCTCACCATTTGCATTTTGGTCGTGAACTCGTGAGGCAGAAAATTTCTAAAAAACTTCGATAACTCGAAAACTATCCCAAGTTTCAAAAGATCCCAAGTTTTCGGGGTCGAAATCGTAGCAAATCAGCTGTAGTATGTCAAATTTCAATGAACGCACTTATTTCCCAATCACCCTGTATAACTAAACCAATTTAGGTACTCGAATCCATAAATTGTTATGATGTTGTAGTCAACCGCGCGAATTAATTGATTTTATATATTAACAAACAATTAAATACCTACCTTATAGAATACTCATTGAAACTTTAATAAAATAAATGTTATTAAAAGCGTTATTCACAGAAAACTGGAAAAATATGAATTATGAACTTCAAAGAACTGCACTACATAATTGATTTGAGTTAGTAACATTTAACTACATTTATGGGCCGTTTTTGTATTATTAAAGAGGAAGATAACTGTTATAACACACAAAGGTGAAATAAAGAACTTCAAAAGTCATTATAAAACAATTATGTTTTTAAAAGGCGTATCTGTGCTATGCTTATCATTAACACAATAACAGACTACTGAAAACGTTAAATAACAATTATTATGGTCCTTTAGCGTTATCAGCACCGGCGACGCGGCAGGCCCAGAAGGAGATGAGTTAGACTCATACCTCAAAGATTGTCCAGATTGTCCAACGGACAGAGAAAAGTGGAAGGAAAGAAGGGAGGCCTTGCCCTGCAGAACTCAATAGGCTCATAATAAAAAGATAACTTAAAAGTAACAATATAACGACTAATACGTGGGGCATACTGAAAGTTTCTGGATCTGGCCACTAGCAATAAATAATGAAAAAAAAACAATTATGGAATTCGAAAATGGAACTCTTTGGGAACTTGTTACTTTTTAATTGGCGAGACTGTCATTTGTTTTTTCATTGTGGCGTCCTTTCGAAAATTGTGTGTCGCTGTTAAAATTTATTTAACTCGTGAACATTTTAATTCAATGATTTTCGCTGTAGCTTATGTCAATAAGAGAGTTGCCAGAGACTTTAATGATGAATTGGCATTTAGTGATGAAGCACCATGTCGCGGCTGTGTGTATTCGTGGTTTGGAGAATTCAGACGTGGTCATCTCCATGAAGAGGTACGTGAAGGTCGGCTGGCGACACTTATTGAAAATGACAAAAAGACTACTTGTCAACAAATTCGTACTTTGTCAGGAACACGAAGAACAGTCATTGGCTGTCTATAATATCGTGCCAGGTGACGAAACCTGGGTGTACTGCTTTGAACCCGAAAGAAAAAGCCCGTCGGCAGAGTGGGTCTTACCTTTTGAAGATTTTCCGACGCAAGTGAAGAAAAGTCGAAGCATTGGTAGAAAAATGGTTGCTTCTTTTTTCGGCAAATCAGGACATTACTCTACAATATCGCTTGAAGATCAAAGGACAGTGACTGCAGATTAGTATGTCAACACTTGCTTGCCCAGAATCATGAAAAAGTTTTTCCAACTGTCACGTGGGAGTTGGATGTTTTGTATGTTCGGATTTTTGTATTGCGTCATAAATAAAAAAGGGGCCCGAATATGGTGATAATCGTAAAAGAAAAACCAAACCCAAATCAATTAATCCTCGTAATTAACTTATCCTAAAAAAAAACACGCGTTGACGAATTTTGAATGTTAACTGTCTTAAAAAAAATGTGTCTCTGTGGGAGCTTCGGTGAGGGAGCTGCGTCATGTGTTGCTGCGGGAGCTTCCGTAAAGGAGCTACGTCATGTGTTGCTGTGGGAGCTTCGGTGAGGGAGCTACGTCATGTGTTGCTGCGGGAGCTTCCGTAAAGGAGCTACGTCATGTGTTGCTGTGGGAGCTTCGGTGAGGGAGCTACGTCATGTGTTGCTGCGGGAGCTTCCGTAAAGGAGCTACGTCATGTGTTGCTGTGGGAGCTTCGGTGAGGGAGCTACGTCATGTGTTGCTGCGGGAGCTTCCGTAAAGGAGCTACGTCATGTGTTGCTGTGGGAGCTTCGGTGAGGGAGCTACGTCATGTGTTGCTGCGGGAGCTTCCGTAAAGGAGCTACGTCATGTGTTGCTGTGGGAGCTTCGGTGAGGGAGCTACGTCATGTGTTGCTGCGGGAGCTTCCGTAAAGGAGCTACGTCATGTGTTGCTGTGGGAGCTTCCGTAAAGGAGCTACGTCATATGTTGCTGCGGGAGCTTCTGTAAAGGAGCTACGTCATGTGTTGCTGCGGGAGCTTCTGTAAAGGAGCACGTCATGTGTTGCTGCGGGATCTTCCGTAAAGGAGCTACGTCATGTGTTGCTGTGGGAGCTTCCGTAAAGGAGCTACGTCATCACCTACATCGTCCGACCTACGTCGTCAGTTTCAAATTTTTATTTCTGAAACTGGTCTGTGGGTATCAAGTTCATAAGTAGGAGTGAAAGGTGGCTAATCGATGTCGTAGGTTTAGACATCGTCTTGTGCTTGCTGATATATGTTTCGTTGTGCTAAGAAATTGCATTATGGTTAAGGTCTATACATACATATTATTACGTGTACGTATATCTCTATTAAAACGGGCAAGTCTGGTGTTTTTAGTTTATTAAATTTTCTCCCAGTAAATGTTTGATTTGAAGTAATTTTGCACATTGCCATATGAGGCGCACAGAACGGTTCCTGCTCGACAGACTGCAGATACATCAAAGAAAACGAATCACTACTATGTATACCAATTATACGCATGTTATACAACAAATAAACTTCTCATTGAATAAGTAGTAAATAGTAACTTTCGCAATAAATTTATAAAACTATGACAGTATTTCTCCGTTACGTTACATTACGTTATAAGAATAAGAATATTGGATTTGTACCTATTTTTTTTATTCGTTGATCAATAAATCAACAACTCACCAGGCTAGCCCAATCTGACTCCCAGGCAGTATTTGTTATTGTAGCAATCAAATAAAGTATGGCTAGCTTGTGTTCTAAGCACGAAGCACTAAGAGTCCTTCGATTGATACTTTAGCCTACAACAGCCTACACATCCTAAGTATGTAGCTTAGCAAAATATATCCGCTTTAGAATGCAAACATTATTTTGCAAGAATAAGCGTGCTACGGCAAAAACTCGTTTGTCATAAATACTAAATAAGAATACCATAATTCCAGCACAGTCAGGAATACCGAGAGCTTGCAGTTGTCATGCAGATTATATAATGACCAACAGGAAAATCTTTTTAACAGAGCCGTATTAAGCCAGCGCCAGGGCCTGTCGCTAATAGGGAATATGTATTTATTTATTTTATTTTGAAAATAAAATACTTATTAGCTCTACAAACTAAACGATTATGAAAGAATTGTTAAATACCATCATTGACGATGAAGTTATAAAGCTTCAAAGTTGACAATTAGAAAGAGAAGTCCGATACCAAGTCTGACGTCAAATACTATGTCGCGTATATAGCTGCTATACAAAACAACGCCGTGACGCTACGCTTTCGCGAGAGGGACAGACATATATTTGTTTAAATAGTTATATCTTATTTGTTTTTTGTATATTTCTAAATAACTGTAACTGTATAATTTGTAGATACTTAATTAAATAAAAGGTTTTTTTATTGAGTTTGATAAATTAATTACGTAATGGATAATTTAAATAATAATATAGAAATAGGAGTTCATTTGTCGATTTATGCAGAAAAGCTGAGGAACTAAGATAGTTACAGGAAGCAACATTTTAACAGCGGAGAGGTTAAGTTGATCTGGGTACTCACCGATTTATATACTTTTATAAAGAAATATACGTTCATCGGCATCGGCAAATCCTGAGTAAACGAAAACGAAATGGTACCTAACGGCCGCCCGGCAGCTACCGACATGTCTACCGGCTGCCCGGCAGCTACCGACATGTCTACCGGCTGCCCGGCAGCTACCGACATGTCTACCGGCTGCCCGGCAGCTACCGACATGTCTACCGGCTGCCCGGCAGCTACCGACATGTCTACCGGCTGCCCGGCAGCTACCGACATGTCTACCGGCTGCCCGGCAGCTACCGACATGTCTACCGGCTGCCCGGCAGCTACCGACATGTCTACCGGCTGCCCGGCAGCTACCGACATGTCTACCGGCTGCCCGGCAGCTACCGACATGTCTACCGGCTGCCCGGCAGCTACCGACATGTCTACCGGCTGCCCGGCAGCTACCGACATGTCTACCGGCTGCCCGGCAGCTACCGACATGTCTACCGGCTGCCCGGCAGCTACCGACATGTCTACCGGCTGCCCGGCAGCTACCGACATGTCTACCGGCTGCCCGGCAGCTACCGACATGTCTACCGGCTGCCCGGCAGCTACCGACATGTCTACCGGCTGCCCGGCAGCTACCGACATGTCTACCGGCTGCCCGGCAGCTACCGACATGTCTACCGGCTGCCCGGCAGCTACCGACATGTCTACCGGCTGCCCGGCAGCTACCGACATGTCTACCGGCTGCCCGGCAGCTACCGACATGTCTACCGGCTGCCCGGCAGCTACCGACATGTCTACCGGCTGCCCGGCAGCTACCGACATGTCTACCGGCTGCCCGGCAGCTACCGACATGTCTACCGGCTGCCCGGCAGCTACCGACATGTCTACCGGCTGCCCGGCAGCTACCGACATGTCTACCGGCTGCCCGGCAGCTACCGACATGTCTACCGGCTGCCCGGCAGCTACCGACATGTCTACCGGCTGCCCGGCAGCTACCGACATGTCTACCGGCTGCCCGGCAGCTACCGACATGTCTACCGGCTGCCCGGCAGCTACCGACATGTCTACCGGCTGCCCGGCAGCTACCGACATGTCTACCGGCTGCCCGGCAGCTACCGACATGTCTACCGGCTGCCCGGCAGCTACCGACATGTCTACCGGCTGCCCGGCAGCTACCGACATGTCTACCGGCTGCCCGGCAGCTACCGACATGTCTACCGGCTGCCCGGCAGCTACCGACATGTCTACCGGCTGCCCGGCAGCTACCGACATGTCTACCGGCTGCCCGGCAGCTACCGACATGTCTACCGGCTGCCCGGCAGCTACCGACATGTCTACCGGCTGCCCGGCAGCTACCGACATGTCTACCGGCTGCCCGGCAGCTACCGACATGTCTACCGGCTGCCCGGCAGCTACCGACATGTCTACCGGCTGCCCGGCAGCTACCGACATGTCTACCGGCTGCCCGGCAGCTACCGACATGTCTACCGGCCTCCCGGCAGCTACCGACATGTCTACCGGCTGCCCGGCAGCTGCCGACATGTCTACCGGCCGCCCGGCAGCTACCGACATGTCTAATGGATTTATGGATACCCCGACTAGTTACATATCAAATGTTGACTTGAAACTTTTTTATACGTCCAGACGTGGGGCCCCAAAGGCGCGGGGCCCCCAAGGGCAGGGTAGCATTTGCAACCTCCTCCAGAATGATCAATACGGCACTGCTTTTGATTACTGATATATTTCTAAAAATGGTTTCACAACAGACATTCACCATTGGTTGATAGTTATGTCATGTGTTTTATGTGGACATTGTAAAAATGTTCAACAGTTATATCCGAAAGAGGCAGTAAACACGGGCTCTGTTTGGTTGGGTTGCGCCTTTCATCATAACGCTCATTTATATTGTTGCTACTTATTTTACTTCAAATAATTTCAGTACCACTACATAGGCTTTGCTATTGTTATGTTACCTTTGCTGTTAACTGCATTCTTTACGTTATAATCGTATTTTCATTATGTTGCAGTTGCAAAGCGAGCACACGTAAAGACCAAAGTCGTCGCTGATACATCGCCACTTTTATATTTATATTAAGCGACAGTTTCTTGGTTGCCAAGTATATTTTAGAGTTTACTGATTTCATTAACCCACACATATAGCAGAATTATATATTTTTTAAATCTTTATACATTAGGTACTGGTACTGGCTGGACCGATGTTGATCAAATTTTTTGTGTGTTCGAGGGGATTCGAGAATGGTTTAGATTCACAATTGGACCCGGTAGGTGGCGCTGCAATCGATTTCTATAATTTTTCGTCATACACATAGCAAACGTTTGGACAGGATAACGTCTGTCCGGATCGCTAGTATTATTTATATCTATTAAATCAAATAAGCAAGTAAGTCGAAGAGATCAGGGATACGTCGACAAATGAAAACTGTAGATATTAAACTAAAAACGATTGTCAAGTACTATGTACTTCATAACACAATATTATAGGCAGTAAAACATTATTATGTAATTGCGAGTGATTAAAGGTGGCTGAATAAAATTCAAGTAATAATAATTTTATGTCACATCTCTTTCTTATCCTTGGGGAACAGAGGCGTTAATAAGCGTTATATTATGTAATGTTCCTCAGGTTTAGAATTCTGTTTAAATAGATAAATACAGTGCAACTTGCACTGTATTTATCTATTTTAACATAATTTAAGCATGGTAATCAAACATCTGTAGTCAGGGGCGGCCTTTACCGTCGCGAGGCCCCGGGTGGCAGATCTTTGCGAGGCCCTTGTGCTTTTTGAAGTTTATATGAATCGATAATAGGTATTTCTGATTATGTTTTTTTTCTAAGAATAAAATTTTAAATGAAATTACAATGAGCTTTTCAAGTGCAAAAATTACAATACTGAAAATCGATCTTCGAAAATCGTCAAAATCCTAACCCCTCTTTGCTTCGCCGTGGTATATTTATTTTGTAATTTCATAAAACGTTCATAAACGTGTAAAAACGTCATTGTTCCACTAGACAGTCCCGGCAACAATTTTTGCCAAAAAAAAACATAGTCCCGGGACTGAATTGTCCAGGGACTAAGGTCACAGTGCTAATTTTATGAATGCCTCCGCAATGCAATCGCATGTTAGCCGCAATCTGTCAAAAATGTATGGAAATTGAGGCTTTTTGAGGCGACTGACATACGAATGTGAACGTTGCTTAAAAATGAGTGGAATTGGCACTCAGCTTAACTACGAGTAGATGAGGCTGTTTCCCAGCTGACTACTCTAAGGAACAACACCGAAATAAAGTCAGAGGTCAAAGTCACTTGTACAATGCAAGCAATTCATGTATTGGCGAAGTCATATGTGAGAATAATCTTCTGCCTAGCCTTTTCTCAACTATATTGAGGTCGGCTCCCGGTCAAACTGAATCCAGCTGAATACCAGTATTTGACGTGGAGCGACTAACTTCCAGATCAGACAAAAACCATGTAAGTTAATGTCTGCGGTGGAGAAAGCAACACACAGATTTAAGTTGACCTGTCCAATCAAAGCAAGTCTTTGCCAAATTGGAACTACTACTTAAGACGTTCTGCTAATAGATAGTTTTGCTCACAGAACGTTTTGAGAATAGGACGTTTTGATAGCTAGATATAGGAGACTGCACGTCGGAACCCGTAGAACACCGTAGCCCTCGACTACTGACACGGGGTTTCTACGAACCGTTACAGCAAGATCATTGTGTATGCGCCACAACTTCATCACACAGACAAGCCTGAGAAAGCCAAGTAGTGACAAGACGCAGCACAACGGAACTTTACATAATATAACTGCCATAACAGCCGACAAGTGGGCTGTGGCGAGAGACGTTATGATGTGACCACTCTATGCGGCACTGGGTCTAGGTGTCCTGTTGTCTATGGCATTTGAGTAATCTATGGTTCATGTTGTAACGGACAATGAAGTGATCCTCATCCAAAAATATTTGACGACAAGCGTTGTTACCATGTCATATATATCTATACTATTTTTTGTCTAATAAAAATAATTCATTTACCAGTCAACGTACCTGCGCCGTCCGTTTCATAGTTAAGCACCGACTTAACCAATAAATCATTAAATAGCTATATTTTACTTGCGCTAGTAAGAAGGAAACCCGTTAATTTTATTTTATATGTTTAATAGTTATTTGTGATACTAGTGCGGTAAGTTGGTTTTTGCAAACGAGTAGCAAATGTCACGAGTTTGTAAAACCAAATTGGTTTTACAAACTCGTGACATTTGCTACGTGTGTCTCACGTGTGTCATACAACATTTTTCAATACATTTGCGAGAACATAGTACAATAGAAAACAGTATAATAAGTAGGAACCTAATGAAACAAACTTTTTGTTTTTAGATACAAGTCGGAAAATCGAAACAATCTTTAATGTTCCTAATATGAGAATAGCGCGAATTTGCAAATGGCGCCACGTGCGCGTGGTGAAAATTAGAACTAAATCTTTCTTTTGGGTGCGTTTCATAACGTATAAACTCATTTGGTCTAATTTCATTTTATTATCGTTCATATGATATAATCAACGTGATATATACCAACTGTTGATCTAATTTCTTTACATATAACATTTATTTCTTCTAAAACGTATTTAGTATAACGTTGTTTGATTTAACGTTTATGTAATCGAAAATCATTTGGTCTAACGTTTAATATATATATAAAAACGTCATTATGGTTAACACCCCGACTCAGACTACCCCGAGTCTTTTTTTAAAACCACCCAGAAATAGGTCGAACTATCTTAGCGCAGGTGGTAATCAGTTACTAGTTATGTTTTTATATCTTGTGAGTGGTATGTCAAACGATTTTATATTTAATGTATGTTATGCTTATAAAAATTAGTTATTTTAAAATTATATCAATCGTTTATTATTTTAAGTAATCGTTATATTTAATAAAATTATAGCTTCCGTTGTTATATGTTGTAAATAATAGAGATTTTGTTGTTATATCATCTATTACTTACCCGTATAGCGCCGTGCGTGTCCTTTAAGGTTTTTTTTTTAATTTCCATAGAAAATATAAGAAAATACTAGAATAAATAAGCTGAATGATCGGACCTCCTTAGAAGCGCTTTTGCTCAATAAGTTTGTCTCACTTTAATACTAAAGAGAAAATGAGACGAAAGGGGTGGTAAAGTAGGTATTTAAATGAGAGTACCTATTTTACCGCACGTTCCATTCTATGGTGCGTAATTTTTAACTTTCGAAAAATGTAAACAGGCTTCGTAAATGCTTTTTTTGAGCGAATGTGTTGAAAATTATATTACACTTGCTTCTCCAATTTACTTTTGACATCATTGACAGGATAGTTGACAACGGCTCTGCTTGCCATTCATTAAAAAACAAAATAGAACGGTAGTTCAGTTTAAATAAGATTGAAACAAACAGGCTACAGACATGCGCTGCGCTTGTAAGCCGTCAGGTGGATGATTGAGCGGCAAGTGGCACTTTCAATCTAGTTTTGATTTGCTTACCATATCGGCTATGTTAACTGTCCCACCTCCAGTCTACCTGTGGTAATGTTCTGCAGTTGTGAACACATATTTTGATGACAGCAACAAGTATTGTAGTAGTACTTGTCATTTTATCAGGCCTACGTCCCGACTAAAGTTGAGATTTTTGCAAAATAGGAAACTTCAAATCAAAATCTCGTGTCTGAATTATTTTGGGTGTTTGGTGGTTATGGGGTCAAGCCATTAAGTAAAGATTGATATTAGGACGAGCAGACAGGTGGTTGGAGATTCATTATGCCAATCGGTCGCATACCTATGCCTTCCTTTTGACATTGCAACCGTATTCATTACCTGTTTTACGTTGTCGAGCAGACGATTTTTAAACACATGAACGTAGTGTAACGCAAGTGCGCAAGTGTGGATCGAAAACTATTGCAGACACGACAAACACTCATCAAGGGTTGCGATTTACTGATAAATGTTTTTTTTAATCACGACAGTTTATTAACACTTGTTCTGTTTCGATTTTCGTTCCAGAAAACTGTGTTAGTCTTAGAAGTGACCTGAGAATGTTAGAAGCCGCACTAGCGACTTTAGATTAAGAAACTCTAATTTATTTATTTATTTAAACTTAATGTACAATAGTGGTATGGGCGGATTTAATGCATCAAGGCATTCTCTATCATTCAACCTTTGGGTTAAAAAGACTACACTGTGGTAGGTTTACAACAAATAAAAATAACATTTAAAATATAATTTTGTTTCGGAAAGAATACACAAATAATATATTTATCGGTTTCGATTCGTACTCCCGGATGCGCTTTTACATAAACCAAGATAATACCGTGTACATCTATTGAGGCTCTTGGAAGGTCCTGAACAAAGCATCTGCGACACCAATAGACCGGGGGCCGGCATCGCGAGCCTCGGCTACCAGTCGCTGCGCTGCACTGCGCTCCACTGATGGAAATTGTAAGCACTGCCCTATCTGATCTCGTGTGCCCACGGTGCGACACTTATTAGGACAAAGGTAAAATTGAGGTAAACGAATCAAGAAGAACTTTATCTTGAAGAGTAATAATATATACAAATAATTTAACCTTAAAATTTAGCCTCTAAAAATTCCTCCGTAACGCTGTCGACTGAAAGTGTTCCCAAAAGACTGGCGGCATTGCTACGAATTTAAAAGATACTTGTTTTTGTTTATTTTTTAAAATGTGGAACTTCAGTTTTACTATCCTTTTTTTTGCTAAGCTTTATAGTAAGGGAGACAACACCAGTATTTTTAATGACTTACTGGGGCTGTCTCAATTTTGTATATTATATTACAGTAGTTTGGAGACTAAAATATTTTCTGTTGCTGTGTTGTGATCCGACTAAACATTAAAGTAGGTACGGGTGCTAAGTTGAAGTTATTTGCTTTGTTTACTGCCCAAAGTCCACACACATACCCTCTACAAGTTTTATGAACTAGAGAAAGCCTAGTCAAAGAGAAGAGCTGTAACATGCTACATTATCAGAAATAGAAACCAGTTATAATGCTATACATTTTAATGTGGAAAATAATATTTTTTTCACACCATCTGCACGGAAACGTCAAATTATATGTCATACAAACCTAACCTTCACTGTTAGCTGCAGGTCGCGCGGTCAATATGAGGTTCCAAATTCAAATCACATTATTGCCCAGCGGGTTATAATGAAATTTAGTACAATATTATTGCCCGGTGCTGCGGTGGGCCGGGGGGCCAGCTTATGACCTGGTCCTAGCAGCGGGAGCGACGAGCACCGCTTTCGACAGCCAGCCACCTCTCTCTTCATGGCTTGAGCTCAATTTTCTTGCAGTAGGTGTGAAAAGTAGCGTTTTCTTCTCAGGTATAAAGGTATCTTTGCCTTGGTCTCGCTTGAATCCCTCGCTGCATTCAGGATTCTTGTATTAACTCCCTTGCTTCGCTCGTGAGTTAAACTCTAAACTCCCTAGCTACACTCGGGAGTTAACTCCCGAATCCTTCCTTGCGTTCGGAATTCAATATGATGCTCGTGACACCGGGGGAACAAAGCAATGTCTAAACACTGCTTTATTTCCTCGGTGCATAATCTACTATTATGTCATTCTCATTATATCAAAATAAATAAATATAGGTACTTACAAGTTATACCAAAATGAGGTCATACATTAGTTATTAATAAAAACGGAAATTTCTAATGACGCCGCCATATCAGCCTTTGACCTACAATATACGGATAAAATTTAAATACCTAAGCCATTCCGTAGTGTTGCGTGAAGTTTTAATAAATACATTAAATGCGAATTTCAGAAGCTTAAAAAAAATAAGTCGTGTTAATTCCCATATCTACTAAATGATCATAGGTTCTAAACTAAATTATATCACTAGTAAAGTAATAATTTAGATAGCAAACTTGAACGATTTTGTCATTTATGATCTCAGAAAAAATAAGTGTAATATAGTTTTAAAATGATCTCTGTAACTAGTTATTAGTAGTTGTTATTTTGTTATCCTAACTTTATTTATTTTTAGCTTGCTAAAAATGAATAAGCAAAATATTTGGAACGATTTTAACTTAAGACCTTTTATGTACCATATTTTACGCAAATAACTAGATTCTATTCTATTCTTAACTTGGAAATTCCCATCCCATTCCATAGCATGGCGCCCCTCCCGCGATGGTATCTTGCGCCTGCGACGATTTACATACAAGCAGTGAATCGTAGTGCAGCTGTAGCGAATTGGTTATTGTGCAGTTAGTAGCAACAGATAGGTGGCTGGCGGCCGCACGGGATTGTATTGAAATTAATACAAAGGGTAAGATTGAGTTATCACGTGGGAGCTCAAGTAATAATGAGTGGAAATATGTAGAGCAAGATGCTTGGTCTTCCTTCTTTTTTTGTGCTTAAGTGGATTGTATTCGGCAGAAATATCAACAACTGTGGGTTTTATTTATATATAAACAAATATTTTTAAAACAATCGTTTATTTAGGCTATATTTCTAAGTACTTGATTGTTTTCGAAACACGTCTCATTAAATCTCGATAGAAATAAATCTCTTACTTTGGCCTTTTAAAATGACCTTATAACTAGTCATCATGTAGCGGTGAATTTAATTTTTGAGTATATCTTTAATATGCTTGCATTGTGTCACCGCGTATCTCTTTCTTTTCCATTCAGGCAGACAGTGATCGCGCTTCTGGTCGCGACTCGGTCTTAAAATCAAATACAAGGAGGTAGTTTATAAATAGCTTAGAACAAAGAAAGATTACCCAACAGCGTCATTGAAGAAGTTTTCCCACGGAGCATTGACTTAAAGCTTTACAAATTCCCACTCATATCTTAAACATTCCATCGCCATTATAATATTTATAAGAATTCGAATGCTTTATAACGAAAGCTAGAAAATACCGTATCTCTATATTCAAATCTAATCTCGCGACAGGTCCGTTTCCCCATTCTAATAGATTTACAAAGGGCGTATAACTCAGTCATTGCACTCACTTCATTGTCAGCGCGTCCATTCACGTCAGCGGCCGGGCGGCGACTGACTGGTCCATACGTTAGCGAACTGTCAGTGCATGCCGCGAGATGGCGGGAGCGACACCTCGGCGACACGTCAAGTCCGCTCGGATATAAATCTTATCATTGGAAGTGTGACTGTGGAGTACTGTTATGAAAACAAGAGAATGCGTATTCTAGTTATTGGTGATAAAGTTAAAAATAATTTCTTATTATAAAAAGAAAAATTATCTAGTAGATGTGTTTTATTATTTTTAAAAATTCCAAATATAAATAGTTTGAACGTTTGTTATAAAATGCAAGAATTATTCGTTTTAAAAAAATAGGTATTCATTCGCACGACAGGCAACTACGACACTGTTTTCGTACAAATTCAACACCTAACTGACTCACTTTAATCATGTTTTCGCTATCGCCTGGAGCTGCCGTTTGTCGCCGGTGTCGAACTCATGAAATGTTTTTTACGAAAATGGGATTTTTCCGACATTAGTTCAATTGGGTCCCTTTCAATGCTAGGCGACATCGCGGTAGACCAAGGCGAAGGTGGAAATACGAACTCGACTCTTACCAGAAGGACCGGCCCGCAGTAGCAGAGGACACGTGTGAGGAAAAGGGAGAGGGAGGCCTTTATATTTTATAACGGGCCAGATTAGATTACCTAGATTAGATTAGTTAAATTTAACTTCATGTTAAGTACATCAAAGTTACGTTTTCAAAGGACATCTCCTCTAAGTAGCGCCAACTGGTGGCGTAAACCTGAAAAGCCTAATTAAATATCGTTGTTAGACCAAACCCTAGAACTGCACAATAATGTAGGTTAGTAACGGTACGCGGCTACAAGCGGCGGGGCGCGGGTTCGATACTGCGCCGTGCATTCATTGCGTGTTATCTGTGGGGCACTGTAAGAGAGGCCATGTTTACTGTCAAACATTGGTGGTTCTAACGGTGGTGCCTGGGCCGGTGGGAAAGTGAAATACCAGAGAAGGATAGTAACGTAACACCACTTTACCGACTTGGTTCTCATATGATTCGGCCAGTTCGGATTATATGGACTTTAAAATAGACTTTGACCTCTGAGTTTGTTTCGGTGTTTCTCCTCAGGGTAGCTAGGAAACACCGGCCTCATCTAGTTTAAAATGACCAAAAAGATTGACATGTAAAAGTGCTACCTATGCTAAATCTATTTTTTTATTATATACTTTATTCTACACCTCATTTTATTACAAGCACTGGAAACTCAAAATATCATTAAAAAAATATATTCCATTTATCATTTACACTTCATACCTAGTACGCATGTTGTTCCTGCTGAGGCGCAGGGTCCTCTCTGTGGGAGTGGGATCCACCACGCTGGCTGTAGATGTGAATGTCACATTTCTTCGGTTTTTTAGTTATAGTTGTGATGCACTAGTAACAGAAAGTACTTGCATAGGTTCGAACCCAAGACCTACACCTCGCCTACAGTCACGACAGTTACCACTGGGCTCCCAGTGTTAAGTTGAGTTGGATACATTTGTTCCTAAGTGTTGAACATTGGGAACCCATTGGTAAGACTGGTGGTTCTGTTGCTGCTACAACACCACCAGTCTCAATGGGTATCGTAGTGCCCTGCATACGGTTATGTTGGAAGCCGACCCCAATATAGTTGGGAAAAGGGAGGTTGACTGAACATTGCAAACAATGTGTCAATCATTTATTTTTTCTTCGACTTTTACACCATTAGATACAGCTCTATTATTTGGTTATTTATTTACAATAAAAACTATGATAGATACGCATGGAAGCTTTTTTTTTAACTTTGTCCCAAACTAGGAATTTCTCCTGTATCGTGGGTGAGTTTACAAACATACAAACTCACATACATACACAAACAGCCAGACCCGGAACAACTATCTGTAGGCCATTTGTTCCGTGCGGGAATCGAATCCGCGACACGCAGCGCAGCAGCCAATTGCTCAACCACTGCGCCAACCGTGTCGTCAAATTATATCATATCAAACAAATTCTGTAGAACAGTATAGTTCTGATTACAGAATTAAACATTAATAAAGCATTCATCCATTATGTGAGAAATCGAGCAATGTTGGGTTAATAATTATTTAAAATTTGATCTGAATTTTCCATCGAATACGATTACTGTGAGTGAATGACCAGCTAACCAAACAGTAAACAACACCAAACGCACGTGGCTTTGATGTTCACCACCGGCTAGGGCTACGTAAACAAACTATACGCAGAGTTACTGTAAATATTGCGTTACCAACTATTTATTACTTACTAAACGATTCAAGGACTGGGACAGCTGCAGCAGATAGAGGTTTGTCGTGGGGGGAGGAGGGGGGGTCTTGACCCGCTGAGTAGGTTTTAGCGAAGTCACCACTCGCTCGCTTCATCACCGTATGGTTGAGAAAGAATTCTATGGAATATACCTAAATCAAGCCTCAAGACCCCAAAGAGATCATTTCTCCCAGACTCATATAGAACAGTTCATCAATAGGTGATGTAGGTCTACCACACCATTTGGTCAGTTGTTTTTTTCATCAGGAACGCTACTTGGAATACGTCCAGATCTGAGTCTACGAGCTGTTACAATTTATTTTTTACTTAAACTACTGTGTTCAACTGTTCATAAACCAGGACACATGGAACCTGATCCTGCATAGTTTTACAGCAGATCCTTTGTTCCAACGAACGCTTATCAAAATATTCCTTCCAATCATCGTTACGCTTATTTTTGTTTTAGCAAAACTTCTGAATAATCTAGGGTTATATTATAGTAGGCGCCAGATAATCGTGGAATAACGGTCATTGACCCACCTACAATTATTGACATTTTAAATTTGAAAAACGGAATTAATGACACAAAGCTGTCCCGAATCATCATCTCTCGTGATCCTTAACATTGTCTAATAATGAAAAACGATTCATATTTAATTGTTCAGGTACCTATGAACAGTTATTAGGGAAAGGTCAATATACTTTATTCCACATTTATCTGGCGCCTACTATAGTGTATTTATTATTGATAGCTACATTCAGCAGAATAGTTGCAGATATAATAATGAAGTAATAGCTGTGGGATAATTCTGATCACAGTAAACCGGTAAACGTTATTCTTATTTTAACTCAATTCAGTATCATCCTTCAGCTAATCAAGCAAGTTGTACAGCGCATGTTGACAACACGGGACTCAGTCCCCGGGACACGGGATACGGGACTCAGGAGCGTAGGGCGGCAGTCGGCGCCCAGCCGCCGCGCAGTCCACCTGCCCCGACGCGCCGCCCGCCCTACGAACGAACATCGAACATTATTACGATAAACACGAAAATGATAACTGAAAAGTTTTTGTGAGTGCTAAAGTATAAAAGACAGTGATATTAAAAAGTGTTGCCACGTTGAGTGAAGCTGATTTTTTGTGTTTTAATAATATACTTCTTTAACTTTTTGAAGGAACAGTTTTTGAATATTTGTCTTAAGTTTGATGAGTTAAAAGTTTGATAATCACCAGTTTTTAGTAAATATTTTGGAAGTGATATTTAATTAACCTACATATCGTCATGACTTTTGTTATTAATTACTATTTATACATTAAGTGTTAAAGCTGTCATAACAAGGAGGTAATCAAGTGCATATCCATGTCTGAAGACTAATTTAATAATATAATATGAGTGACTGTGAGTGGGAGATGCTCTAGTGATCGGGAATAGTTACAATAATAAAGGTGAGTTTAGTGCGTCAATGAATTTAACTGATACATTCATTCATCAGATTGGAACGAAATATCATAACATAAAATTTTCCGAAAAACAGTTTTCGGTAGTTTAAATAACTTGCATCCACTCAAATATAAAAATTAAACAATCTTTAATACCTATATATTTTAAAAAGAATTCAAAGGCTTTATAGTGAGAGATCGAATGTTAAACAACCACACAAATGCTTACAGGTTTATTTTACACCTATTAATTATTCATCTTATTGTACACAATCTAACTATATTTTTTAGTTTTCACAACCTCATCTCAAATTCTCAACACGACCTTGATAGTATGTGTCTACATTAGGAAGTTTTAATTAAAGAGATAATTACTATATTAACTATATATTGGAACTGCATTTAGGCACCTGTCCTAATCTAAATAATATTACAGGAATAACATCTAACTTAGACTAACTGTCAACTTAGCCTCAGAACTGACGAGGCAGCTGTCACTTAGGTTCGTTGCTTATAAGTAGGCACTGCTCAAACCACTGCCTTATTAGGTGTTATTAGTTGGCACAGAATGTATTAAGTCAGTGTCGAGGCATTTCATCACACTTCAATCCTAAATACTAATAAATATTATTAGAACATGTCAATAAAAATATATCACTTTATTTCATGCCAGGGATTCATTAATCTTAGATACCCAGGTACTGGTAATCTTGAACTCAAACGTTGTCTCATCCAACAGCCATACAAGTCATCATCAGCCATCGATACAGAAGTACCTGTCTTCTCAACCACATCATTCAAGATCCGATCACTCCTCGACACTTAAATCACAATAAACAAAACGAAGTAACACAAAAAGCATCAAGTCCACGGTGCACAGCGCATTAAGGCTAAGTGCCACATTCACAGATATGCTTAACGAACGCTTATCCGCCACTTAAGCGAGCAGAGCGAAACGAGCATCGCTTATTCATTACTTTTTTGCTAAACTTTGGGAGCCAATTAAGCGAACTGCTCGATACATTAGGCGTTTTATCGGCCTCACGTGATAATTCAATGCTAAGTGTGGATTGTATCTATATTGTTGCGCAGACGCAGTTCAGTATAATCGTAAAGCTGAATAAGTAATGGCGGTGCTAGACTTGTGATAAATCGCACTTTAATTAAGTCTCTGGCTCACTTTACTTAAGTTATCATTGTAGTTGTTGGCGAAGTTTTTTAGTGATATCGTTAATGAATAAAACATTCGAGTGCGAGGTGGCAATTAGACACGGAATATAAATGAGCAGTGCAACCATGTTGAGAGTGGAGTACGTAGCAGAAGTTGATTGATTTTGTTCGGGAGTGTTACAGGTTTACTAACCTTCAAGCTTTTGCACATAAAAAAAAAACATTAAAATAAAAGCTAACACGATAGAATTAAAAACATTAAAAGCCCCAATCCGACATACCCCTTTTGCGTAAGTATGGACATTTGCATCATCAATATTTATTCGGCCCTAGAATAAAACAAAATGTATGTTTTCCAGAGTGAGTGATGAACGTATAAAATTACTGAATGAGAGCTACCTTCAGATCACGTCTCATACCCCTCATTATCATATCGCTTGAGTTGAAGTGTCGTTTTCAAAAAGAGATTCACTTTTATAAAGTTTTTAAGTAATTCAAAGGGGATTTTTATGCAACGTACATATGCCAACAACTCTTAACAACTGTCCATATAATAATTTAAATAAGGTGTAATTTTTAAGTCGGGTTCCTGTGGCCCTAGGACATAACTTTGTACCTAAACCTCGGGTTTAACCAATCTTGCAACCCATTAAAACACAGTAAACCCATTGTGATGTATTCCTATTGGTTAACCAGTTAGGGCCAAAGTACCCCGACTGTTCGGTACAGACCTTGCATAAAATATGTGTCTTAAACCTTTGAGAATTGCTATAAAAATATACAATATAGTGTGTTTAAAGATTACCTAAAAGACACTGTATTATTTCTTTACTCCTCTGCCAAGACCTTATACCATACCTTGATTTATCAGACATTACCCTGTTAACAGAAACATATCTGGGAACCTATATACCACAATCCAATAACATGAACTGCTAATATCAAGTACACTGCACAAGTATACTTGTGTCGAGATACCGGTATCAGTACAAGGCAATCTAATGATCACACGGCTCGTATCTCGACAGTGTATGGCCAGTATTATCTGCATCATTTGGAACCTAGTCTCAACACTATGGCTGTGTTAGCACTTACACTTAATGGTCAAGTTAAGAGCATAGATTGCTTACTTTTTGTATTTATAATATGTGTTGGTGAACAAAACACTTTAGTCTAATTATCTACGTAGGACATCCATACGTTTCCGGGCTTTTTTTTTTTTTTAAGGATGGGAACTCGTCAAATGAGTTCTCAAGGGCGTGTTAGACTCTTACTGACTAAAACCCATGCGTGTTCCTTCTAAAGCCCTTTGCGTTCCAGGGCCGCGGTGACTCTTTCGAACAAATTCCGCAACCATACGTTTCCGGGCTAGCGACCGTTTTCGGGGCCCATTTGTTAAGTGTGTAAGTCACCCCTTACTGTTTTAAAGCCGTGTAGCTATATTAATTTCAGTGTTCGGGCAGGCTCCAATAGGCTACAATAGTTATTCGATAGTATACGGTAATAATAAAAACTTCTGTCAGTTAAACACAGTCCACGCATTTCCTAAGAAGCCGATTGTAACATAATTAATGTTACAATTCGCAGTTTCGTTGTACAGTCGAAGAAACTATTTGATACTCGTACATAGGCTGTAATCAGTCCACTAAACCTCCCGTGCCTATAGCCGTGGGTTGTCCTTGGCTATACTTGCAGTGTATACAGAGATAATTGTCGGTTGGTGCCTCATCACAATTAAATCGTCAAACGGGGCTTCTACGAGTTGGCTGCCTCCAGAGTCCCGAGAAATATTTAACTTGACTGACACGAAGAAGAATCTGTTTCAGATAGACCGAAGTTTTCAAAACATGAGGTACAAGGGAAGTTACTGCTCTTAAGATATTTAATAAAGATATAATACCCAAAGACAATTCGTGAATGTCCAGCCGGTGGATTCTGTAAACATGTCGAAGTGAAGGCTTGGGTGAAGTGATCACAAGGTGAGCTGTCAATCCATATAATCAACGTGTCACATGATCACGAAGTGAGCTGTCATACCATCTTGATTATATGGATTGCAAGCTGTCACTTCGACATGTTTACAGAATTCACCGGCAGTACCTACCATGCGCCACTCAGCGTCATAAATATCGCTCAAAGTTGTGCCAGTTAGCGCATTACTGCGCGGTGCACTCCACAGTATGCCCCTGTAGCCTGTAGCCCGTAGCCTGTAGTCTGTAGCTCGCCACAAACAGACAGAAATAGCTCCGGCCGAACTGCAAGTAATAAACAAACGCAAGTTAAATCTGTCACGCGATGCTGCGTTTACGCTGTAGTCGTTTACGGTGAGGACAGCAGCTGGGGTAAGTTACTTGTTCAACAATATGATCAACTGAGTCTATTGTTTTAATTACCATTTTTTACAGAGTTATTGTTGGTAACTTAATAAATATGCTTGAACTGTTTGTAAAATTACGAAAAGACCATATATATATTTATTGTGTCACTATGTTGCTATGTACTGAAAAAAAAAACATGTTGCGCCGACCCTAGATTAATTGGGATAATTGGGAAAAGAAAATGATAATATGTGTAATGTGGCCATGTATTGGGATAACTAAGGGTGTTTAATGATGCATGTGTTTTAAATTGAAATAATCCTGGAAACTGCATGAAGCCTTACTAAATCTGACAAAAGTAAGTCTGCTACCGCACTATACGAGATGTAATGGTCTAACGGTCAAACTAAGCCAGTAGCTGGAACCAGTAGCTCGTACTCCTTAAAGGCCTGACATAACTACGTGCAAACTGAAAGCCATAAACAAACGCGAGTTAAATCTGTCGCACGGTCGCTTTGCACGCGATGCTGCGTTCAAAACGCGGGGGCAAGTGCTGACGCTAGTAAACATTCATTACGTTATAAATCTGTTACATACTTATTGATAATAATAATTATGACAAATAAAATTAATCGCAAGTTTAATCTTATAAAAAAAAATATAAAGAGAGAGAGAGAGAAAGAGAGCTCAATTTTATAGAGAGAGAAAGAGAGCTCAATTTTATAGAGAGAGAAAGAGAGCTTTTTTAAATAAATAAGTGAGCTTAATTTATAGCATTTAATTGATTATGCATAAAGAACTTATGTTGGAGAGCTGACTATAAAAAAATAAAAAAAAATCAGTGAAACTGTCTTAAGAAGTATCTAAATCTAAATTTCTAAATTAGGAAATATTTATTTGTTTCTTACTTTGTTTGTTATAATTTGGCTCAAAAGCTACTCAACCGATTCTAATTTTTTTTTGCCACTATAAAGTTACATTATTAACTTCAAACAAAGGTTATATTTTATTTTCGAAAAAAAAACAGAGATCCCAACGCAAATTGCAATAATGTAACACAAACTAGAACAATTTTGCTTACTAAATTTATTATTTGTCGTGCGCTGACAAAACTATTGATGATATATAAAAATAATGTACTACATGATAAAAGTACCTAACCTATAAAAAAGTCGCGGCGAAAAGGTGATATGTCTTACTATTATGGTTAAGTCACAATGACCGCTTTTTTGTTCAAATTATTCAATCAAAACCCGGGTGGATTCTAAAAGTGGTGATTTTGGTATCATGATTTTATTTTATTTAAAATTACTGATTAAGGATTTATCCTTATCCATTTAAATGATTTGGTAATCAAGGTTGATTATGTACAAGTAAATTACACTTTAAATTATTCAAATCGAACTTTTCCTTTAACAGTTACGACGGGTATAAAAATATATAAGAAAGATTGCGGCTTGAGCGAACTGGGGAGAATGCTAATGCTTATCCCGATGAAGTCAAAACATTGATTTTAGTCAAATAAAAATAAGACTAACAAATGTGTAACGAAAAGGGGTGATGAAGTTTTCAGGGGAGGACATTATTGCTTGCTTCAATTTACTTGGAAATTGTGGAAGTGAAAATTATTAATGAAAATCGTTGTACTTAATTTTCCAAAACTAACCTTTAACAGGGGGTAGAGGGAGCGTTGAAGTTTGTGGAGTACCTACTAAATCCGCGAAGATGAAGTCTCAGGCGAAGTGCTAGTTTCGATATATGTTTATAAACGAATCCGCCTTTTAAGTAATCCTAGATGAAACTCAACTAATGGGTATTGGCCAAATAACGGTCGTGATTAAAGTGCATTGACTTCCTTACGTACCTTACAGCGCTCTGTATAACGAGATCGCATGTTTACGTATTCCCTAGCAACAGAACAGCATAACGTCCAGTAACTGTTCAAGCTACACGCTCTATGTAAACGGGGCTCGCCAGTCGCACGTGGCAGCGGTGACCGGATACACATTAACGTTACAGTCACTTGTTGACTATTTAAAGAATATTATATTTCTATGCAGCAAATATTACTGAACTTGATATTTGCTTTGTGTATTCCAATAATTGTAAGAAAACTTACTTGTCTTCGTGTATGATCTAAGTTATGAAGACTACTTACTTACATTTGATTTTACAGTTCATACTACCTACTAGATTTTCGAATAACAAAAAGGTCAAGACTTAAGTTTATTAGGATTAAGGGTGGCAACAGCAAAGGAAATACTTTTTTTAGGATTTCAATAATCACAGTGTACCATCCAATTAATTATATTGTAACACCAGCGGACTCACGCTAGTGCTACTTATGATATTATTATGAAATAAAACTATGTTTAAGATTTAAACTTCATAATATATTTGGCATCTGCCTTCAATGAACGTTGGTACCGGAGTCCCATATAAAAACAAAACATATTTTCATATTCAAATTCTCTTTTACTTTTTGCCAGACGCTTCCAAAGGGCTACCTTGTCTGCCAGAGACCTGGAGCCAAGGATATCCTCCTGACAATGTATTGAAAGGTGTGTTTCACTAACATTACGTGAGACGTGTGATATAAGATTTTGGAATAAAAAAGCTCATATGTTATGTTTAACACGAAACCTCATTTTACAGTGAGAAATGTCTATCCTATTTCCTTTTTCCACCTATTTAATGGGACAGTTTCCCGAACCTTTCCGACAATATTCAATCTCAACTTCGTTACCAACTGGCACCCTCCCATCCTCCCAGCGGCTGCTGACGAAGCAAGTAACGAAACTATTTCACTAAAGGGTGCGGAACTCAAAAATGAAAAGGCACATTCTTGGTTTCCTTGTGAAATGTAAATTTCGGGACCGCGGGCCCCTGCCGAGAACCTTCGATATTCTATTAAGATAACGACGCAAACGACGTCGTTTTATTATTGTGACTCGCGCCATATTTTCGTCATGCTGAAAATCTGTCAACTTGAGATATGGCGGTTTGGGGTACGGAAGATTTAGACAGGGCGTGCTGTGATTTTTACATACTCTGATATTAGGAAACTAGAATCAAGTTGGGCTATAACCAATCATTAAATGTAAGCCAACCTTCTGAAAAAGCAACTCTCAATGGACAAGATACTTATAAAGTATAATTTTGAATTCATAATTCATGGACAATACTGACCCGGTGAAACTGCTTATTTGGTTTGTTTCTTGTTGCTTTTGCCCTAATAGATATTGCCCTATTATTCTTGACTGACCTCGTCATGACTCAAACTTACTACTTACTAACCTTACTTTTAGGGCTAGGTATCTACTAGCCCTAAGGTAAGTAAAGTCTTCATTGTAAGCAAAACTACGTTCGGGCTCGCCACAATTGCGGCGGTAACTCCCCTCTTTGGGGAGTGGCTGGAGAGGTGCCACGCCGTCCTCACCTTCCGCCTGACACAGGTACTCACCGGACATGGATATTTCGGATTAAGCGGGAGGACACGCCCGGGTGTCAGCACTGTGAGGATCGCCCAGAGGACACGGTGGAGCATACGGTGGAGTTCTGCCCTGCTTGGGGGGAGCATCGCCGTGTCCTCGTCGAGGCGATCTGGGGCGGCGACCTCTTGCGTCCGGCCCTGATTAAAACCATGGTCCGGAGCGATTAGGCTTGGGAAGCGTTCACCTCCTTCTGCGAAGCATAATGGTAGCAAAGGAGGAGGTGGGCCGCGCGAGGGAAATAGGTACAAGACCTTCGCCCGAACTGCCGCTACAGAAGAAGACGCTCCGGGCGTCGTGAGTCGCAGGGCGGTCCCCGGCCACCGTAGGCGCGGGCCTGCGGACGGCGAGCGTTGGGTGGCTCGCTGTCCGATCACCACCAGGCCCGGGTCGATGGCGCGTTGNTTTCGGATTAAGCGGGAGGACACGCCCGGGTGTCAGCACTGTGAGGATCGCCCAGAGGACACGGTGGAGCATACGGTGGAGTTCTGCCCTGCTTGGGGGGAGCATCGCCGTGTCCTCGTCGAGGCGATCTGGGGCGGCGACCTCTTGCGTCCGGCCCTGATTAAAACCATGGTCCGGAGCGATTAGGCTTGGGAAGCGTTCACCTCCTTCTGCGAAGCATAATGGTAGCAAAGGAGGAGGTGGGCCGCGCGAGGGAAATAGGTACAAGACCTTCGCCCGAACTGCCGCTACAGAAGAAGACGCTCCGGGCGTCGTGAGTCGCAGGGCGGTCCCCGGCCACCGTAGGCGCGGGCCTGCGGACGGCGAGCGTTGGGTGGCTCGCTGTCCGATCACCACCAGGCCCGGGTCGATAGCGTGTCGTGTTCCACGCGCGCCTCAAATAGATGTCATCATAGGAGACGGGGCCTGCTAGGGCCAGAGCTTGCCAGGGTTGCGGAATTTGTTCGAAAGAGTCACCGCGGCCCTGGAACGCAAAGGGCTTTAGACGGAACACTTATGGATTTTAGTCAGTAAGAGTCTGACACGCCCTTTCACTCCACCCAGAGTGGAACAAGTCATTTGATGGTATCCTATCCTTAAAAAAAAGCGCATAACTACGTTAACACTTACTACCATAAAATAAACAAGAACACTTTAGTATTAAACATATTCACATTCGGGCAGCTCTACTACTTTCTAAGTCTACCTCACGTCCCCCAAAGATGGCGCGCGAAAATATGAATATTATTCAAAGTGATTTGTCATAAATTGAACAGCGCGGCTCGACGCACCGCCGACACTGCTGACACCCGCCCGAGCGGCGGCGTTATGTTTTGACAAACAACTTGACACTTACTGGCATATCACACTAGCTATTTCATCAATTTTTGAGCATAAAGTTAATTGAGTCTCGGTTTTTTCTTTAGATGGATATGATACAGCGAGCTTCTTTTGTTTAAAGAGGTTCTTTCAAATGAATTATGAAATCAATGTTTTCAGAGAAAACAGATTACAGGAAAAAGTAATTTGGTTTGTCTGTTTTAACTATGAGTATCGATAGAAAAATCTGATCATAAACGGTAAGGTTTTGTATAATTGTGAGTTTGAAATAGATTTCTGAGTAGGTAAACATTGTTGGAGATCCCAAACAAATAGATAAACAATATCTTGTCTGAACCTCATAGTTGTTCCAAAAAGCTGCTACAAATGCAATATTTTTACATTGCGTTTTACAAATAGGTACAGCTATCGATTTCCCTGCACTATTCGTACCCATCGAATTATTAAAGTTCCGTTACCATCAACCAATTAATATCGCTTCTCCGCCGCTGAATCACGACGCACCACTTAATATACCCAGCTGCATCGCAGGCGCAGCGCCTGTTACATAACGAGTAACCATCCAGTCTCGATCACCGGTCGGCTAAACTTCGGTTACCGCACTTACCGCGCTTGCCTTAAGGGGCGGATCCAGGAGTGTCTTCTTGGGGGGCTTGAGACTCCGCTGCTTTTTGTGATTTTTTTACTAAAAACCTACCCTGGTTTTTAGTAAAAAGCACAAAACAAAATATGTTGCACGCATAACAAGACTCCATGGACTACTTTTAGGGTTCCGTAGGGTAACCAACGGTACCCTGTACCTTATTACTAAGTCCGTCCGTCCGTCTGTCTGTCAGCGGGATGTATCTCAACAACCGTTATTGGTAGACAGTTGAAGTATTTCTATTGCCGCTTTGACAACTAATAAATTAAAAATAAACGGGGGCTCATAAAAGAAACGTGTTTTTTCGGTTTATTGTACGGAACCACGCGTGTGAGAGTGCGACTTGTACTTGGCCGTTTTTTTTATTACTTGCCCAATGACTTCTAAACTTTAAGACTACCAAAGATATCACGGTCTTTTGAGGAGGGGGGGAGAGGCTAGAGCCCCTTAACCCCTCCCCTTGATACGCGTGTGTATGCCTAATCACCGCTCGGGTAAATTTTCCGCTAAGACGTGAGGTCTCGTTCACTTAAGAACGCAGCGAATAAGTGCATCGATCAGTTCTCGAATTCCGCAGTAAATGGGAATTGAAGACTTTCGAGTAATTGCTGATCTTAAAATGCCCGGTTTGCCGATGACTGATTCTGTAATACAAATCTATAAATGTCTGACTGCTGATTTAGCAACGAAATTAAAAGTATTTATATTGCTCTGAGGTTCTAGTTGGAACGGTCTTATGTATTCTGCGTACCTACTTTAACTATTATGCTAAATGCATATTGCATTTAATACTTTTCATATTCTAATAAAATGTCTTATAAAACATGTAAAAATATTCCCAAAAGACTAACTTATTCTGAGCCGAAACGCGACGAAAATTAAAACTGTTTTAATACATAAATTCAATTAATATTTTTCCTTGTTTCAGGTAAGGACATCCCTAATTAATTCCGAGAGTCAACCCTGCTGCGCCGCGTAATTTATGCGCGGACATGTGTCGTCCCGGGCCCGGGACTGGCCGGGACTCGGGATTTTGTGGAGGGTTAACAGCGGTGTTTCCGATAGATTCGTAAGCTTTTTTTGCAAACTTTAGACCATAGTAAATATGTTATATTTTTTCAGTTTGTTTCATTATAGTCTTGTGTTTTTGGTGAACTACATTTATATTTGTTCTTCACTTTGTTTTATGTACGTACCATGTTGCAGCAAACTTAAACAGAAACAATTACGATTTCAAACGAAGAAGAGATTATACAAAACAAGTTAAATATCCATGTTTTACACGTTTCCACAGTAAGAACAGTCCCGAGTGGTCGTGAGTTGATTTAGATAAGTAGTAAACGCTCCGCGCGCCGTTAATACGGGGATCGTGCTCACGAGCAGTTATGCTAAAATTAAACTTAAACCAAAAACAGCGAATAATCCAGAACTCGACGAGTTTCCTACAAATAGTTGCACGCTTTATGAGGAAAGGAAATACCTTGTGTAATGACTGCACGGTAAACTGCAAATTGGACATCTAGATAGGCGGAATAGACAAACTTGAAATGTATTTCAATGGCGGAGGCGTTTAGGCTATTAAGGGTTCTGGAAATTCTACCCCCGAGGCTTCAACGGTGGTCGAGTCCAAAGTCACGGAAAGTAGCGCCGTTATCATAAACTAAATAGACCTCTGCAGACAGAGTTAAACAAAAACATTCTTTTCTACAAGACGATGCTGTCTGTGGTCACAATTGTCGCTAGAAAGGGCTACAAGGCTTGTAATAGTATGGAGTAGAATATAATACAAAACATATATCTTGCTCGTATGAATGTACAAGCGATAAACAGGGGAAGGGAAGAACTCAAAGGGCATCGAAAAATTCGTCCAAATCGCTGTCAACTTGAAAAGTGCTCAAAACACTGGCAGCGTTGCCACGTCGCATGGCAATGTGTTTGAACGTAAAGTAGAAGAAATTATAACAAACTAATGGGTTAATTAGCATTTACTGGGCGTCAGACATTGGGTGTCTTTCTTCTGGCACCCCGTGACATCACATGCCAAGTTTATGTCTTTTGTGCTTCATTGCTAATTCCTTCAGGAGTAACAGGCACTACGTATTACTTTTATTAAACCCGAGTTACGAGCGAATAAAATTACACCACACACTCGAAAGCCAATCAAAATTCAATTTGAAATAAACTTTTTGCAAGCTTTTTATTAGATTCTTTAATTAAATCAATATTTGAGTTTGTACCTACGCTATAATAATACTTTCAAAATTATGGTGCAGCGAGACATATTTTAATGTAAAACCAATAAAATGTTAATTAGAAAAGTTTTAATAAGCAAAAAACGATCTGGTGTCGTTAACTTTATGTGAGCCTGTTATAGGATGAATTGTACGTAACGTTATGTTTGTAAAGGTATGCTGTATGGTGTCAGCCGTACAGGAATAGCACCATCCCATCTCTTTCCGTGGGCGTCGTAAAAGGCGACTAAGGGACTAACCATAGAATGGGCAGCAGCATTCTCTGTACATTGCAACAGCTACAATGCGATCGCCAACCCGCCTGC
>NDFZ01004988.1:0-103140 GCA_002192655.3 Mamestra configurata
GTTTCCTCGTCGGAATCCATTCTGGCACTGAATGTACAAAACGCGAATCGCACACCGCGAACTGCCACCCGCGGCGTCTTCGCGGCGAGCTCGCTGCGCACCCGCGGCGTGTTCGCCGCGAACACGTTGCGAACTCGCAGCGAGCTCGCTGCGCACTCGCCCCGCTTTCCACTCGCTCGCAACTCGCTAGTGTGATAAGGCCCTTAGATATCGCAGCATAAGCTGAGATAGGGACCATTTTGGCCTCGCACAGATAATTATTTGATTATACTGTTTAGTTACTAATTTTATTTTACTGGTTTGTTTGTCTTGTGCGAGTCCCAAATAAACATTTTTTCTTTCTTTCTTTCTTTCTAAAAATAAAATTTCTTACAGAGAAAAAAGCACAAAAGTATTGCGTTTATATTAATATTCTTCCAAAAGAAGAAACGTCGACACAGTGTGTAAAGAGACAGAAAACGAAACTTAAAATAGGCTATACGGACTTAACTAAAGCATATTATTATCGACTAGATATTGCCCACGACTTCGTATATCGCGCATATCCCGTTTTGTTCCCGTTCCCGTATAGTTTATATCCTTCCTGATAAATGTGGCTATCATATACAAAAATCCTTTTCCAAATACGACTGGTAGTTCCAGAGATTAGCGCGTTCAATCAAACAAACTCTTCAGCTTTATTTATGTATTATATTATGGTATAAATAGATAGTATTATAGAAGTATGCGGTACAGAGAGTAAAGTCCCGCACACCTCCACTAAAATGGGAGGATGCTCCGACCAGACGGTTGTTGTGTCTGGTGGGCAACTGCCCGATGCGAACCACCCGGACTGTTGTATATGTTCAAATCGCGCGGAGAACTTTGCTTGCGCGATGCAGGATTTTAGATGGCGTTGCGGTTCTTTTTGTTGCCGTACAAATTTCGCTTCTTAGTTTTTTCATTTGGTGGCATCAGTGAGTCGGAACCGGAAGTCGCAGAGTTCTCGATGAGTCGGAACTGTGCGGTGTCTTAGTGTGTAGTAAATATACAAACAAATATGCACAAGTGAATTTATACATTTTACAGCAAAAATATTTTGTACCTAGTGGTTTTCTATGTATTCTTTCATTATATCACTATTAGGGACTTGATATATCCGCCACGCGCCCTATTCGCTTTGAATATCTACTAAGCCTCCACTATTCGTCTGTCTATCACCGGGTTGTATCTAATGAACCATAATAGGTACACCGTTTATTTTTTTTAAATTGATTTTTTGTGTATTTCTATTGCCGCTATAACAATAACTTTTAAAATGAAATCGGACTCAAAATTAATGGGTATACTTGCCGGTTTTTTTTTATTTTCTAGTAAATAAATATTTAAACAAAACCGTAGCATAATAAATCACGAATAAAAGAAGAAACATAATAAAAACTCCGCCTGGTAACCCGTTTTTTTAAGGATGGGAAATCATCAAATGACTTTTTCCGCTCTGGGCGGAGCGGAAGGGAGTATCAGAAAATCCACCTGTGTTCCTCCTAACGCCCTTTGCCTTCTAGGGCCGCGGTGAATATTTTGAACAAATTCCGCAACAACCTGGTAACACTGTTATTTTATGTCATCAGAAATCTGGCAGCCCACAAAATATGATAGATATAATAATTCTGATTCTCAGTAAACAGCAAATTGATACGGGAGTGAAAGCTTGTATGGCAGCAGTCTATTAATACGGGCTTATTCGTCCTTCAATATTCAGTAACAAAAATAATTACATATTATAAAACAAGCAAGCAGGTTTTCTCTATGAGTTTTGCTTCATGCAGACGTTCCCTCTTCAAACAGTAAGAACAATCAAAGTCAAAGTCAAAACGTTTATTTCAATTAGGCCATTAAACGGCACTTTTGAACGTCATCGTTTACAGTTCAGTAAAATAATAATGTTACATGAATAAAGTGACTCTACTGTCCATTCGGAAAGGTAGATTCTTATGGAGAAGAACGGACAAGAAACTCCATAGTTACTCTTTTCAAATAATGATTTTACAAAATTTGGTGTACAAAAATTAATTTAATATTATGTGAGGACGATGCACCCACAATATGCTACTTATAAGAACAATGATAATTTGTTCTTATAAGTAGAACAGAGGTAAACTTATTCATTTTCTAAAGAAATTTAGGTAAATGGTACTCACATATTTACAAATATTGGAACCATTAATTAAACAACAGTGTGTGAGTCAACAGAAAAATAAAAACACAAAAAAAAAATAGAATATCTATAAAGTTAATACATAAATCAACCAAGTTTGACCTTTTGTCTACACCCTTGATTGTCCTATGGAGCAGGACCAGCATGTACGTCTTAATAGCTCAAATTGTTTTGTTTTTGTAGTGTTCAGGATTTAAGTATACTGGATGTACTTTTAACATGAGTTTTAAATTTTCTTTCATTTNAAAAATAGAATATCTATAAAGTTAATACATAAATCAACCAAGTTTGACCTTTTGTCTACACCCTTGATTGTCCTATGGAGCAGGACCAGCATGTACGTCTTAATAGCTCAAATTGTTTTGTTTTTGTAGTGTTCAGGATTTAAGTATACTGGACGCACTTTTTCGTAATTCCTTGTGTCTCTAATATTCATTAATATGTTCAATGTCATGCATACCTGTCGTTAGCATGGTTACTGAAATGCCGATTTTGAATGTAATCTTTATTTGAATTATACGTGACAGTGCTGTTGGTGTGTTTATTATAAATAAATAAACAAAGCCCCCGCCGCGTCTGTCTGTCTGTTCGCGATAAACTCAAAAACCACTGACATATTTTCATGCGGTTTTTGCTAATGGATGAGGTTATTCATGAAGAAGGTTTAGGTGTATAAGTTGTCCTGAAATTTCTACGTGAACGGAAAAAAACGGCAAAAGTTAATATGAAACAAAACATTTCTGTCCTTTAAATTAAATAATTATATCGCGTTTTTATTTAATTTTAACATCTCAACCACTGAACCAATATTGATGGTTGGAAAAGGAAAAAAGTATATTTTATGTCGGGAATAATCCGCAAAATCAGTAGCAGATCAGAAGTGAAAACATTATAAACAGATAAAATAATATATTGTTTATTTGTAAAACGTAGTCTCTGGAAGTGCTGATGCGATTAAGAAATTCCTTGTATTAATTAAAAGCTATAATAACACTGATTGTTACTACAGTACCACGTTTTATTCCAGGAAAATATACGGTTCCCGACATGGATATAATGCCAAGTCGGGAAAAACCAAAAAAAAAATTCTTTCGTCTTGCGATTTTCGTAATTTAAGATATCTTCTCAAACCATACGTGACGAAAAGGTGTAAAAGAAAATTAAATATCCTTCCTTTTGCACGAGCCGAAAAACTTGAGCAATTCCGTCTTTTACTTTGAGGAATACTAAAAACTTCTTTCGTAGACCGGAAAAAAGGTAAGCCGTATAAAATCTATGAAGGCGGAATATAAAAGGACAATTTGAATTACATATGTACCTAACTATTGTTAGAAAAACTTATTCGTTTTGGCATAAATAACATTTGAAGTATTTGGTACCATATTTTTCTTTTGTAAAAATAATATTTCTTTCTTAGAAGACTTCAATTCGAAACAAGTTTTTACGATTCAGCTACTCCTGAAACCTTTTTAACCTTTCCCATAAGCCAGTCAAGTCCAAGTGGCTTTTAAAAGGTATTCTTTTTATGGTTTTGGGTCTAGAATCAGAAAAACAACTGCCTTATTCAAGCTTAATTTGGTCCTCCGATCCAAAAAGGACACAACCATTGACAAAAAAAAATGTCAACCGACATTTGGCTGCCAGAAAGAAAGAAAACTCTATAAATTGCTTTTGTAACTCAAATTTTGTAAATAAGCTTTTTAAAATTCAAAAAAGGAACATTCACACGATGTCGACGTAATACCGCATTGCGTACGAAGCCACCGTTTGCTTGGAAAACCCGCCAAAATATATTATTCGTTATCTATCCCCCGGGTGCGGTCCATTTACTCTCGTGAACATGAAACACTATTGGTCCGCATACTATTATATTTAACACGTGGACCCAGCCTCTGATTCCTATTAAGAACTATTGTAGTTTCACAACCCACCGCTGATTTATAATGGCGCTACTGTTGAAGGTAAATTGCTTATTCGGCTTAAAATTGTGTTACCTCACATAATTTTACTGGATTTTTAATTAACATATTTTACAAAGATAAGTTTATTTTCATAAAATTATGAAGCTTTATTCAGTGGTAAAAACGTTTTTAACCCTAAAATGCAAATGAGTTTTTGAGTTCAGCGAAATTATTAATAACTGAATTATAATATGATTAACACTTAGAAGTTAATGCCGAATGTCAAAAGCAAGGGTTACGTTAATTGAGATAGCAAGGTTAACATTCTGGATTAATCTGTTCGTAAATTTGAAACCCAATTAGTAGGGTTACTCAGACTCTCTTAAGATAGGGCTTATTGATCTGACATTTAGAGCAAAAACGTCTAATAATCAAAGTCTACGGGCATCTGTTTCATTAAGTATTAGATCCCCTTTAATAATTGGCTGAAGGCCTAATGCCTGGCTGCTGGCCAAAAGCCCCTTATCGCATATTAAATATAATTGATGTTTTTACTTGTTTACTGAGTGTTAGAAATGTCAGACTCACCATGTTTTCATTCATACAGGGTTTCCCAGAGAAGTGTCTGGTCATATTTAAGGGTGGTGTTCCGTAGCGGCTATAGAGCACAGAAACAATATGAAAATAAAAAAATAGACTTTTTTACTTTTCAAGCAGTCTTATGCAGTTAGTGGAATTGAATCTGTAATTAAACTAAAATAAATACCACTAACTGCATCGGACAGTTTGAAAAGAGTGTTTTTCTGAATTTTTTGACGTTTTTAGCGGTCTAATAAAGGAGGAAGTTCTCTGTGCTATGAATCTTTTTTTGTTTAGAAGACTATTTTTCCATACTGGTCCCATTACAATTTGGTGAAGATCTGATGAAGAACTTCGAAGATTGGCAACGGAACTCTTCAATTTCGGAAGTCGGTGTCAGAAAACGAAGAAACAGCCGAAAACACCGACTTCCGAAATTAAAATAACTTTATACTTTGTACTGTCTTTTTTTTCGAAGTCGGTTGTATTTTTTTGTAAAAACCTTTTTTTGCCTAATTGTACAGCGGATACAGAACACCACCCTTAAATATGACCACGAACTTTTGGGATACCCCGTACAATAAATATCACAATATAAGACATTTTTAACCATTTTCATGCTTGACTCACTATGATAATGTTACATCCTATTTTTACGCATTTAAATCTTGGTAAATCCGCTTATTTTTTTAATTTTTTTTTAAACAATCAAGTTTCAACGGTTGAATAATTTGTAACAGATACAAATACAAACGCACTACCTGTACTAGGACAGTATAATTTATATCTCGGGTGTATGATCCTATAGCATGATATTCGATTAAGTCGAGTGCAATAGCTGGCGTCTGCTATATTTAAAAAATAATTGCTTAACTAGCAGAAATAAACCAACGTAGATTACAAACCTAAGAACACTTTGGTTCTTCGAGCCGGATACATATACCAAATTTCATCCGTCACTAGCTCAAACACTGGTAACATTACAAAAGAAGTCACGGACAAAACCAAATGGCACAAGATTAATATAATACTACTAATAACCAGGATTTTTGTAAACATAATATGGTTTAAAAGAGTGTCCGTGGAGTTTATTGCACGTTCTTCTCCATAAAGATCTTTGCTTTGGAAATAGCTTCATGTTTTTGACGGACTGACTTTGACAAAGCAAAAGTACCTGTTAATGGTTTTTTTTAAATAAAACTTGACTTTGTACATCGCTAAAAGAAATACATCACAAACCAGATAGATCCAGTCGTTAGAACTGAAACCCTCGAATCAATCACTGTAGTGTTGTGCAAACGCAGTACATTTGACTCTTATTATGCCTCTCAATCATTTTCCAGCAGTCTTCGAGAGTGATGGATTGAGAAGGCTGCATACGTCAATTGGTACCAATCTTTCATTCGATGCAATGGATGCTGGGATGCAGAAGCGGATAAAACTTGGACGGTTGATCGATTGGAGTGGATAGTGGAGTTTTATGGTTATTGAGACGTTAGTCGGTGAAAAATTGCTTGGCTTTAAAGATTTCTATCGGCATGCCTTTGCGATGAATGCTCTTTCGGATAGTACCGGGTTGTTTTTTTTTTTTTAACGTGGCCACTCGCAGTTTCACACGCTAGGGTTGGTTAGTGCTTAGCCGGATATCAGGTTTTGTTCGGTTTGTGGACAAATGGAAGACGACAGTATGGTTGTGTGTCCTGGTAATTTTTAATACAAACAAAATTCGTTGGGATAAACAATATCAAAATTATTTAAGACAACAGATAGATGAAAATGGGTGATTCCCCATCTGAAACCAATGATTTTTTTTTGTAATCGGATGTTTTTTTTTTTTTCTGTCATATTTATTGGTTATAATCTAATTGTTTTATTCAATCTAATTTAATTTTAATGCTTTGTTATTTTGTTAAATTTATTTTTATTTTTATAATTTAAAACAAAATAAATTATGTGTAAAGAATATATGAAAAGTATGTTACTATGCCTTTTTTATTTGAGTTTTATTTATTAATTTAAATGATTGTTATTATTTTCAATTAGAAATTATAATTAGAATATTTAAACGCAGTTGACGGCAGGACATAGACATCTATCTGTACCTTTTGCTTACCATTGTTCTAAAAATATTTGAATTTGAATTTCATCTGCTGAGCCTAATATTAAATTAAAGCTTATACGAAAGGTTTGAAAGTATCATGTTAAACAAAATTGTTCATCTGGAACCCTTTGCAAGTGAGTCCGACTCGTATAAACTTGATACCATGGTAAATATTGTCTATATTACCTTTCTAAAATATTGTCATTGAATTGAAAACTTACCCTGTATAATTTTGAGTAAATAATACAGTTTCCGAAGTAGGTGACTTCAATTTGGTTAGAACCGCAACTGAATCTTAGAATATTGACCTAGTAGGTAATTGGGTTGCGGAAGTCGGACTTCCGATACCCATAACTTGGAAATCTTAGAAAATCGAGTTATAGATTAGTTCTTCGGAAGCCGCACGGGTCGATCTTCAAGGTTAAGTAACGCTTTCTGGGGTAGATTTGTGGATGGTGGCAGTCGTAACGGATAGTCGGAAGCCAAGAAATCTGCCCCTGGAGGCAGATTTCTTGGCTTCCTTGGCTTGTTAAGGGATATCGTGTTACCCAGTATCGGATCGTGGACATAAGTTAGGCAGTTGCCCCATGTAAGAAACTGGTATCCTGCTGTATCCAATTAGACTGGAAGCCAAACCCAGTATAGTTGGAAAGCACAGGGATGGTGCCCGCTAGGGCCAGAGCCTGCCAGTGTTACGGAATTTGTTCGAAAGAGTCACTGCGGGCCTGGAACGCAAAGGGCTTAAGAAGGAACACGGTACGTTTTAGTCAGTAAGAGTCTGACACGCCATTCCACTCCACCCAGAGCGGAAGAAATCATTTGATGATTTCCCATCGTTAAAAAAAGCACAGTTGGGAAAAGGCTAGGCAGTTTGTAGATGCAGGCCCACGGATTCACAGTTATATGAGTAAATCAAGGGGAACAGCCAGACCGCTTGCTGCTAGATACGATACGGCCCGGGATCATTTATACTTATGGTGGTGACTGCTGGAACAGCAATGTTAATTTATTTATTTAACAGGGCTGGGTTTTTACCGTGATCAGAGCATAAGCATTGCCATACAACGTGGCAATGCTGCGTCAGTCAGTCTTTTGGGTGCACTTCCAGTCGACAGTGATGCGGATGAATTTTTTGAGGCCTAATTGTAGGGTTAATTTAGTTCGGATTTTTTTTTATTTGTAGTGTATATAGTTAGTTAAGTATACAATTTATTAAAACATTTGTGTAAATAAATCAGTATTTGTCTCTTTAACAGTCAATGAAATGACAGAATGTCAATGTACACACACACATTATAGTAAACAGCCAACAAAAATTAGCAGAAAAATAGGTACAAAGGTGATGCATACTTCTAAAATCTCCTCCATAGTACCTGTGAAGGGAGACTTGAAATAAAAAAGATATATAATATCTATAATAATGACGACGTAATACTGACGTCCAAAAAATGCTAGCTCACAGCCTGACAAACTCATCACAATCAATTTTTTTTATTTTTTTTTTATTTAATATGGCTTTGCACTTGACTCTAGTCTAGGTCATAGATAACAGAGACAAAGTCGACGATGGAGCGAGCTTACCCAGAAGAAGCCTGTTTACTCTAATTTTGAAAAGATTAGGGTTGTATGTTATGTTCTACTTTTTAATTATTCTTTTTTTTTTAGTCCCTACTGCTACGTTCTACGATTCTATGATCAGTAGTATTAAGCCAATTTCTGACTATTTAATGTACCAGATTTAATCCAACTATAAAAAAATGCAATGTCAATTCTTCACTTTAAATATTCATAGAATACAACAAATATTCTACACCACGATTCCATATAAAGTACAGCTACAAAAGTGCATCTCGTTAAAATGGAAGCATTCCCGGACACCGATAGGAAAACGCTATCCGGAAGTATGTGTGAATAACGATCACCTATCTAAAGACGTGACCACATCAGTGAGGTTTACCCGCTCAGCTCGATCAATTCATGTGATAGCGAGCGAGCTTTTAAAAGAATATTTGTCAGGTGATCAATCTCGAATGCTCTTATTGGAGTACCGAAAAGTTGAGCCAAAATTTGTAGTGGTTGGTTTTGTTTATGTATGAGTGAGTTGACTTCCTACTTTCAGAAAGTAATACGACCATGTGACAATGATGCGAAAATAATTTTTCACTGAAACTGATCTCGTATGATTGATATCCATAGAAATATTGCTTTCAAAAGGTCACCGCTCTTATTTTAGAGTACATCTCTTGTCATTATGACCCATCGATGATGATTTTCGCTAGCCGGATGAATGTGTGAATAACTACCACTTATCTAAAAACGTGACCACATCAGTGAGGTTTACCCGCTCAGATTGATCAATTCATGTGATGGCGAGCGAGCTTTTTCAAGAATATTTGTCAGGTGATCAATCTCGAATGCTCTTTTTCATCCATAAAATAAAATTGGGGTGCCGAAAAGTTGAGCCAAAATTCGTAGTGGCTAATTATTTATGTACGAGTGTCTTGGCTTCCTTGGATTAGAAAGCAATGAATTCATGTGACAACGATCGACAACCGCTTGGTATCGAAATTGATCTACGAATGATGTATCCATAGAAAAATTGCTTTTAAAAGGTCATCCCTTTTATTTTAGGGTTCATTTCTTTTTGGCTAATATTAGGTTACACCAGAACTTGGGTCAAGCGAAGTGTCAACTAGGCGTTTGGATAGTTCTTTAAATATTGCATGAGCTCTCAGAGGGAGACGAAGCTATACAAACTATAAAGCAAATAGCACTATCCTGTTTACATCATCGGAATTGGATGGCATTAGCACGTCATAGTAGGGCCACTGTTTAAAGAACTAGCCCACGGTCTACAAGTTTCATCTTCAAACGGCTCGAAAATCTATACTTGAATTAAATTAATTTCTTTAAATAAACCAGCAATTTAAACGAAAAAATCTGCTACAATTAAGTGAACCTATGCTTAAATTAATTACTTTAAAATAAACCAGTAACTAAGAACGAAAAAATGTGCTAGAATAAAGTAATAATTCTTATTAAGCTTCATTTGTCATAATTCATTTCAGAAACGTAACACTTATAATTGCTTTTAAATACAGAAAGACCTAATTAACATCCACAATTAAGATTTCCCAAAAAGAAAAAAAAAACCTTTCTCTTCAAAGAAAAATCTTCTCAACGACCTCTAAGTCCACCCAAAATAAAAGGCAACATCGCCCTTAATAACCTACTCAATTCAATACAAGCGGACACCGCTTAGGTAATTAGGAACATTTGTCACAGAATTGTTCTAATAAGTTGTCCTAAGCCAACAAACTGGGTACACGAGGTACAATCGTGCCGTAAATTTCAGCACAATTAAGTCTCGGGCCCTTTGTTTTTGATTAAGTATCTGCGTGGAATGGTGTACAGTCGGGTACGGAGTGGCTTATCCGATTAAACTGTGCTGACAGCCGTGCCCCAGGCTATGGGTGATAGTTTGATGCAGGACTATTGGCGGTGGTCCTTTTTGGAGTTATGTAGCTAAACGGCAGATTGACTGTCTGTACGAATGTTTCAAAGCTATTTTACTCGAATCGATGGAATTAGAAGGGAGGTATATTTTATTAATTGAAAAAAATGAATGTATTTCTCCCCGTACCTACATGTTACAGAGGAATGAAAAATGAAACAGTGCAATTAAAGTTCTGAGGTATCATTGGATTTTAATAAGAATAATATAATGTTCTTTAGTGAGTTTTTGGAGTTTACTCCTTAAGAAACAATTTTCATATTTAGCCCGCGATATAAAAAAAATACGAGGAGTAAAATCGAGCGTTAACTAAAAGTGAGGCGTTACGTAGAAACGTTAAAGTACGTTGCACAACGTACTTTGCGCACCTTTCATTCGAGATTATGTATGAGTATATAATATATACTCAGCTTCTTTAAGATGCTTTCATTTACCCTCTATTTACATAATCTAAACAATAATAGTTCTTAAGGAGTAAACTCCAGTCGTGCGTCTGAGCTGACACACACTTTTATTATTTATTTATGTCAATTTGGCGAATTCACTTCTAAAGCTCGAAGCTCGACAGTCTATCTCGCCAAAGGGTACCGTATTACCCAGTTACAATCGCTCCATGAAAAATTCTGGTATTCAACTGCTATCTGCTTAGACTGGAAGCCTAACTTCGAAAATTATTTTTTTACTTCTTTTATTATTATTTCGGCTGGCCTGTTGGTCGAGTGGTTAGTGACCCTGACTGCCAAACCGGAGGTCGTGGGTTCGATTCCCACCCAGGACAAATCTTTGTGTGATGAGCATGATCATTTGTTCTGTGTCTGGGTGTAATTTATCTATAATATGATTAGAAATATATAAGTATGTTTATCAGTTGTCTGGTTGCCATAGCACAGGCTCTGCCTAGTTTGGGATCGGATGACCGTGTGTGAGTTGTCCCAAGATAATATTATTATTATTATTATTATTATTGACAAATTTGTCTTTCATTGTTTCTTAAAGAAATACTGTAGACCAATTTTTGCCTTCAAAAATCAATATTGTACACGCGTAAATAAAAATATTCATGTCTACCACGGAACCCACCATTGACCGATCCGACACGCACTTGGCCGGTTTCGGTCCTTTGAACTAGACGACATTTCTGACGACTGTTAAGTTGAATGTGTCACCTTTTATTAAATGACGGAAAAGTTTCCCTTAGCCATGTCTCTGGTAAAAGCATTTCCTTCCTACTTATATTATAAATACGACAGTGAGTCATTCTGTGTTACTGTTTTCATCGTTTTCGCGTACTTTAAGTGAGAAACACTTCTTCTTTAGAGCCGTTGGTCCCGGCTGTCATTTGTAGAACTTTGGCAGTCATTACGGATAGTCAGAAGCCAGATAATCTGACACCAGTCTTGCCAAGGAGCACCGTGTTACCCAGTTAATGGGTTGTTGAGGTCTGGTAGGCAGCCGCTCCACGTAAAATACTGGTATTCAGCTGAATCCGGTTTGACTGGAAGCCGACCCCAATATAGTTTAGAAAAGGCTAGGCAAATGATGCTGACTTCCTCTTTGGATAGAGAACGATATAAAACAATTTTGCAAAGGCCTATGACAAAATTATTACAGTCGCACGTGTCGATTTTTAGGTAAAACAATGCTTGCCAAGGACAGCCTGTAGTTCTTTTTCATACAGAGACTCCTCCGTACTTCGATAAGCACGTTCAACTGTTGGTCCCATTGTGCGTGCAGCTAAGGAGTGGAATTCCCTGCCAGAGTCTATGTTTCCTGATAGCTATAATCAGGGAGTCTTTAAGTCAAGAGGTAATAGGTTATTTCTGGGCAAGCGTGCTAGATGAGAAGTTATATTTTTTTTTTTAATAACTTCTCATATCGCAAATCCTCTCTTAATGCTCCCCCACACTCCCCAAAGAAGGTCCCTTCAAATTTTCTGGGACCAATAAAATATTCAATAAAATAATTATAAAACACAACGCACAGCCGAAACTACTGGTCCTAGAAAGCTGAAATTTGGCATGTAGGTTCCTTAAACTATGTAGGGGAGCACTAAGCCATACCATACTCTGGGTGCATCGTCCTCACATAATATTAAATTAATTTTTGTATACCAAATATTGTAAAACCAGTTTTTGAAAAGAGTTCTTGTTCGTTCTTCTCCATAAGAATCTACCTTTCCGAATGGACAGTAGAGTCACTTTATTAATGTAATATTATTATTTTACTGAACTTTAAATGATGACATTCAAAAGTGCCGTTTAGTGGCCTAATTGAAATAAACGTTTTGACTTTGACTTTGATTTCCCAAAACTCCTACGGGAACGGGAAAAAACGGGATGTGCTCGTACGAAGTCGCGGGCAAAAGATAGTAAATGATAAAATATCTCACAAATATTTTCACGCAGCCTCATTCTTTCTACCACAAGACCAATGAAATGATGTTTCCAATTAACTCTACGATTTCTCATTCCCTTTGTTGATTGGGACGATTTACGTGGGATAGCAAACAGCTGTTTTCTCCTATTTTTCTTTCGGTGAGAATTGTTCTCGTTCGATCAGGTTTTTATAATGACTCCTATACGTTATAAGCCTGAATGTTACAAGATGGACGATACGTCCAAAGGCTCTCAAAGTAGTACTCAAGATTTATTTTAGTTTAAAACAGATGATTCACAGGTATATTTTTTGAAAGGGGTTGTTTCAGAAAATAAAATTGAAATATTTGAAATGAAATACAATTACAAATTAAAAAGAAAACATTCTGCCTTAACAAAAATAAATCTTTTGTCTCGTTATTTTGCAATAGTTCTGCACTTGGCCTTGGGTGTACTTGCGTAGTGTGGTGGTAGTGTTTCATTGAGTGTGGGTGCTCCATTCCATTTTATATGTCTAAAGGGATCGACGCGAGTCCTTGTACCTATGGTTTCTAAAGGCCTAGGACCCAGAGTCCCGAAATGACATCCAAATTTTATTATCTTTTAAGAATACAATTTCATTCAATTTTTTTTTTTTGTTTTTGTTTGTTGTTTTAATAACACGGAAAAATACGTTGTAATATTTTCTTTAACGCCGAAAGACAACTATCTAACGATTATTTACCAAAACTAAACTAGAGTCACAATAATTCACATTATTCTTCACAAGTTGTCAACACATTCATTCATCCCCCATTTTTTCCCTACGATCCTGAACTAAGATAAACCAAGGCACATACAATACCGTATTTTGTCTGGGAACCCTTATCCGCGAAAATGAAAAGTATAGAAGGTCGAGTCCATCCATATCAGCCGAAAGACGTCCACTGCTAGACAAACGCCTCCTCTAAGACTTGCCATAATCGCCACGCTTGGCAGGCGGGTTGGCGATTGCAGTGTAGCTGTTGCAATGCTCTGGTGAGTCCATTCGGTCGGCTCCATATAACGAGCGAAAACGCATGCACACACTTCACATACAGTGAGTGGAAACGCACTCGCGACCGGCATTGTTTGAGACCGCCACACGAACGCGTCTATGTGTGCGTGCGTCTGTTTTCACTTTTTTATGGAGCTAGCCTTCGCATCATTAATTAATTTATATTCTCATCTGCTCAGCCCTTTTCCAACTGTATTTGGTGTCGATTTTCAGGCTTCTTACTACCCATTATCCGAAGTCCAAGATCCATAAATGACAGCCGGCTAAACGTGAACGATTTTCTTAATATACATCGATGACCATCCATCCATGTATTGGTCACCCGTCTACGAACCAAGCTCAAAAACCTTGATTAACTTCGAATATCCACGCGTGCGACTGCTATAACCAAAAAGCCTGTACGAGCTGGCCTTCTGAACCAATCTACTTTGTGCCAAAGCATAATCAACTCAATGAACGCCCCAATTACACGTCCCTCTATTTGATTGTAACAATTTGTTAGGTATAATAAACAATTGCGATATTCTATTGTTTTCTTTCATTTTCACGGAATGTTTAGGCATTGTTTTGTTATTATTGCTCAGTAGCATGATTTATTATACTACGTTTTTCTGGTAACTTTGCTACCGCGGCCCACCTGAACCGTGTATTACCCCAATTGTGAGTTTTAAATAAATAGTCCTTGAAATGTTTGAATTGCTACTTAATTTTGTTGACTTAGCTTTTTCCCAACTATCTTGTAAAATACTGGTATTCAGCTCTATCCGGTTACACTGAAAGTCGACCTTAATAAAGTTGGAAATAGGCAGACAGTTTGATTTTATTTAAAGGTGTAAATGTTATCGATATAGTAACAATAGTCTCCGAATAAAATCGGAGTACACAGCACAGGGTAAACTCACACCTATACATATACCTTGAAGTATTTTGGACCGTGCACACGACACCGACTTTTGTATGCGCAGACTTCGAACTGTGAAGAAAAAATTTCAGTTAAATGCGAGTCGGACTCTCACACGAAAGAAAAAATACGTTTCTTATTATTCATTCAAACTCAAAGTCAAAGTCAATTCATTTATTTCAACTAGACCATTAAAAGGCACTTTTGAACGTCAAATTTACAGTTTGAAATTAAAATATAAGTGACTCTAGTTGTGTCGTTGTAGTTGTATGTAGTATTTTTTTTCTAATAGCGGTAATAGAAATACACTTTCTGTTACAATTTCAACTGTCTACCTATTATGATTCCTGAGATACAGCCGGTGTGGACGCACTATTAGGCAGAGGTATGTCAGCGGAAAATTGCAAACGCCGTAAGATTATAAAATATCGCGGGAAATTATATATTTATATCCTGGGACAACTCACACACGGTCATCCGATCCCAAACTAGGCAGAGCCTGTACTATGGCAACCAGACAACTGATAAACATACTTATATATTTCTAAATACACACATATTATACACAAATTACACCCAGACACAGAACAAATGATCATGCTCATCACACAAAGATTTGTCCTGGGTGGGAATCGAACCCACGACCTCCGGTTAAGCAGTCAGGGTCACTAACCACTCGACCAACAGGCCAGTCAATATTTAACTATTTTTTCTTAATAAGACACAGATAAATGGGAAACTATTGCATATGGAGAAATTATAATCTAGTAAAGTTTTACTACAATTTTACGGAATCTGCAATTTTCCGGTGACACATATATGTACACCAACATTTCTTTAGTTATATTTTAGTCCCATATAATAGGGACCAGGGGATCGTATCAGGGTTCCGTTTCCATTTGCCTTCGGAATTCTAGAAATCGAGACTTGTGTGTTGCAGTGGCCCTTGTCTCATGTCCCATTTTCTGTTAAATGAGAGTTGTGGTAACACAATTTCTGCTTCGCGGTGGCAGTACTATGCGTTGTGTTCACTCACCACAGAATTGTGTGCTCACCCTGTTTACACTCAGAACTTCTGTCATTACTACAATATATTGTATAACTCATATGGAAACTGTTTGTATTGAAACTGGGTGGAATATGGCAAAGGGCACATCAGTCTTGTTTAGCATAGTAGCATAGTAGCATATTAAGCCAATTCAGCCTTGTTTATAAAATAGACTCATCATACGAATATGATTAATTTAAATACTGATTAAATTCTTAATTCGAGTTTAAGTAGTAGAGACCCAATGGAAAATTACAATCAGCAGAGAATGCCTATGGGCCTACACATTATCTACCGATCAACTTATAGATTATTGATATTTTTATTGAATCTTCCATTCACTATTTAAATTATATTATCATATCGTTAGAATGCATCTATATATATATATAAATGAACCCCTATTTCTCCTGGTCACGCTATAACTTGAGAACGTCTTGACCGATTTGGCTAATTCTTTTTTAAAAAAGGAAAGGTTTAAAAAAATAGGTAGGTAGGTAGGGTAGGTAAGTACGTAAGTAAGTCGTAGGTAGGGTAGAAAAGAACCTACCCTAGGTATGTAGTGTAGGTAGATGGGGTAGGGTAGGGTAGGTAGATGAGGTAGGGTAGGGTAGGTAGAGTAGGGTAGGTAACGGTTGACGGGAGGTGACGGGAGCGAAGCCAAGGGCACAGCTTGTTATTTTATAAATATGCCTTATAAGATTCTTACTGCTGGAATACAAGCTTCTTCAGAGGGGCCAGTAATCACCACACAAGCCCAATGCGGGATGGTGAATTTCAGATCCCTTTGAACTTTTGGTTTTGGGAAAACCAGAACTGTGTCTCTGTCTCGCACACGAGTCCCAGCATTATGCCGAGCGATGGCCGTTTTGCGCGAATGTGACGCATATCTTCCCAACTTACATAACTTTTGTAATTTTGTTTATTTATTTTTTTAGTATGCGTCATGTTTGGCGCAAATAAACCCTTTTTCTTTCTTTCTTTCTAGGACATCCTGGTTTTCTCACCTAGTTTTCCTTCTCCGTTTAAAGAGCTGCGTTGGTGAAATAATTAATGACACAAATAAAACGCTTGTCTAGGTACAAACCTACAGTTGCGACCGTTCCCACTGGGCCACCGATGCTTTTAGTTTAAGATAGTATTAGTACATTCCCTAAATTCTATGTAGTAACTTAGTACTTAAGGTCTACGGTATAGATAACAGGATCCTAAAACCCTCTTTGTCCAACCGAAGAGCAGGGTACCCATTATTGTTTCCACACAAAAAAGGTACATACCTAAATACCAGTTTAACGGCATAAATTCAGAAACTCTTTCGGAAAACGACAGGGCCAATCGTTCCGTCCTTGCTAATGACCTCTTGGCGAGCCTAAAACAAATAACGGACAAAATAAAAATAACAAGACTATCTTATTTATTCTACCAAAATAACCGCCTTAGTCCATGCTATCAAAACATGCCACAGTTTTGTCGCATCTTCTCGCATTTATCACGACTAAGCACAGTTAGCAAACAATATTAGTATTCCACTCGAGTACACTGTTTATCAAACGAAATTGCAAGATGTACAGTAATGTTATTGAGGAGCAAGCTGAGGGCAGTCATTTGTTCCTAACAATGTACTGTGATTTATGTGACCTTCTGCTGGGGTATTAATTCAGCAATAGAGCGCTGGAATTGGCTGGCAAGCCGTGTGCAAAATATTGTGGAAAGAGGTTCCCATAGATTTGATTAAGTTTTGCTGGCGAAAATTTAATGAGGCACCAATTGATTTAATTATTTTAATTTTTATTTGCTTTGCGATGCGCCGCTCACGAGCGCGCTCCGCACTTTCAACCTCATTGCTGATGACTAGACATATTTTGTTATGGTTTGGGTGAATTTAGAAGAACAGCTATAGAATTTGCTATGGTTAAAATAGTGAAACCATTTAAATTTTAAGTGTGCTACAATATTGCATTGGCCCGTCAGGATATTTGTATGTTTAGAGTGAATATTTTTTATTTTTTTCTAAAAGGCTCTGGACAAATTGAAATTCAGGGACTTTTTCTAGAATTTAAGATGGTTAATGTAAGACTAAAATAAATTGAGAATATTAAAAACTAAAAATAATTCAAACAAACCTCAAAAGGCGTATTGCAGAAACTAGACCAGACGATACTCGTATATTATATTTTATGTTCTCATAAAATTTATATTAAAACCGGAGGGCATACTGTCAATTAAGTATTTATCTTGCTGACTTGAATGATATCATCGATAGTGAAAAGAATTAAAACAGTACATTTGGTGCAAGTGAGCAAACTTTGTCATTGCAGCCCAGGCGGAATAGATGCCCGCGGAATAGGGCTTTATAAAACTGTAGTAATGCAATGAAAAATGTCCACATGTATCAATTGAGACGCTGGTGCGGGCCAAAGGAGTTCGCTGGATACGAGCAGCGCGAGACCGAATGCTTGGGGGAGACCTATATCCCTGAAATTATTTTAATATAAATAATAATTATACCGAAAATTACACCCACATTTTCTTTCTGGTCTATGGCTTTCCTCATTCATACCCCGAACCCTCCAATTGGAGACCAAACTATTGTTTACTGATTACAGAATTGGTTTCCAAGATGTTAGGGTGCTGTTTTTGTCCCGATACGGAAGATATTCATCTCACTGCCAACGACGGTTTAGCTTTGAATGTAATATGCATAGATTTTGAATTTAAAGCGACATTCTCTTGAAACTTGATCGGGAACGCTTTCTGTATAAAGGTTTTCCATGAATTTTGCTGAGTTTCTTTAATCCTTAACAGGTGCACACATCGTCAAAGAGCATTTATGTTACGATACGATTTAAGTTTCAATTTTATTGGAAAACATTTTGCTTTGATAAATATCCTTTAACCTTTTAAACCACAACATAGGTGGTTCTTAGAGTTTTAAAGATTAGCCATTTTTATTGGGAAGCATTACAACCTCTTTGATATTATTGCTGATTGAAAGAAGGATAGAAAAGTTTATTTGGAACCTGCACCAGACAAAAACAAGAATTTAAAAAAATATAAGCCATAAGCGTCGCCCCATTGAGTGGTCCTGTGTTTTCACATCCAGCGAATCACTTCCCACTGTCCTGACCAGGTCAGCAGTCCACCTCATGGGAGGCCTTCCAAAACTACGTCTTCAAGGTATTTTGATATAAGGTCCACAAATAATGTCAAATCTATTGATAGAAACGTTGTAGGGTTCGAGTGTTACACATCTATACTTTTAAATCTATCATCTGTATTTTTGTATGTAACGAATAAACAAAAAAACTACTGGACCGATTTGAAAAATTCTTTCAGCAATGGTTAACATCATTATCAGCGAGTAACATAGGCTATATTTTATTCCCATACTCACAGATAAACGGAAACCACGCTGGCGAAACCGCGTGACGTCCGCTAGCCGTAAATAAAATCAAAGACCGCAACACTGACATTTAAAGTCTAATTTACGTCTAACTATGCTTGTGTTCAATTTATTTAATTACATCCACGCAAGGTATAAATCTACACCTTGTTGAATTCACTAAATAATTCGCCTAATACATTATTCTGGCACTTTAAATACTTGCGTTACTGGAATGGTATAAATAACAAATCTGTTTTTGGAAAACTCTATTTTAGTATTGCTTTGATATGATTGCAGCATTTTAAAGCCCCTTAGGTGTTTAGTGTGAAATATTGTTTGTGACGGATTATTATTGTTTGTAATCTGAGGGCCAATTCTACTAATGTTTAAGGGACGCTCACATTCGCATCTCCGTCGCAAAACTGCCAAAAAAGCCTCAATCAATTTCCATACATTTTTGTCAGAAATCCAACTGTCATGCGAATGCGAACGTTACTTAAAAAATAATAGGATTGGCTCTCTGGTGGCAACCTTTTTTAATTTTTATTTTAAGTGTAATCTGGCATTTTGATTCACTAAATTTACTTTTTGTTTAATTTAGTCCCTGGTAACCTACTTGGCATCCGTTACAACTTAATTACATCCTTTCTTTTGAACTTGACATGATGGATTATCTTACATACTAGTGTCCTATCTAGGTATAACGTAAGAGGCTTATACTGCACTCTTAAGGTGCACTGGCTACTAAGATACAGGTTCATAAACCTAGTTAAGAAGTCAGGGTTTTTAATATAGACTTCGATTAACCATTCATGTTGGTGTATGAATTTTGATTTTATATATTGAGTAATAAATTATTATGATTCTCAAATAATGGTAAGTTAAAAAACACTTTATTTTTTGTCATAAGTGTTGGTGCGCTAGTGATTCACATTTCTTGGCAATGGATGAGTGCCATTTTAATGGTTATGAGAGCAACTACGGAACCTTTAACTGGGCTTTGCCCGACACGGTACGTAGCCTTCATCATCAACAGTAGATAGCAGAATAATTATTTTTTATTGTATGGGACAATATACATATTCACTAAAAGTGTCGGTTCAAACGATCGTTTGCTTTATTGCAGCCCACTGCATTATCCACATATTAAACATAAAACATATATATTATAATCAAATTATTATTACGTTTGTTAAAAATTAAAGATACATTTAATATAAATGAATGAAACAAGCAAAAATATGCATTCAAATAAATAAATTATAAAATGGACTAAAATAAAATGAAATAAAGGGACTCATAAATAATTACCATATCTATACACTTACATTTAAGTCTAATTTAACTATTAATTAATTATGAAAGATACCTGAAATTTATCAATAATAATGTAATAGCGAAATACAATACAATTATTAAACAAGGCAATTATTATTAATATATAATTAAATGCAAATATCAATGAGTTTATTCTATAAATAAGCTTCAGTTTTTACTAGGTTCACTAAAATAAGTTTACCAAGTAGTTTTAAATATCAATAATACCAAAGTACCTACTTCAAGAATTACCCGGGCCTCCACAAAATCAAATAGGTAATCTGAACTTTTACAAATCATATAATTATACACACAAGTGACTTCAAACCCAATAAAATTCAAGAAATTCACTCACTACAATAAACAAACGCATTAAAACGAAACATAAATATTTAAATGGCTCATAATTCTACAGAAAATCAGGCATAACCATTAATTCAAACTTATCACGCCATCAAACTTCGAAAGGAATTCAAGCCGAAAACATTTTTTTCGTTCGAAAATCATAGAAAAATAATTATAAGCCGCCATCTTGGTTTTAATGTGGCCATTGAAATTTCTGAACGATTACGCCCCGATAAAATCTTAGATTAAACCTACTTATTTGTAGATTTATTATGATAAAACACCGTATATTTAGGGTGCTATAAAATAATTTCATTGTTGACGGAATGGCGATTTTCACTAACCCAAATTGGTGATTTCATTTTGTTAAGTGGACCTATAGTTACTGTTAAAATTATTGCTTGACATAAAACAGTACGTATCAACAAAACTAAATAGTACACAGTACGTCCGAGGTAGTAACTTCGATGAAATATATGTTTATAAAATTATAGCTATTTTACTTGTAATTCTTCTCTCAATCAGTTTCATTTTTATCAAATTAATACTAATCATCTGGGGTATATACGCAGCGTTAGAAGGCCTCCCACAAGGTGGACTGATGACCTGGTGAGGGTCGCGGGTAGCCGACGGATACGAGCGCACAGGACCGCTTGTTGTGGTGAAACTTGGGGGAGGCCTTTGTCCAGCAGTGAACGTCTTTCGGCTGATATGATGAGGATGATGAGGGTCGGCTTCCAGTCTAACCGAATGTCGCTGAATATCAGTATATTTCATGGAAGAACTTCCTATCTGACTTCCATGACCCAGTAACTTGTTTACACGACACCATTTGGCAAGAATCATTGTCAAAGATCACTACATTATCTTTTTTTAGTTGCATTTTGGGGAGTGTGGGACGGAATCGCATGGTTTAATTCCGCCAAGCCCGTTCCATCATCGGACCACAAGACGCATGGCGATGCGCCACATACATGGTGGACATCCCACCCACACGTACGAAAAGTTTTGGGTACACTATGTTTCCTGATAGCTACAACCAGGGAGTCTTTCAGTCAAGAGTGAATAGGTTACTTCTAGGCAAGCGTGCTTCATCGCTTACCATCAGGTGAGATAGTGGTCTAATACGTCGCTACAAAGTCATAAAAAACCTGTCCGTCTGTCCGTCTAATCAAATTTTTATTACATAATTTAAAGTTTTTTCTTTTAGTCAGAAAATAAAATAAAATTAAAATAGTACGGATTCATTCTTGTACAAGTCCGTCTTGCACTGAACCGTTTCTTTTTTCAATCAAAAGAGCCCGTGCATACCACAAATCAATAAGGTTTTGGCATTAAATCAAAAGCATCGTTGTAGAAATTCGGCTGTATTGGAAATACGCTCAAAATATTCTAATTTGGAAATCATAGACAGCATTTGAAATATCGACATTTGAATCCATTACTTGCTTTCTATCATAATTAAACTAGCCAATAGCTCTGAAAATTAGATTCATTGATACATAAGTGGTATCAACATCCACACAAATATCTTTTTAGTAAATGGTGAAAACGGAGATTTGATCAAATCACTAAAGTAGATCCATTAAATTTAAAAATGATTAATAAATATAAGTAAAAATATTATAAATTTAACTGATAAATAGGTAACTACACAAAATATTAGAAGTGGAATGAGATAAAGCTAATTTATAAAATACTAGCTTTTGCCCGTGACTTTGTACGCGCATATCCCGTTTTTTGCCGTTCCTGTGTCGCCTTTCTCATGAATGTGGCTATCACATACAAAAATAATTTTCCAAATCCGACTGGCAGTTCCAGAGATTAGCGCGTTCAAACAAACTCTTCGGCTTTAATATATAAGTTAGAAAGATAGTAAAGTACAGATATCCTGCCATATAAATAAATACACAAAATATTAGAAGTACATGTAAAATAAAGCTAATTTATAAAATATATATATCCTGCCCTTTCCTACTATCTTATCCCACTAATGTACCTAATAAATGTTTAAATGAAAATGAAAGTGTTAACTTCCTAATTTTACACCCAAATAAACATCGAAAAAAATATATAACAATACTAATTAATTCATTAACGATACAATATATTACGGCAATCATTGACGCAGCGAATTGCGTAATCATTTCGTCATGTCGTATAGCTTCGATGGACGACGTGTACCTCTGATTTGGATGAAATTTGGCACACACATATCCTGGAAATTCCCTTGAGATTATTTTTTACTTCAAATAAGGCAGTTAGTGAATAATAAAATAATGCGGGACGATTGAGATTGTCTTTTGCTACTACTACTAGAGTTATACTACCCCTTTTTTTAAGGATGGGTAATCATCCAATGACTTCTTCCGCTCTGGGTGGAGTGGAAGGGCGTGTCAGACTCTTACTGACTAAAACCCATCCGTGTTCCTTCTAAAGCCCTTTGCGTTCCAGGGCTGTGACTCTTTCGAACGAATTCCGCAACCCTGGCAGGATATTACCCCTAGTTAGCAACTAGTGAATAAAAACAAGCAACTAGTGAATAAAAACATAACGCGCGACGATTGAGATTATCTTTTGCTACTACTACTAGAGTTATAATACCCCTAATTACTACCTATACCTAACAAAATTCTTCTTACTAATGTCCCACCGTTGCCCCATAAAACGTCCGAGGAAAACTCAAAGAGAAAATACCAAAATACAAGTGTACGAGCGATGTCACGGGCAAAGCGACTGTCAGTAAATAAGAAACAAATTAAAATACACGACGGACTGACTCCAGTCTTATTCGTTTGAGCCAGACGCCTTCGAGTTTGAATGAAATCGAATTACTGTCACTGTGACACTTATTTATCTCAAAAGAAGGCGCTTGATGTCGCCAGTTGTAAGAATTCGATTAGGTCTGGTAAGACGTATTTGTTGCTAGGTTTTTCTTGTGGCTCCACTGACAAATGCGTGAGCTGACTGTTTGATATTATTGACAGCTGTCACTGTCAAATTGACAATCAGTGTCAGACGGTAGGCCACGGAAAACTATCATGTTGTGTCTTTTTAATGTGACTACGGAGATGGAGTAGCTGGGAGTAATCTCCGCCCCTGACATGGCTGGATGTTTAAGTAGTTTTTATTATGTTTCTTTTTAGTGTAGCTGTCTTGTCTGTCTGTCATTTTGTCTGACAGACAAAATAATTCTTCATTCCCAATCTATACTATCTAATAACGCTGAAGAGTTTGTTGTTGCTAATCTCTGGAACTACCAGTCGGGTTTGGATTCATTTTGTAAAGGATATCCACATTCATGAGGAAGGCTATATAGGCTATACGGGAACGGGGAAAACGGTACAAAGTCGCGGGCAAAATCTAGTGATAAATAAACACGCACTCAAAAATGGCAACATTAAAAAACGAAACTACCGCAACCATGTTTCCCGCGTGCTTATGAGTATACATCGCTATATATTATCTTGCTATCGATTAATATCGATAGTGCTTGCGCTGTTTTTTAGAACTGTGAAGTTGGTTCATGACCTTATTTTTTATTTCGTCTGTCACATCTCTCATCATCTCAAACACTAACACACGCAGATTACTGCGTGATCGCAAAATTATGAATTATATGTATTTAGTTGTATTTGTTTTTTATTTTGTATTTTAGTTGATACGTCAAACAAATACATATAATTAATCATTTTGTGATCAGAATCAGATCAAAATGAATTAGATTACAGAAATAATTATAATTTAACATCACAATACCTGAGGCGGACAACTTACTATAAATCCACATTTCTAAGTCTCTGTACCATTAGATAATAGAATAGATAATTTAATAAAAATATAGAATAGTTCATAAAATATCTTTTAGAATACATAAGATCATAAAATAATATTACTTAAGTGGAACAAATTCAAAAGCTCTCACTAAGTTTCGTCCTGTCCGTACATACTTAATAATAATTAAACCAATTACCAACCACATATATGTATTCTTTGATACGTCAAACGAATACATATAATTGATTATTTTGTGATCAGTATCAGATCAGAGTGAATCAGATGACAGAAATAATTATAATTTAACAACTTACTATAAATCCACATTTCTAACTCTCTGTACCGTTAGATAATAGTTCATAAAATATCTTTTAGAATACACAAAATCATAAAATAATATTACTTTAGTGGAACAAATTCAAAAGCTCCCACTAAGTTTCGTCCTGTCTGTACATACTTAATAATACTAAAACCAACTACCAACCACAAACTTACCTGTTTTAATATTAAAATAACCAAAGAGTTATTACAACAAGACATCGCCAAGATCTTGGCAAACTTGTTAGTGAAAGAGACTTAATTACTAAGGAATAAAGACCTTAATTACTTGAAAAGAGTGATTAAATTAAAATAGCTATTGTGTGCTATAGTGTTCAACCTGTTAATGAGGAAAATTCTATTTACTTACGCAATAAATGGGAAATTCTATTTGTTTAGAAGCTTGGAATCATTCACGCCTCAACGACTGAATGGATTTGAATTGAAAAAAATAGACCAAATAGGGAGGGTATTTTACTAAAAATATCTAATAAGTCCGTCAGATAGATTTCTAAAAAATATTGGACACGTATTTTTTCTTTTGTCACGTAAATAGAAAATGAAGATGATACAGTGTGTTGAAAACTCGTGTGACATGAGATTCTTTATCTTTGATGCGTTTTATCTTCATAATTTTTGAATGATTTAATAAAATAAGAACTAGGTACGTATCCAATATTTTTCGACACTGTAACTGACGGGCTAAAAAGAGTCATATTTTTTTTAACACAGGCAACATTCCTATTACGGCTTAGACTCGCACACGAAAGACTTCGTACCATAAACCAAAAAAAAGATGCGGGGCAGTCTTTGGGGACTGCCGATAGAAGTGAAAACTAAGCGAAAGCTAAAGCGTTCGGTGACAATGACGCGAGTTCTATGATTTTTGTTCACCCAAAAAGTGCTCAACGCGCCTCAAGAAATTTTAAATTCAAAAATCTTTAATTGGGGTTCCAAACGTCCGAATTTGACAACGGAACCCTTAGGATCAGTCGTGTTTCTGTCTATCTGTCTGTCACAACCAATTTGCTCTGAATCTACTTGACCCACAGAAGTTCATATGTGTACCGAACTTTAACTGAATGAAGTTCGGTACACATACATATGAATTTCTGTGACCCAAACACGGACCCGTTACTTTAAAAAATTTAGAGTATGGGGTCAAGCTTGAAAATTAAAACATGAGTTTTCCAAACTGTGTCGTGTGACATATAAAATGAAAAGTACTCGTAATTATCTGTCTCAGAAGTACATTTTCATGGAATAATTTTCACGTCAAAAATGTGTTAACAATGACAAAATATAAAATAAACAGCAGGAGACGAAAGAGCCAAAAGATCCCAGAATTTCTCAAGCTAAAAGGAACGCCTGGTAAGCAGAATCTAGCTTCACAAATTCTCTGAGAGCCCCCAGAATACAAATAGGATTTGGTTCTGAATTCCAGACTGGGATCACTCGTTTTATTCCTGACTTTTGCTGTCTTTGTTTGAATTTCATTGTCTTCTTACTCAATGGGTTTGATTTAATCGTGTGCCTGTTGATATTCTTAAAGCAATTGAAATTTATTTAGGTACTTATAGTTGTACCGCTTATTGAAAATTGAAACTCGAAGTGGGAAGTTTTGAGTTACCTGATAAGATTAATGAATTTTCTACAGCCCGTCACTCTTAAACGCGCGTAAAATTACTGAGTTGTGAGCGTAAACTCTATAATAGACAGAGGCAGCATTAATTGCATGTGACGTCATTCGCAAGTCACGCCATAGTGAATTTGTACCATCCAGTATAAACGACGTTTTGCGTGGCTGGGTTCAAAATTAAGCTCCGTGAACTCCGGTCGCTGGCACAGTCATGAGATTCTCAAGATATCTTAGAGTCACTGTCTTCTGTCTACCCATTCGGAGTATTTAAAGCGTTTTATAAAGTCATTCAATTGGTAAGTACAATGTTAGTAACAAAGATTACCACGTACTTGTAGGTAGGCACTTCGTGGAAATAATTTACTAGACTTGGCAGCGAGCCTAATAATCAGATGTTGGAAATAGGTTAAGAGAAAGGTCGCATCTAGAACCTGGTTATTGGTAAGAGTGTAATTTTACATGTCTTTATTACTTCTACGACTCCCATTAAATGAAGACGATATCGCAGCAGACCAAGATGAAGGTGACAAAAAAAATCGATCCAGTGCATGTCGAGCCACGAATAGTATTAGGGTTCCGTGGTTGCTTCCATTACCATGAAGTGGACACCCGTCCCATATCAAGTAGTGTACGTTACTGGAGCCCACTTGGAATTTGATTTCGAGACCATTTTTGTTATTGCGAACCCGAAAGCCGATGAAAATGACACCTATGACAAAAAATTGCAAATTTTCAAATGATTCAAATCTTTAGCACAGGTCGCTGAGGATACTTTGTGAGGTCTCTCACAGGTAACAGAAGACCAAGCGGAGATTGTCTAAATCCACATAATACGATATAATAAGCGTCTAAGTAATAATAATAATAAGTAGCTTGGACCCTGTTCCCGATACCGGTGGGCTACTATTTTTATATTTTTAAATGTTTTATTTTTTATTTTTATATTTTTTAAGAAATATTTAAAAATGTTGTTACATTTTTAAATATTTCTAATAAGTAAAAATAAAATGGATTAACGGAATAATAATAAAAGTTTATTTGGAACAAGTATCAGGACAAAAATTTACAAAATGAAACGAAGATGGCTACAAAAGTTAAAACTGTGGCGCAGCTATCAACGCCCAGGTCAAAAATATGGTTCATTAGTTCCAGACGAGTAATTAAAAAGAAAGAAAATTATTAAAATAAAGGTACTAACTATTGTGTGTGGTGTGTGTGAGTGTGTGTGTAAGTGAGGGTGTGTGTGTATGCGAATATTTGGCGTGTGTTTATGTAATAAGAACTATGTTACAGGAATGAGAGTGTTATGTTACCACAAGTTTTTTTTTTCTTCGTATGAGTAGGATTTTAGCAAGTACTCTGGTACTTGCTAAAATCCTGTGCACTATCCAGTCAGTGCACGTATTTTTCAGGATAGGTGACCATTTCCCATGAAACCCCTTTACCCTAGGGGTTTCAAACCCATCAAAGTTATAAAATTACAACTACCCCATTACCGTCAAATTATTAACTAACAAAGTTTAATCAAGGGAAGCCGTTCTGGAGCGAGCAGTTTCCTCATTAAAAGCAATTAACTAATTAATTTGATGTAATTTAGCCTTATTGTGTAATTAAACTTACAAGCAATCATAATTATATAGACGTTGTTTACTTTATTGAATAATTAATAATAAATTAATCGTTTAGCTTCTGTAAAGTACGTTGGACGCTCCCGTCTAATCTATCTGACGGACTTATTAGATTTTTTCAGTAAAATACCCTATTCTTATAAAACTTAAACCATTGTAGATTGCAAGCAGAAGGAAGTAGCTGCCGATATTAATTAAAATCCTTTAGTCAGCTTTAACAAGGGAGGCCAAAGAAAAGATGGATGGATTGTATTAGGAGTGATATGAAAGAAAAGGGAGTTAGTGATAGCGTGACGGTTGACAGGACAGAATGGAAGAAAAAAATGTGTTGCGCTGACCTCAAGTATCATGGGATAAGGGCAGGAAGATGATGAGTCAGCTTTAACAACAGAAATACACGCTTATGCAAATAAACTCTATTTCTTTATTTTATTCTTCTAAAGGAACCAAATCAAAATCTCTTTAATTACCCACCATTTATTAACAATAAAGTTGACCTTATCGATATTGAGAACGAAATAACATCAAATCAAGAACCAATTTTGAAGTTAACCTAACATTTTAACAAGTTCAATTGTACTTTAAATAATTGAGCGTTACGATTTGGGAATAAATGCTAAGGCTTGAAGCACATTGAGCGGTTAAGTTTTGCGTTTTTGCGTTTTTAGACTGACGCAGATAGGAGACTCTAGAAAGTCCGTGTAAGTTTTTTCAACGGAAGCGATTTTCGAAAAGTCCAAAATGTTTTTTTTTTATTTTTTTCCTTCTTAAAACATCGATCCATCGTAACGCAGAGCGTCCCACACTACGTTTGCCCATACACGGATGATATTTCGGTGGCTCTTGTCAATCCTATACTATTTTAGCGAGCGTTATATCTCACTTTAGAGCTGCTACAACGGTAGGCCGCGCCTCAAAGCAGCTATAACATTCCCCTCCATGAAGGTCAATGTTCTGGTTCCTTCGGGTCTCATGTCCTAGATCCCTTCATTTTGGATTTGGACAGTAATGGTCAAACCTAAAAACCAATTTCGAACATTTTATATGAGAAACCGTCGGACACGACCAGCGGCAGTACCAAACTTGGTTGTATAAAGCAGAACGTTGACAAAAGCTATTTAAAAAAAACTATTAGTAAAAACATTACAGAGTACGCAATTTGTATATTTTTTATCGTATTGTCGCGTATGACGTCGCATCAGTCTGCGGGGAGACCAAAATGAATGTTTGTCTCCTTTGGGCGTGTCAAAGTGGGGTTCATTCTCCATTGGAGATCGGGTTACCCTTGCTTATGTACTAAGGACGGCCATACCATCCGAACGATGATATGAGTTTGACTTAACCCTCTATTCTTCAAAGACGGCGGGTCTAGCCTCAGATCTTTTTAGAAAGGTTTTTATGAGGAACCGGATCAACTAAACGGCGAGTCCGTTGAGCAACACTTCTACAATTTGTATGTTTAATCTTTTATAAATATGTAATTGGTGTTCCTCATTAAATAAAAAATAAACACTTGGTAAATGATATGAATATATCTGCCCGGCCTTGTCCCAATCATGTCAGGGTCTGCTTTTTAACCGACTTCAAAAAAAGTTCTCAATTCGGTTGTATATTTTTTTTTAATATGTTTGTTACCTCAACTCCGTCATTTGTGAACCGATTTGAAAAAATCTTTTTATGTGAAACGATATACTTTCCGATTCGCACCATAGAAATTTCATCAAAATCGATTCAGTAGTTTCGTTTATAAATCAAAATAACTGGAAAAAATATGTCAACCAAATAAACGAAATTGCGTATTTTGCTTTGCGGGAAAGCAAAATACTTTTTAATAGTAGGTATTGTTGAAAAATAAAAAAAAACTTTGTTACAAAAAAATACTACCGATTTCCATATAATAAAGAAAAAATCTTCGTATTTTAACACCGACTTCCGAAATAAAAGTTATTTTATACTTTGTAGTGTTTTTGATGCTGATGAGTACCAGAATTTGTGTAACACGATATCTCTTGGCCAGACTGGTGTCATAACGAACACGAAATAATGTGGACGCCATTAACGTCGCCTATGGTCGAGACCAGATAAACGTGGAATATCGGTCATTGACCCTCATACATTTATTGACACACTTAATTCCGATGGCAGAAATAATGACATAAAGCTGTCCTGAATCGACATATGTCTTGATCCTTTACATTTTCTTGTAAAGAAAAAAGATTCATCATTTATTGTCCAGTTACCTACGCAGAGAAATTAAGGAAAGGGCAATGAACTTTATTGCGAATGTATCTGGCGCCCACCATACATCTGAACTGCTCCGTGTGTTACCGACTTTATTGTGATGATAGAAAAGTGTCTACTATTCAATTTTACATAAACAGCTTACAATATCCGTTTGTTTGAATTACTTAAGAGCAATTATTTGTGGTACAGATTTATTTAATTAATAAAGACCAATTTATTGAAATTGGAACAAATACTGCTTTTGTTAAATAAGGCTTCAATCGTTTGTAGAAGCCGATTATTATTTGAAATTGGAGATTATGAATATAATATTGCCAATTATCTGGAACAATTTAACCCTCTAGAATTTTCAAAGGATCTCTGAACAGATAAGATCTAATAACACTAATTTCGAATTAGAAATCTAACCTTAGTAGTTTACTACAGCCTACGTAAGTAATCCTTCTAGGAACGTCAACATTTCGTTGTGAAAAGGGACAGTTTCAGTATACATCTTGTATAGCTCCGTCTCTCTCTTATATCAGGATTATGGTTGTAATTTTCGTGATTAGATCATTACTTCCACAGATCCCCATTTAATAGTCTGGCGGGACTTGTCCCAAAAAAAGATCACATTTTATAAACAGTACCTCGATGCTTTTTTTTTAAGGATGGGAAATCATCAAATGTCTTCTTCCGCTCTGGGTGGAGCGGAAGGGCGTGTCAGACTCTTACTGACTAAAACCCATCCGTGTTCCTTCTAAAGCCCTTTGCGTTCCAGGGCCGCGGTGACTCTTTCGAACAAATTCCCCCGGCCCCGTCTTCTATGCTGACATCTCTTAGAGGCGCGAGTGGAACACAACGCGCCATCGACCCGGACTTGGTGGTGATTGGACAGCGAGCCACCCACCGCTCGCCGTCCGCAGGCCCGCGCCTATGGTGTCCGGGAGTCGCTCTCCGACTTCCGATGTCCGGGGCGTCTTCTCCAGTAGCGGCGTACTAAATTTCATGAAAATCGTTGGAGCGATTACCGAGATTTATATTATATATATGCATGCATATATACAAGAATTTCTCGTTTAAAGGTATTAGATAGATATAAACGAACTCTTTGTCATATGTGTTTGTATCAATAATGTTCAACACATGTTTGACAGCTACACAAAACCAACCATCTTAACAAGATGCCACAAAATCTCAATCCGAATACAATTTCATGAAAATACATAGTCATCCACACACAACACAGATTTATCTCCATTACATCTGTAAACTCAGTTAGAAGCAACCACAATTCTGTTGGGGATGTAATGGAGGTCTTATGTATGGATTTTTCTGTCTTTTTTCCACCATTTATAACTTTTTGACAATCTCTGGGTATCGCCAAGTTTTCGCTGATAGAATATCACGTTGTCTTAAACCTCTGGATATCAAATTATAGCAGGGGACCTCAGAAGTCTTACCAAGATGTGCTAAAGCCGACATGGCTATAGTACGAGAGAGAGACGAAGCTATACAGGACGAATAGCACCATCCCTTTCTCAAAATGGTATCATTACGGCATTGATACCTCATATGACAGCCCAGTAACTCCGCTTTTTAAAGGCCTTTTATGCGCTTGCGAATGCGAAAGTACAATTGCTTGCGAAACTTTCGCGTTCTCAGAAGTGGAGGCGAAAATCCGTACATCCCTAATTTCTATCAAATTAAATGAAACATGAAGACGGCTTGTAACAGAATTCAGAACGCCTCTCGTCTCATGTTCGGAGGTAGCGAAAACTAGATGATGTTATAGAAGTTAAATATAACACGTTGGAATAGTGGATAATAAAAGAAAAGGGGATTTCAGCTCAGCTCAGTGTTTTCTAATATAATTAGAGGACTCATGTTACAGCTGTGTCAATCAATAAAATAGCTCAGACACGATGTTTATCACGCATCGAGGCTAATCCGAACAATTGGTCCAATGGTAGTTTTTCAGAAGCTCGCAAGTCTGTCACGTACGTACATACGTGTCTAAATAAATATTTCAAATAGATACTGGGGCCCTACTATGAAATCTTAAAACGATCATGATTCCGCTCTAAGAGAGAGACGGAGCTATACATAGCGAATAGCACTATCTCTTTTACATCATCGAAATTGGATGGCATTAGCACGTCATAGTAGGTCGGCTGCTTTTGATACTTCGACGGAAACTAGTACGTATAGTAGAGTAGACTAATGCCAGTGTTTTTTTTTAAGGGTGAGAAATCATCAAATGACTTCTTCCGGGGATCGCCCTGCGACTCCCGACGACAGGGTACAGAATCGCCACGTTGGCAACTGCTAGAGATGACACTCGTAGCCGGCCGCGGCATTTGGGCTGAGCACAAGTGTTGTGTGTCGTAGCCACTGTCAGAATTGTCACGGGACATCAATTTCTATGCCACTCTCTAAGACGCTTTGTTTATATGAAATGTTTTGACATTGACATCTAGCAATATTCGTCGAGGCTATGTGAAATACAAGGTGTAACAGGAATAAACCCCTGAATTTATGTGTGCAAATTCGACAAAATCTACAGACCAGCAATTTATTTTAGGCGATTCCGTTTTTGCGATTCATTTCTAATGATGCGGACAATGACACCTATTAAGGTTTTGCTATCGTTCTGTTACACGTTTTCTAAGAAAAACCAATACAAATATATTTCCAACCTAATAAAAAATATGGCAAAGCCATTCAAGAACCAGAAATAGACCAACAAACAAACTACCCACTTGAAAATAATAAACATAAAGCATTTTATATCAATAAAACGTTGCAATAAATAAAAAAGAAAGCTTACGCATTCTCCGCGCGAACCTAAACCGCTGCTACGCCGTTTCGAAGTTGTTAACTGCGAAATTATTCATGAAAATGTGGGTAGGTACCTACAACTAACTTGATTTGTCGTTTGAGAATCACACTAGTACGTGTGCGAGACGACTGCGAATAGGGGGTGACACCGTGTTTTGTTTTACAATATCTTTAAGAACGCACCTGTGTCTTTGCTTATGGACATGTCGCAGTAAGATAGATAACGCCGTAATATAGTTATATCCCTAGGTATATAATTATATACCGTAACATAGTTATACTAAAGCGATTCTTTACTATCTCACTAGGAATATAGTTATAAAACGGTCCAAGTTTAGTGATATACTTATATTACTAGATTAAGTTTAGTGAAATAGCTTTCGGAGTGTTCTACTAAAAGATGTGCCTGTAAAAAGCATTCAGTGCTATGTAAATGTAATTCTATATGTCATGATTCTTCTTCTTGTCTGAACAAAAATTAAAAAATACTTTTAAAGAAACCAAGATCCAACTTGTTGATAAGAAATAAAGATATCTCAAAAATGTTTGGCTTTAAAAGATTTTTAATGTTTGATTAGTTTTAATTGTATTGTTAATGTTTAAATTCCAAAAAATATGATCGTTTTAATTATAATTACTTTAATACGTGTTAATGTCACAAAGTATTGTAACTAACTGCAGGATACATAAAGTTGATTTGTTAATAAAGATAAAACCAATAAATAAATACAATATAAATAATTTATATAATTATACATATATGGTAGATTTCTATTTCACTAGGCTTTATCAAGTAATAAATAAAAAAATAAAATATTTTTATTTCAGACCTTGATCCATATGATGTTAGTAATACACACTACTTAAAAAACTATGTTAGTAACAGACACAATACAACACTGGGTAATGGGTCTGTCTCAAAAAAGTGGCACACTCTTGAAAATTTTTCAAAAATGTTTGAGAATAAATAAGCTTTAAAATACTACAATATGATGACAATATGATACAATATGACTTTTTTGAGACAAACCCAAATATATTTATAACACTGAACTTAATCTAGTAATATAAGTATATCAATAAACTTCGACGGTTTTATAACTATATTCCTAGTGAGATAGTAAAGAATCGCTTTCGTATAACTATGTACGGTATATAATTATATCCCTAGGGATATAACTATATTACGGATATAACTATCTTACTGCGACAGACATACCAGTCGGTCGATTCTGTAAGCATATTTAAGAACATGGTGAAGTGATCACGAAGTGAGCTGTCATTTCATCTTACTTACATGGATTGACAGCTCACTTCGTATATATATGGAATCGACCGACTGTAAACATCATGTCACAGCTGTTTATTAATTACTATTGTGGCAGAAAGCACCGCTTACTGGCTGTTCCAACTTGCCGTACTCTTGCACGCTCCAAGTCACCTATTCCTCGGACATTAGCCGCTATTAACGCTCTCCTGAATTCAAACACAGATCTTCATATTTTTGCGAATTAATGGAAGATGCTAATGTCAGAATGTTTGAATTTTTGTGAGAAGAATGCATGACTGTGTTAAATAATGGGTATCATCAAAATATATGCTATTATAAGACAAAGGGGGAAAATACTACGCAACAGGGCCGTGGGCAGCATCTAGTTCAGTTTAATTTAATGAACCGTCAACATGATAAGATAAATAATTAATAAATACCATAAGCATACTCTTTACGAAAAATAAAAAGACCCGCACTAAATCTTCGAAAAAAAAATCGCTGTAGAAGAAACTCGGAAAGAGTAGTTACTGGACCGATTTAGATGAAATTTGGTATAGAGATTGTTTGAGTCCCGGGAAAGGACATAGAATTTGTCACGGGAGTATGTGCCCTTGGGATAATTTTCGACAGTCACGCGGGCGGAGCCGCGGGCGGCAACTAGTCTGAAATATAAATGCTTTGAATCTTGAATCATGTTATATCTATCGTGCCTACAGCAATTATAATGTATATGAACTGAACTATTCCGACCCAGATATGGAGTGAACCCTGGCAGTACAGCCGGTCTATTCTGTGAACATCGTGCTGTGTAAACTTAAATCGAGTGCGCTGAAGTGAACAGTGTTTCTATTTCCTTTATATGGATATATATAGTGAGCTGTCAAGCTCACTTTATGTTCACTTCACCTAAGCTCACACGATGAGAGGTTTACAGAATCACACTGCAGTTTAAGATAGATAAAGCGAACAGCTTTAACAAACATAAATACGCAAAAAAACAACTGTTCACTACATTTTGTCGAGTTATGGGACAGTACATTTTAAAACTTGTTCATAATGATGAGTACTTTTCAGGTTTTGCGTTATTTCTGTTACATCGTGTAAATCATGTTGTGTGTGTAACATTGATTGTTCACACTTTTGTGAAACAAAGGGTAACTTAATACATGAATTACGTATCAAACTGTGCGGTTATAAATGTTAATGCTTGCAAATTTCTCGCACTTCGTTCTTATTTTTGAGGCTACTTTCCAGTAGTAAAATTGATAGTTTATACATATACAATTGCGATGTAACAGTGTTACTTTTGCAAATAACGCTCGTTTACAGGAGAAGTAAATAAAGATTTGGTGTCATTATAACAAATCCTACAAAAGCGTAACGACACTTACGCCATTAGTTCCCGAACTCCTTTCACTCGCTCTTATGCAAAATGTCATTTTACTAAACGAACGAAAATGAAAATGTTGCTACACGTGAAAATTATATTAAATGGAAATTATTAAAAAAAATGTTACATGAAATAATCATTAAGTCATTTGAACATTATGACTTTTGATAATATACCAAAAAAAGGGTAATGTACTCATTAAGTTTAGCAGTGTCTGTAACTGTGTGTACATTGTGTGCAATAAATAAATATTAAAGTATTAGTAAAAGCGATGTCGTTTATCTTCCTTTCGCCAAATAAGTGAAATTTTTGCAGCATTCAGGATCACCGGTATTGTTTTTATCTCAATGAAAATGTAAAGAATATTTCAGAATATAGGCCGAATATTCTCGCGTCACAAGGATTCCCGCCTTTTATATATTGCTTTTATGTTTTTAAAACAAGAGCGGTCAACCATTTTTTAGATTAGCTAAAGTCCACACTTCTTTCATGGGGTATTGTGTTAAATGTTACAACAAAATACCTTCTGACATATTAGAACTAAATGAAAGAAAATTTAAAACTCATGTTAAAAGTACACTTTGTGAACAAGCATATTACAAATTAGAAGATTACATTCAGGATAAGAATGCTTGGAAACATGCTGGTCCTGCTCCATAGGACAATCAAGGGTGAAGGTCAAACTGGTTGATTTATGTATTAACTTTATAGATATACTGTTTCTTTTTTTGTGTTTTTATTTTTCTGTTGACTCACACACTGTTGTTTAATTAATGGTTCCAATGTTTGTAAATATGTGAGTACCATTTACCTAAATTTCTTTAGAAAATGAATAAGTTTACCTCTGCTGGTGATACTTTGTTCTTATAAGTAGCATACTCTGGGTGCATCGTCCTCACATAATATTAAATTATTTTTGTATACCACATTTTGTAAATCATTATTTGAAAAGAGTAACTATGGAGTTTCTTGTCCGTTCTTCTCCATAAGAATCTACCTTTCCGAATGGACAGTAGAGTCACTTTATTAATGTAATATTATTATTTTACTGAACTGTAAATGCTGACGTTCAAAAGTGCCGTTTAATGGCCTAATTGAAATAAACGTTTTGACTTTGACTTTGAGTATTCTTTCAAAGTTGGTCCTTTGATCTTTACGTAGTTCAGTAATTCTGTAAATGTTTGATAACAGACCTCTTTTTAAAACGAGCTGACTGTGACTATGTTTAATTCTAAATGCAAAAAACTTTGCAGACTCTTGAGTTGAGTCCATCCTTTTTTGAAGTGAAAACTTCCTTAGGCGCGTTGAGCACCTTTTGAGTGAACAAAAATCATGGAACTCGCGTCATCGTCACCGAACGCTTTCCATGAGCTATATGTATACTGTGTATATTTGTGTACTTTTTGTGTGAACAAAAATCATGGAACTCGCGTCATCGTCACCGAACGCTTTGGGTGAACAAAAATCATGGAACTCGTGTCATCGTCATCGAACGCTTTAGCTTTCGCTTAGTTTTCACTTCTATTGGCAGTCCCCAAAGACTGCCCCGCGTGTTTTTTTTTGTCACTGGGATGACAGTCAATCCGCTCATCTGTTTACGAACTATGTTGCGGTGGGCTTTCAGTGTAATCTGATGGATCCGAGTGCCAATATTTACATGAAGTGACAACCTGTCAAACCTTCACAACCCAGTATCTGGGTAGCACGATGGCAAGGCCTTACTATGAAGGCTTAAAACGATCATAATTCTGCTCTAAGAGAGAGACGGAGTTATACATAGCGAATAGCACTATCCCTTTTACATCATCGGAATTGGATGGTATTAGCACGTCAGCTGCTGCCAGTTCAGATGGCTGGTGTCAGATTTTTCTGACTTCTCACTATCCGTAGAAACTGTCAGTGACCTTCAAATGACAGCCGGAACCAACGGCTAAACGTGTTTTGAGTATAGTCCTTCAAGGCATGGAGAACTATGGGTATGTTATAGAAGGTCATCCATCCACGGACTGACCTCGACCTTGAAGATTACTTGTCTTATCCACGAGCTTCTTACACACTTTTTTTTCATACATTACATAATATTTCTTTAATACATTTCCAAATATACCAAAGCCAAACAATGGAGCCTGTTTCGGGTGTATAATTATTACAATATCGTATTTCTAAGTACTTGACTACTTTCCTGGGACCAAGATACTGTTTACCTTTGGAAATCATACGCCTCCTTTGTTTGGTATATTTGAGATGTAATGCCTTTTTATATTGGATATTAAGGGCGACAGGATGTTTTATTAGGATTCTTGATTTTCTTTTTCTCTCAGACATGTAAATATGGATATGTCACCGGAAAATGGCAAACTCCGTAAGATTATAAACTCTCGATAAATTGTCAATTAAACATTATATACTTGGTATACTTTTTTAGGCAGCGAAATTTGATGGGTAGTCTATAATCTCTCGAAGTCATTCCGAGAAATTGACTGACATAAAATAGCGACTAATCCCAGCACAAGTCTACAATTTATCCGTTTTCGTGTGAGACAGACCAATGAGAGAGATTGCCTTGTTTCCAGGTTTTGGTCTGTTCAGATGTGAGCTAACACCTATGAGGCGCCAAGTTTCCAATTTAACTATCACACCAAAACAGATCAATTCAACAGAGTCCTGATTGGTCGCCAGTTTCTGTTAGTCCACAATTTCTCGGACCGGCACGGAGATATTATAGAATACAAGATTTTGATTCATATAAATTGTAGAACACAGGTTCAGTTGACAATTTATCGAGAGATTGCAATCCCTCAACTTCAAAATATTTTGCAATCTTACGTAGTTTGCAATTATCCGGTGACAGAAATAGAAGGAACTAACTGCCGTCCGTGACTCCGCCCACGTATTATATTATAAGAACTTTCCCGGTTTCAAAATCCTAGCCCATTTGTTATTCTGATATACTTGCTAGACCCACTATAATTTTTTATCAAAATCTATTCAGTAATTTTGCGTAAAAGATTGCAATATTCATCCATACACCCTCCACACCCCACCCACAAACTAAAGTAGGAAATAGGATAATTATAAGTACCTTTTTTTTTAAGGATGGGAAATCATCAAATGTCTTCTTCCGCTCTAGGTAGAGCGGAAGGGCGTGTCAGACTCTTACTGACTAAAACCCATCCGAGTTCCTTCTAAAGCCCTTTGCGTTCCAGGGCCGCGGTGACTCTTTCGAACAAAGTCCGCAACCCTGGCAGGAATTACAAGTACCTGATGTGCGATTATGATGTATGTATAAAGCTATGTTACAATAAATATCATCAAAATATTATTTGACGTTTTATACTAACTTTCACATTATAATATTAGTGGGATGATTCGAGACAAAACTTATTAGTTGTGTCTCGAACCATCCCACTACACACACAACATCACACAACTCAAAATAGTTTATTAGCTGTTTGGAGTTTTTTCTTTGGGTGCTTAAATAGTGTCATTTGATTTTTCCAGTAGGACTTTGAGTTGATGTAAATCGACCCTACGACATAGGATTTAAACATGACTGATAGCAAAATTTATGACTAGCCATAATCAGACACAATGTTAATCCGAGAAACTTGTTTTATACATGGCTCCCAGACCTATAAATTCTATAAACTAATTCATGATTTAAAAAAACAGCTCTTCAATGGTAGTCTACCCTGACCTGCTGAATCGTAAATCCAAACCCTGTAAAACTAAAAACCTTTTTGGAACATCACTATCTAGGCTAGACGAATAAAATAATGATAATGAAACCAGTCCCACTAATTAGGCTCTTCACTAAAATCACACTAAACTTTTAACGCAGAACCGCCACATTGCGTAACACGCAACATATTAAACTTATCTCCCAAGAGAAATTCAAGAAGATTACACACGCTAAGGTATTTTAATTTTGAAGGGGCTCAAATACAGGTTTAATTTATACACTAGATTCTGATATTATTCATAGACGCCGCTGCGAAATGAGTTATTTGCGAATCTCCGCACATGTGCGTAAGGGTCTGAAGTTGGCGAGAATTGATAGCAACCTCGCTTTGTTACATCGGATTTAAGCGAAGATTTTCGAAGTATTTTACTTTATCAATCCAGTCTGGTGTCATTCCACATGTCTCGTGTCAGCATGAATTCATCTAATTCATACATACTCGTATTTATTGTGAATTGGCAGTAGGCAGGGCACATTGCTCGCAGAACATGGTTGATGTGGCCGAAAAGTTCTTGAGTGGCGACCGCATACCGGAAGACGTAGCGTTGGGAGGCCTCCCACAAGGTGGACCGATGAGGTGGTGAGGTTCGCGGCTAGCCGATGGATGCGAGACGCACAGGACCGGTTGTTGTGGCGATACTTGGGTGAGACCAATGTCCAGCAGCGGACGTCTTTCGGCTGATATGATGACGATTTTTCTAGCTTTTGCCTGCGACTTCGTACGCGCATATTCCGTTTTTTTCCCTTCCCCGTAGGAATTCCCCGTTCCCGTATGCAAACAGGTAGCATCACTCATGAATGTTGCTATCATATACAAAAAGAATTTTCAAAATCGGTTCACAATGGGATGGGAAAACATCAAATGACTTCTTCCGACACGCCCTTCCTCCCAGGGCGTGTCCGACTTTTACTGACTAAAACCCATCCCTGCTCTTTGCGTTCCAGGGCCACGATGACTCTTTCGAACAAAACCCTGGCAGGCTCAGGGCCCCGTCTCCTATGCTGACATCTCTTTAACCCTGCAGTAGTCGCGCGGGCTACATACGTATACCAGCTATACAAATTGAAGAATATCTTAAAAACGGTTAGCTCTAGCTTTTTGCGCCTCTAGGTACTTTCAAACGAAAGTATGAGTATGTAGTATAGTATCGCACTAGCACCTGTCGGAACACAATGCGCCATCGACCCGGGCCTGGTGGTGATCGGACTGCGAGCCACCCAACGCTTGCCGTCCGCAGGCCCGCGCCAACGGTGGCCGGGGATGGCCCTGCGACTTCCGACGCCCGGGGCGTCTTCTCCTGTAGCGGCAGTTGGGGCGAAGGCCTTGCCTTTCCCTCACGCGGGTCGCCTCCTCCTTCGCTAGCATAATTACTTCGCAGAAGGAGGTGACCGCTCCCCAAGCCTCCTCGCTCCGGACCATGTATTCATCCTTCCATGGCTTACCCTTCCTAATTTGCCTTGCCTTTCGTTCATCCCTCTCAACATGGTCAAATCATCTAATTATACTCTGTGCACCTAGTTCATATGGTCGCAAAACCATTAGTCAGCCAGTAGGTAAGCACGACAGACTGTCCACTAAAGCTTAACAGCATCCCGTCGAGGCTCCTTTATTGCGATCGTGTCGACAGGTCCAAAATACTAGTGATATCGGACTTTCAGGATTACGGATGTGGCTACCGATTATGTACAGTCTAAACTGTTGACTATTTTACGAGGACAAAAACCGTCGCAACGATATCATCTACCCAAAGCATTAAAGGACTCAATATATTAAAGTGTTTATACATCCGCGAACTGATTTAGCTAGATCATCCGGGGTAGAGTCACAATAAAAGCCCGGTTGAGTGGCTTTTAAGCTCCGTCTTATACATTTGGTATCAGATGTGAGAGCGGTGCACTTGTCCAGAACCTGCATGCAAGAGAGCTTCATCATGTGCCCAAAGATGACACTAATAAACTCCACGGACGCTGATATTAACGTGGCCTTCTTTTCCTCTCTTCTTCAACCTGTATTCAATCAAATATTGGGGGTAGGTCTCCTTAAATACGCACGGTAAATTACTTAGTTCTAAGCCTCTCGCATCCAACTCTTACCTGCTATGAACTTAACCAGTCGTTGGTCCCCCCACTAAGCTCAAATTATCTTAAAACTGACTTTTGCCTGCGCCTTGGCTGGCCTTGAAGTAGCCTATATCCGTCTCCAGGCTTCCATTTATCTTTTTTACCAAAATTCATCGAAATCGGAACCAAACAAATTTTATAATATGACTAGCTTTGCCCGCGACTTCGTCCACATGGAACAGTTACTTTTGGGCAGGCATTTTTATTCTTTGATAGTAAATTTTTAAAAGTTCTTGTTTTTTTTCATCAAGTGCCTTAATACAAACTTCCATCCTCCTTTTCACCCCCTTTAAGGATGATTTCTGGGTTTAAAACTATCCTATATCTTTTTCCGGGACTCAAACTATCTCTATACCAAATTTCATGTAAATCTCTTATCGGTCAGCGGTTTAAGCGTGAAGAGGTAAGAAACAGACAGACAGATACACTTACGCTTTATAATATTAGAATGGATAGGTAGTTGTTATGTATCCATATACTCGTAAAAGAGAGCCTTCGTTTTCAAATTAGCCCTATACTTTCAAAACATGAACTAACCAAAAACTACCCTACTCACGACCTCATACAACATTCCCACAGACCTTGGGATAGCCTAACAACACAATAAGTTTTAGGTCACAAGCCACACAATTAGCGGCTGGACCTCAGCCAAATACTAAATACACTTACCTACGTCTAATCCTAATTGGGTATCTATACTCCATTCTACTATCAGGTTGGTTTAGTTGGCTTTGGGCGGTTTTGAGAGCGAGAAGTTTTTGGGCTACAGATTTTTTTACTTTCCAGAACTTGTCTTCGTCATAACGGCATAAAATCATTGTATCTAAGTGTTTTTTTTTTCTATCACAAAGGTGGCGTTATTTATGATTTTAAGAAAGCTGAAAGCGGTATAGTAAGGTAACGTGCTGAACTTATTACAAATACATAAACACAATTGTTTCAAATAAAAATAACCAATATGAAGTGAATAAGCACGAGAATGAAATTTGAACCTCTGAAAAATTATCAAATAAAAACATAAAAGAAAACCCCGTATTTTAACTTCCACCCCGAGGAGTGTGAGATTAATTAAAGTTTAAGTTTACACGGAGAAGTGGTGCAGAAAGCTATTTTTATTAAATTACGGTCACGCAGTGGACAAGCACTAATGCTAAAAGAAAAGGTAAAACTGTTTAGATGAGATTTGACTCCAATAAAAAATGGTTCTTCGAGCCGGATTACAAAGTTCTATGCTAGATTTTCCGCTCGAGACATTTTAGTTTTAGTAGCTAAGTCTACAATAGATATTTTGTCGAGTATTTGTCAACATTTTATAAATATTTTTCAGTGTATCTTAATCAGAAAAGCAAGTTCATCCGTGTCATTGATTCTACGTACCTTCTTGTTTTCCCAAACGCAGCTACCGTAGGTATCTTTTTTTTACAAGAGCGTCGCAAAAAAATTATAACACTCAAAGGGAGTCGCAGTATAAAAGATAGGGCAACTCCTGCAGTAGACAATAAACCACATACTACATTTAGATCTCCTCTGAACCTGACAGACCCGCTCGTTTCATAGCCTTCAAGTCCATACCTTAACGAACGTCTATATGGAGGGCACACAACAGTCACTTGGTAACTTTGTAGAAGTTGTCGCGAAACAATACTGGCTTTGTGACGAGGCTTTGAGACAAAAGAAACATAAATCTATGACAATATAATATGAACACACTCGTGTTTTCATATAAAGATTTCGCTGGAAGTAGTTTTCGTAATAACTTTTATTTAGGGCTAAAATATTGGTCTTTTTACGCTTATAAAAGATGTTTTGCTACTGTTTGCAAAACAGCTGAGGGTTTTACTGAAATCGCGAAAAAAATTGACTGCTCCATACATTTCCGTGCGCATAACTCGACAAAATGTACTGAACAGCTATTTTTTTTTTCGAGAATTAACTGTTGGTTCTTTTTTTATTATTTTAATTTAATTTGGGTTTGCTCTTGACTCTAGTCTAGGTCATAGATGACAGAGACAAAGTCGACGATGGAGCGAGCTTACCCAGAAGAAGCCTGTTCACGCTAATTTTGAAGAGATTAGGGTTATATCCGTTCGGAAACACAGACGCGGGCAGAGAGTTCTACTCCTTTGCTGTGCGCATTATAAAATATGCACGTTTGAAAACGTTTAGTGCGAATTGGTGGAATAGCAACAAGGTAGGGATGGTTCTATACTAAAAGTAGTTCATAATGATAAGTACAATGACCGCTTTCCAGGTATTGCGTTTATTCTGATACAGGTTGTATAAGTGAGCGAAGTGTAGTTCTGTGTACTACAGGTACACCTCTGTCAAACCTTCTGATGTAACAAGCTTGAAGTTATGATATAACATAAGGAAACTATCTTCTAACTTATACATCATTATATTAGATTCATACGTAAAGATGGAAGAACAATGAGTGAATGAAAAACAATACAATACTATACAATGGGAGCTCTTACGGCTTTCAGCTATTCCTGTCAACCTTGAGAAGGACAAACATTCTACATTTCCAGCAGTAAACAACTATATTATGACATTTATATAGCACTAGCTTCTGCCCGTGGCTTTGCCTGTGTGTTTCGAAAATAATAAACGTAACTACTATCAGGTTAAAAGTAGTATATGTTCTAGGCTACGGTCCAAGCTGCGATAATTTGTTCCTATAAGTAGCATACTCTGGGTGCATCGACCTCGCAAAATATTAAAATTAATTTTGTATACCAAATATTGTAAAACCTTTATTTGAAAAGAGTAACTATGGAGTTTTCTGTCCGTTCTTTTCCATAAGAATCTACCTTTCCGAATGGACAGTAGAGGCACTTTATCAATTTTATACATTATTTTAGTTAACTGTAAATGATGACGTTCAAAAGTGCCGTTTAATGGCCTAATTGAAATAAACGCTTTGACATTTTCAATAAAATTCATTCAGCCATTGAGACGTGATTGATCCAGAAATAAACACACTTTCACACAGACGAGTAGGAAGTCGAACTTACATTTACTTAATTTAAAAGCATTAATTGCGTTATTTACGATAAACTGTCTCGAAAAAGAAATAGTGCTATTTGTATAACTCCGTCTCTCTCTCACAGCGGAATAGTGGGCCCAGATTAGCACCCTCCTTTCTATCACAATCCGGAGGACTTTTAAGATGTGTATATCTCATTTCTTACAGTCTCTTTTTACCATGTTAACCACTTTCAAACAAATTAACAAACAATATTTCCTCTGAAAAATGTTATAAGACAAACATTCCACAATAATACAAGAGAAGGTATTATGACATTTAATATTGCAAGGAAACTTGTTGGTTTTGCTCTGAATATAATCTCATGATCGTATATTGAAGTAAGCGGCTCCTACTTCAATATACATAAAGAAGATATTCTTGGTCACCACATAGCTGAATCCCTTTTGCCACCCACAGCCACAGAGACATTAGGGTTCCGTAGCTATTCATAATTTTATTTAAACATAAAAAGTGTGGAGGGTTTCGTCACATTAAATAATGTTTATGCTTATTTAAATCCGGTTAAGGAATTGTAAGAAGGTTCAAGTGTTTTAAAGATTTTTATGAGACCGATATGCTATTTTAAAAAAGACGAATCAAAAAGGAAATTTGTGGGATGGAAAATCATCAAATGACTCCTTCCGCTCTGGGCGGAGCGCGAGGGAGTGTCAGACTCTTACTGACAAAAACCCATCTGTGTTCCTCCTAATGCCCTTTGCGTTCCAGGGCCGCGGTGACTCTTTCGAACAAATTCCGCAACCCTGGCGTTGTGGGGGGAGCTGGTACCTAATCTGTGTGACATGATTTACCTGCCTAGAAAGGAGTAATTTTAATTTGTAGGAACAATTTAATGCTGGAACTTCACTTGGCGTATTTGTCAGAATATTTGCGTCACTAGTGCAATATAAAATTAACTTTATTTCGAAAAACATAAGGGATATTTTGTATTGCACAAGTGATATAAATATTTTGACAAATACGCCAAGTTAGTTTGTAAAACACCTTTTTGGAAGACAAATAAATATGTATTTTAACCATAACAAACATTTATTTGTCTTCCACAAAAATACCAAAATGGCAATATAACATAGATGCCAATGTTTTTTTCAAAGGTTTTTTTCCTTCTACGTGACAACTGAAACTGGTGCCCAATAGCATTTAAGACCACCACATTGGTTGTTATTTTTGTATGTTTAAAATTACTTTTAGTGCCTCCGTGCCATTATCATCAACACCGCGCTTTTAAAAGAAAAATCAAAATGACGATAGTTGAAAATGCGCATTTTTACTATTATATCCTCAGTTCACAATAAACGTAAACAGCTGCTTCGTAATTTTTACTTGTTTATTATTTTACCCAAAAAATATTGACTGCTACAGAACCCTTCAGCACCCGTCGCCTACACTGACCGGATTTTTCAATCCAGTGAGCGTAATAGATACAAATGGTCCTTTCATCTCACAATATTGCCGAGATCCAAATCGAAGGCCCAAAAAAATATTGCTTCATAAAAACGCTGAAAAAACCTCCTTTCAAACTGTAACGTCTGAAACTAACTTGTTATCAATCATTTGTAGATAACGAACAGAATCTAATAATATGGCAGCTATTTACTTTGAGAAATGTTGTTTTATTTTTAGATATAATGGAGCCGGAGTGTTTTCTATCAATTTCTTAGTATGATAACGATGTTGGTGCTTGAGAGGAAGATTAAGTATACTTAGTATATAAAACCCTTAATTAACTGTAACTATAAACTGTAATAAAAAACTCCTAAATAAAAAAAGAAACAAAAATGGCTTCAAATATTCCTCCGCATCGTTATCGACCAACGGCCGGTCTCAATGACGTATCTACCTTTAACCAACTGTCAAATTAGCTACCAACAGTAGCTGAAACGTCATTTTTGAAAGGTAAACATGACGTTTGAGCTACTGTAGGTAAAAGAGTGGCCAAGTCTCGCATTGCCGCTTTTATGGCAATGACTTTGACCCATGTCAAAGCTAGCCCTTGGGCCACGCCGAGTGTCGACTAAGCGGTTATATGGATCCTTGAATAGTGTAATAAGCACTCGAACTCCACGGTCCAAGAGTTCGGCTAGAGGCATGAATTCGTTTAATTTCCAAGCCGTGAAATATAATGATTTGTAATGAGACATTAATGACTTACAATGAATGAAAACAATTGTAATGAAATCTAGATTTAACCTTCAAGCAGTCGTTTTCATTCGCAATATCCAAATATCTAGTCACAAGTATTTCTCGTTTCTGATAGCCTGTCATTAGTTCACTACGCATAAAAACTACTGCACTCCCTCCTCCTCCGAGCCTCCAGAAGGGACACAGAGGGGAACAGAATCCATATGTTTAAGTGCGGCGTAGTCGTCGACACGACTACACGCGCCTGATTGTAATCTTTACCTTGAAGACACGACTGTTTCTAAAGTAATCTAGACCAGAGTTGATAATAAACAACGATACAAATTATTCGATTTTATAATAGCTAGTAACATCTAAGTAAAACAATAAAACTCTCGAAGGAACAGACCTTTTTGGTTGGGCGTGCATAATTTGTTAGTGTTGTCCTTAGTCCTAAGAAAATGGTTTATGTCTATAATTTTGTTTTAAAGTTTAAACAATGTGTTTCCTAGCTCAAAAATAGATAATTTCGGAATATAAATAACAAATGAGTCTTAATTAATCAGTGTTCTAAATCCCTGAAATCTTCCGTAGGTCATTTCGGTTATGCGCGACCGCTGCCGTTTCTAATAACCACGCGCCCGCTTGAAGGTTAAGAGGGTGGCAGAGAAGGCACGCTATTTCATTTGATTCTGTTCAGCAGTTGAGGCGTAATTATTTAGCAAACATCTAACATCCAAAAATATTGAATTATTTGTTTGTAAGCATTTTCGGTTTGAGAATACGACTCCAAAGTCAAAGTCAAAGTCAAAACGTTTATTTCAATTAGGCCATTAACCGGCACTTTTGAACGTCATCGTTTACAGTTCAGTAAAAATAAATAAAATTACATTAATAAAGTGACTCTACTGTCCATTCGGAAAGGTAGATTCTTGTGGAGAAGAACGGACAAGAAACTCCATAGTTACTCTTTTCAAATAATGATTTACAAAATTTGGTATACAAAAATTATTAATTTAATATTATGTGAGGACGATGCACCCAGAGTATGCTACTTATAAGAACAAAGTATCACCAGCAGAGGTAAACTTATTCATTTTCTAAAGAAATTTAGATAAATGGTACTCACATATTTACAAACATTGGAACCATTAATTAAACAGTTTATTCTTGAGCTAAAGGACCGGTGCGAACGCGAGAAAAACATCGTTATTGTGGGTATATCAGAAATCAACGAGAGAAACATACAATCCAGGCAAAACCACGATAATAATGAAGCCATGAAGATACTTATATCGCTGTACGAACACTGCCCTAAACCAATTAAAACGATCCGACTAGGAAAATATACCCCAAACAAAAACAGACCATTAAAAGTCTGTTTTAACAATACCGACGTTCCGAAATACCTACTAAGAAACAAGAAGAACCTACAGGGCAATATACAAATTTATGCAGATCAAACCCCAGCACAAAAACAATATTTACAAACATTGAAAGAGGAACTAAACAAACGCATTGAAAATGGCGAATCAGATCTCATCATTAAATATATAAAAGGTCTACCAACAATTACGCAAAACAAAACAAATCAAAAAAACCAATAACAGATTCTGTACAAAATGCAATATATACAAATAGACTAAACCATCAACTTGTAAGTAGATACGAAGATTTACCAACCTACCCGTCTTCGTTACGATTTTTCTATGCAAACCTACGTAGTATTCGCAAGACTGGCAAACTCGATGAAATAAAATGTATAATAAAAGCAACACCTATGACTATACATTTTTTAATTTTTTCTGAAACATGGATTACATCCGATGCGGACGCAACATTATACCAAATACCAAATTATAAACATGTTTATAACTACAGAACGGATCGCAAGGGCGGCGGGGTTTCTATTTACATACACGACAGTATCAAATACGAAATAACAGAAGAGTTATACGAATTTGGAAACCATTACCTATGGATACACATAGATAAACTCTCATTGAATATAGGAGCGATCTACAAACCCGGCGACTCCCATATCAACAATTTTATAGAGACATATACCTCACAATTAGAAAAGAGAAAAAGAACAGTCGTATTTGGAGACTTTAACATCGACCTACTTAGTAAGGACAACCACGTTACAAGATACTTGAACGAAATAAAGGGAACCGGCTACGAAATATTAAACAAAATAAACAAACTATACAGTACCCGGGAAACCGACACTACAAACACCTTACTGGATCATATATGTACCAACGTCAATAATCACGTATTCAGCATATCTATAATTGACTCAAGCTTATCAGACCACAAGCAATTATTTCTTCAAATAGGTAGCTTAGAACCAAAAGTAAAAAAAAGAATCAAGTACAAAGCACTCGACTATGAAAAATTATACAATAGTGCCATGACGGCAAACTATACTAATAACGAAAGCGACTACTACTACTTAGAAAAATTTATCTCGGAACAAATATACAAAAATAAAGTGGATAAGACTAAAATCCTAAATCTACCCCAAGAAGACTGGATAACCCGGAATGTTATAGACTCGATCAACCTACGAAATCAATTATGGCAACAAACAAAATCCTACCCAAAAGACAACCAACTCCAGAAGAACTTTAAGGAAGAACAAGAAAAAGTAAACGACCTAATAAAGACACAGAAGAAGAACTACTACCACAATCTATTCCAGAATAACTACAAACGACCTAAAAAGATGTGGGAAGTTATAAACAATTTAGCAACCAACAAAATCAAAGACAGTAGTGCTCCTCCTAAACTATTGACAAACTCGGGGTTCATCACAGACGGTAATGAAATTTGTAACATATTTAACTCATTCTTTGCATCAATAGGCGCGGACTTAGCTAATAAAATACCTAAAATGTACCATACAAACACAGGCAACATCCTCATGTACGACAGTAACTACACACATGAAGTAACTTTGAGTGAATTACCCCAATGTGACACTAATGAAGTAGTAAAAATTATTGACAACCTTGACAGCAACAGTAGTACAGGTTTGGACGGTATCAGCACAAAAGCCATTAAATGCCTTAAAAATATAATTGCTGAAAGATTATCCGACTGTATAAATATGTGCTTAAGTCGCGGTATTTTCCCTGACTCGCTTAAAGTTGCAAGGGTCAGTCCTATTTACAAATCTGGGAGTAGAACTGACCCCGGCAACTACCGGCCGGTATCAGTCCTGCCAGTCATTTCGAAAATATTCGAACGAGTCTTATACAACCGTTTAAACGCGTACTTAACTAAGAAAAAATTCTTAATCGATCAGCAATATGGTTTTCGCCCTAAATCAAGTACCCTTACAGCCTCAATAGACTTGATAACAAAAATAAAAACACATATTGATCAAAAGAATCTTGCTGTAGGTATTTTCATTGACCTAAAAAAAGCTTATGATACAGTTAGCCATCAAAAACTACTACAAAAATTAAATAATATAGGTATTTCAGGCAACGCCCTTAGTATATTTGCTTCTTACTTACAAAACAGAAAACAAGTAGTCAAAATTGATAACTTCACAAGCTCAATGCAAAACATAACATACGGCTGTCCACAAGGTTCAGTTATTAGTTCGTTACTATTTCTTATATACATTAACAATATAGACAAAATAGGTTTGAAAGGGCACCTAACATTATACGCAGACGACACCTGCCTATTTTATTTCAACAAGTCATTACAAAACATTATGTCTGATGCTCAAAAAGATCTTGACCTACTTAACGAATGGCTAAAATATAACCTGCTAACTATTAACACGTCAAAAACATCATTTATGATCTTCTCCGCAAAAAATAAACAGCTACCCGATTTCTCACCTCTTACGATTGACGGAGAAGTAATCAAACGATCCAGTCACGAAAAATACCTAGGGTTGTGGGTAGATGACAAACTTACGTGGAAACTACACATAGACCATATCAAAACAAAATTAACGTCACTATTAGGAGCATTACGAAATATTAGAAACTGTATACCAAAGAAAGTACGACAAATTATATATAACTCGCTAGTAAAATCTAATTTGGAATACCTAATCGAACTATGGGGATCAGCCACTAAAACAAATCTAAACTCACTACAAAGAATACAAAATAAAATTATCAAAATACTATTTCATTATCACTATCTATACCCAACAAAAAAACTTTACGAAAAAACAAACCTTCTAAATCTCAAGCAACTTTACACATACTACACCTGCATTCTTATAAAAAAAATCACCACGAACTCCATACAATCAAACATTCAAATACGTAAAAAGACAATAACATACAATACTAGAAGCAAAAACAGGTTTCAACTAATGACTGCGCGAGCACGAACTAACTACGGCAAAAAAACAATACTGTCTGAAGGAGCACGACTGTTCAATGATTTACCCGAAGAAATAAAGAAATGTGAAAGTATTAATATATTTAAATCTAAATTAAGAAAACATATCTGTAATCGATGACGTCATCAACGCACCAGATGCGAACATCTAAAATACTTATCTTAATTATTTGTATCTCATTTTAAGTGAACTGTAATTGTTCTTATGAGAATAAATTCTTTAAACCTAACAGTGTGTGAGTCAACAGAAAAATAGAAACACAAAAAAAAGAAACAGTATATCTATAAAGTTAATACATAAATCTATACAGTTGGATTTTGTCTACACCCTTGATTGTCCTATGGAGCAGGACCAGCATGTTTCCAAGCATTCTTATCCTGAATGTAATCTAATCTCTCCAAGGACACAACCAACTGTATTGATTTTAATTAATAAAACTTTTCCATTTTAAAATTACATCTCACTATCATCGCCGCTTGATAGGTTTAAATTTCAATTTTACGGCGCAAATTGTTGGTATTACCTACTCAGTTATTATTAGATGTCGGCCTATTTTAATATCGCTTTTTCAATTTCAGAGATGTTTTTAAATTGTTACTTAACGAATATTACAATGAGCTCAACTTGTTTGTCTATTTGATGGAGGTTATCTCACTGATTCGATTTTGAAATGTTGAACATACCTTATTATCGAAAACGTGATTTGATTTGTTGCGTGCATTGTTTTATAAGTCATAAGTCAATTTTTATTCGGTAAAATTGTACGGTTCCTGTGGGTTTAACTCAAAACTCAAAAATATTTTTTTTATTCATTTTATTTTATAACAATTGCTTGCTATACTTACAGTTTACACCAAAGTGTACAGCAAGGCAACAACATAGAATTTATCTTATATCACCATCATCATCATCATATCAGCCGAAAGACGTCCACTGCTGGACATAGGCCTCCCCCAAGTGTTGCCACAACAATCGGTCCTGTGCGTCTCGCATCCATCGGCTACCCGCGACCCTCACCAGGTCATCACTCCACCTTGTGGGAGGGCGCGCCAACGCTGCGTCTTCCGGTACGGGGTCGCCACTCCAGAACTTTTCAACCCCATCGACCATCTGTTCTGCGAGCAATTTGCCCTGCCCACTGCCACTTCAGTTTGACGATCCTTCGAGCTATGTCGGTAACCTTGGTTCTGTTGCGGATATCCTCATTCCTGATTCGATCACGCAAGGAAACTCCGAGCATTGCCCTCTCCATTGCTATTTGGGTGACTTTAAGCCTTCTGATGAGGCCCATTGTGAAAGACCACGTTTCAGTTCCATAAGTAATCACTGGCAACACGCACTAGTCCTACTTTCGTCTTCTTCTTTTAAAAATATTAATATAAAAAAAATTATTACACATTTTGATCAACGATCTATGAGTGCATTTAATAAATCGACCTCCTGTTCCTAAGCAATCAGGGCGTGGGTCATGAGAGCAAAGTCGCGGAAAAACTCTAGTTTTATTCAAATATTTTGTCTGTGGTCCCAAAATACCTACTACTCACTGGTTTTGAAATGGTTGGTTTCACTTCTAGATTTCGTTTTCAGTCAAAAAATAATTGTTTTACCGCTTACAAATAAATAACGTATTTTCTTCGAAAAAACAACATATTTTCATTGAACACCCTTAATTTAGTTTTTACAATTAGTTTTGTTAAGACTTCTATTGAAACTTAAAAAACGTTTTCATTTTAAACCTGCTGGACTTACAAGATTCAACAAAATGGAAAATTAATTACGTTTTGTGAAAAACAACATAGTACTTAACTTGCCTATTATTTATTTATCAATGAAAATCGATTAATATATTTAGTATCTATAACTACCTATAACTATACACATATAGGTACACTTAAATAAAAAAGAACTAACTAAAAGTAGTCTAAAATATGGCGTCGAAAAATTCCTACGCATTGCTGACCACTGGTAATGTTACCAAAAGGCTGGCAGCATTGCCACGTTGTATGGCAATGCTTATCCTTAGTCCAAGGTAAAAGCCAGGGGTCACGCGAAGTGTCAACTAAGCGTCTTGACAGATCTTTAAACAATTTATGAGCACTCGGACCCCACGATCCGAGGGTTTCAAACTCAAACGGCTCGAAAATATAACTACCAACAAGTTTATTATATTTCCGCCGCTTCAGGTTCTCAGCAGCCGCAGTGGCAGCGCCAGCACAGCACGATGAGCTAGGAAGACGGGATGGCGCAAGAGTATCGACACAAGTAGCGTCCCACATTAATGGCCTACCCATATTCCATGGAAATAACGACATGCCGTCCAGTCTCTTGCCATCGTCACCTGCCAGAGTATTTAATTTAATTACGAGAGATTTTTGAGTACAGCTTACTAACATCAACATACAAACAACAAGGTTTTAAAGATATATTGTTATTATTTGGAATAGATAATACTCGAAATGGCGCCCCAGACAGCACACATACAATGTCACTCCAAATGGCCCCCTGGCAGCAAAAAGTCAAATAGCTGTCATGTACATCAAGCAGTAGGTACTGCCACTTGACATAGGTTAAACATATTAAAATAATTGTTCCGCAAGTGTTCTCAGTGCCCATTCTTGAACTTATTTTTTTTTGGATGTTTTTTTAACTTTTTCTCACTCTGGGTATTTCTCCAGTGTCATGGGTGCGTTCACAAACATATAAACTCAAATATACAAACAGCCATACCCGGAACAACTATCTACAGGCCATACGCATGGTGACGAGCGGGTGTTTTGGGGGACTGTCTTTATGTAGAACTTTGGCGTTCCTAAAGTGCTGGTACACACCCACACCTAACAACACCACTGGAAAGTCACAGGAAAGCAGAACACGCAATTTCGTTTTCTTGGATGATATATTTTCTATTTTCTCCAGGTATTATTATTTTCATTTAAAAACCAAACTACTCAACCGGTTTTGATAAAATGGGATTTATGGGACCAATCGGAACGTATATCCTTTCACACGAAAGAAGATTTTTTCAAATCGGTTCATAAATGACGGAGTTATGGGGTAACAAACATAAAATAAAAACAACCGAATTGAGAAGCTCCTCCTTTTTTTGAAGTCGTTTAAAAATGAGTAGAATTGGCCCTTTCAGCGATAGTCAAGGCCAAAAACACGTCAAAATGTGGGGAAATTAGTGATGCTGTTGTTGTAAAAGATACTAAAGTATCTTTTACGGTAATGTGCAATCTGTTGGCTACATAATACATGAAAAAAATAAATTAAAACACAACATCTAATGGTCGTCTGGGAGAAATAATTTGTTTAGGGCCTTGAGGTTTAACAGACTTGAAGTGGGCACATTTAATAAAATCTTGGCTCAACCAAAACGCGATGATGCGAAGAGTCTGTTTAGGTTCATGGCCCAGATATGACTAATGTGTGTTTAGGATACGATGGGACTGGCATACGCATTGCGATTACAAATGTCCCTAAAAATAAATAAAGAAAAAAAAAACATCTACTGGTCAATAAAAATGTACACTTCAACGACACTAGTCTCAATGCCATGTTATTTACGGGCCTTAAAGCTTAATTTGGATAAGTAATGTCGTAAGTAAACGTGTCTGAACACCAAAAATGTAGTCGAGTAGATTAGTGATTAATTTAGTCGTGTTATTATCCTTGTACGAGTAAAGATATCGTCACCATCTAATCGAGCCGTGCAGTATTCTTTGATGAAACTCCCTACTGCAACACACACTAATCGGAATCGTAACGTAATCGTCCCGCCTCGAGGCTATACGGCGATAAAGCTATACGGTGACGATCCCTTTCAGATTTGATATGTGTGCTATAACCTTTTATCATAGACGACACTCCGAAACCGTTTAACCTGTTCGGAAACGCAAAAACAAAACAAAAAATTCAATAACTCCGTACAGAAAATTCTAGTCGAATCGTTTACAAGGCAGCGGCCATATTGGATTTCTAGAAACGTCATTTATCATGTGTCAGTCTAGAAAAATACGATTTTAAAATACGTTGTACATATTTCAATTTATTTGCCGCAATATCGGGGGTGGAATCACAAGAAAAACTGACGTTTGAAATTGCATACAAATGAAATATTTTCTGTGTCCGATGTCGAGTAAAGTCACCCCTTTGTCTTGTCGCATGAGTCATTAGGGTACGGAACATTTATTTTACTTTTTGTTTTACTGACATCGTTTTGAATGCTTTTCTTTTAAAAGAGACTGACGAAGTTATGCTGTGAAGGACCGAAATAGTTGCATTTGTTGTTTGCAATTTTTTGAATCGAGTTTTCTAATTGACCCTTGCGTTTGAGAAAACGAAATGTCAAGTAATGTTTTAGTTAAGAATGTGATTTCATCTTAATTTTGTGTGTTTTTTAATCGAAAATCCTTTCCCTCAAAATATACTTGTTTTAAATCAATAAGTCCCATTTTTTTTTTTTTTACAGGTGTTATAAGCCCTAAATGCTCGTCGCGTTACCTAACACCTAAATATTACACCCTAGTGCTACTTATGATATTATTATAAAATAAAACTATATTTGAGATTTAAACTTCATAATATATTTTACGCCAGCCTTCAACGTGCGCTGGCACCGGAGTCCCATATAAAAACAAAACATATTTTCATATTCCTAATTCAAATTCTCTTTTACTTTTTGCCAGACGCTTCCAAAGAGCTACCTTGACCTGGAGCCGAGGAGATTCTCCTGACAATATTATCGTTCAAAAATAGATAATCACAGTCACTAACAAAACATAATTCTCCGAAACTAAAAAAAAAACCTACAATTTATTTCTCTGAGCAACAAAATTATGCAAAAGGATATTGCAAGCCGCAACGCAAGTCCTCGCGTACCAATTTACGGGATGGTATTCTAAGCTCGCAAGTTTCGCCTTATCCCGCTATTTCAAGCGTACAGCGGTTGCACTAAGTGACGGCATAATTTATGTTTGGCAACTTAGGAACATAAATATCGATATTATAATATTGCTCTTAAAAGTTTACTCATATTTCAGAGTTGATTCCATAGTAAATGTTGTTCATATTGATGAGTATTTGCACCTTCTTAAAGATTGTAAAGTAATTATGGTGAGTCAAACTGTATATCGTTTACAATAGACGACCACATCATTTCTATGGCAGCACCTTTTGGACAACATATTCTCGGAAAACCCTCAGGACCTTGCGTGTCCAATACAATAACGCCTTTAAAATGTTATTGCAGCTACCACGCTTCTGCAGCGCAACTGGCATGTTTTTGGAGGCTCGTACAGACGGGTTTTCAGCCATTTTGCGCAAAAATGTCGCCTCCTTATTAAGCAGGATTCGTGCTAGCGGCAATGGCATTCTGGCGGTTATTGCTGATAAGTTTGACTGCCCTATTCTGAAACATCAAATAAGGGTGCTAATGGAATAGAATTGGTCAGCAATTTGAATAGCTATAATTGAATTTTAATTTTACTAACCATTAGATGATAAGTTTTTACTAACCATTGGACCAATGTAGTCTATAATTGAATGAAGTAACAATTTTCAAAATAGTTAGAAAGTAACAATTTTCCTAGACTGTATTTCTATTGCTGCCATCAAAACATCTGCCTAGCCTTTTTCCCAACTATATTGGGGTCGCCTTCCAGTCAAACCGGATTCAGCTGAATACCAGTATTTTACGTGAAGCGGCTGCCTACCAGACCTCCACAACCCATTAACTGGTTAACACGGTACTAGACTGGTGTCAGATTATCTGGCTTCTGACTATCCGTAACGACTGCCAAAGACCTGCAAATGACAGCCGGGACGAATGGCTTAACGTGGTTTCCGAGGCACGGAGGAAACTCGGTATGTTAAGATGGTCACCCATCCACAAACCAACCTTGGCAAGCGCCGCTTAACCTTGATCGACCCATGCGGCTGTTATTCTTTACCCACGAGCTCCTGCCATTAAAACAAATAATAAAAATAAGTAAAAGTAAAGGGGCCAAACAGATAACTTGATTTCGGTTAATGGTACGAAACCCTTCGTGTGCGAATCCGACTTGCACTTGGCCGGTTTTTTTAGCCTAAAGTTTCAGAGTCCTGAAATATGTATAAAAAAGGTACTATCATGAATTTAAGCCACCCTTCAAGGGTTTTTTCCAACCCAGGTAAACCAGTGGTCGTTTGATCCAAACCTAAACTAAAACAGGTGCAAAAAGTCGCCCAAACACCTATTTTTAAAATGCGGAACCTTAAAACAACCGCAAGAAGGAAAAATAAATTGTATTTTCAACAGGTTAAATTTATTTTTTCTTTTACCCTTTTTACACGTACCAACTATGACAGTTTACTTAATATTCCAATATTTTTGTGCCTATCCTTCAAATTATTCAAATAGCGTCAAGGGAGGCAAGTCAAGGGTATTCTAACAGTATTACTGTTTGAATATTATTTTTATTCCCAACAGAATTGACCACTTCGCACCGTTTTAATTACACGGCTCAACAACTAGGAATTATGTCAAAAGGATATGATTAAGCGGTGACCTTGTGTTTTCTGATATACAGTAAAAACACGACAGCAAAAAACGACTAAAAAGTTCCCAAGATACCAAACCTGTGATTGATCTAAAATAAAAAGATACCAACTGCACCAGACTACTTCAAAAGTGATTTGTTTTAATTTTTTTTCCTGATTATATGCGGTCGGGTTTTTGATACAAGTAATTTTGATTGGCAATTGTTCAACTATTTACTATATACACTTAAAAAAAGAATAACTAATTAAAAATAGTCTAAAATATGGCGTCGAAAAATTCCTCCGCATCGCTTGCCACTGGTAAAGTACCCAAAAGGCTGGCAGCATAATTAGCTTTACTAATTGTTCTTTACATTAGATACAGAACCACACTCTTAAATATATCCACGCACTTTTAAAACAACCTGTAATTGTATGTTACTATTTTTTTTTTAAGAATGGTAAATCGTCTTCTTCCGCTCTAGGTGGAGCGGAAGGGCCTGTCAGACTCTTACTGACAAAACACATCCATGTTTCTTCTTACGCCCTTAGCGTCCCAGGGCCGCGGTGACTCTTTCTTACAAATTCCGCAATATGTTACTATTAATGAGGTTCCATATTTGTATCGGGCAATGGACGTATTACAGGTAAGCAGAGCTGGGCAGAATACATGCTTTGCTTTAATTAAAATACAAATTACAAAATACTATCTCGCATTGTATTTTAAATACGAAATACAAAATACTTTTAAGTCGTATAAAAACACAAAATACAGTATAGCAGTATAACTATCGAGCGCTGTTTTCTGCAGAACGCAGCCATTAATAAGATTGCTAAATGTATTCATGTTCAAATGTATTTTGAATTCATAAGTATTTTAAATACTAACTACAAAATACCTGAGCGTCATGTATTTCAAATACCAATTACAAATTACATTTTTAAGAATTAATTCAAATACAAATACCAAATACGTATTTGTATTTCTATTACGTATTTTAATTACAAGTAATTCAAATACGGGCAGTATTTGAATTACAGTAATCCTGCAGGATAGTTAGTAGTTACCTAGCCCATCATCAGCATAATCTGCTCTCACAGTCTGCTTCAAGTCTAACAGTACGCAGCTGAATACCAGTATTCAGAATTACATGCAGCGACTACCTTCACAAACGGTATTAGATTACAAAGACTATTTGTTTCTTAGTTACCATACTACTTTCAGTTTTGCAGTGAGTGATATTAAAAACACAAGAGTGCAAAACGTTGCCGATATTATTTTAAGTAAAACAACGATCTTTGCCTTCAAATATCTCGTTCTCGGCAACGAAACCATTTAGGACACCATAATTATGCAGACATTTTTATACTTATGAATAAACGCAACATTTATAGGATCACTTCTGTGCCTGTCTTTCTGTCTGGCTGGCAAGGTTGCTGTTTGTCTGTCCGTCTATCACCAACAATTTTCTCCGAATCTACTGGACCGATTCAGTCAAAATTTAGTACACATTTGAATTTCGGTGACCCACCCACGAACACGTAACATAAATGAATGAATTTTGGTAGAAAAGAATATTTTGTTTTAATTATTCTAGGTTTTCTTCACTCACTTTCATCGCACGTTGAATCTGCAAAAAATCTAAATGGAGATGTGGTTACTATGCCACTCCGGTTCTATATACCTAATTCAACTATCGATGGACTCGAATTAGTTCGAATGAAACACTAAAGTGTCAGTTATTCGCCCTAAAAATATTATCCTTGTTCTCGTATCCCTGATAAATCCTTATGTTCTTACAACAACTCATTGTGGTAACAGGCATTTACAAATCAAAATAACGAGCAAAACAACAAAAGAAAAGAAAAAAAAAATCGCAAAAATATAACTGACATTAATAATAAAAATGTGAAATACCAAAATTTTCCGTGTTAACGTCTAATCCAAAGCTTTTAAATCTTCAACGCGTTTTTGTTGAAATAAATGGACCTTATCTTCGAACGCTAAGGTGTGTTCAGACGGCACTAGCAAACCGAGGTAGTTACTGGCGCGAGTTCTCTGTTACGTTTGGGTCGGTTTCCAGTCTTTGGATACAGCTGAATACCAGTATTTTACATGTAGCGAATACCTATCTGATCTCCACAATCCAGAAAGTGGGTCCTTTGGCAAGACTGGTGCCCGATTTTCTGGCTTCTGGCTACCCGTAACAATTAAATTAAATTTATTTCAATTCAGACTTAATTGTCCATAGTGTTAGTAAAACATAAAAACTTCAAAACTATGTCAGTAATACATGGCGAGAAAACCTAAAACTATTTAATATGTATGGATATTGCCTCCATAGAGGACTCTCTATATGTTCAGCAACAACCCTCAGGTAGCTGTTGGAACTGTCCCTCACCCTGCGCATCAGCGATGCCGCCCTCTTACAGATTATGGTATTTAAGCCATCCACCTACGTCTCTGCAAACATCACTGAAGCGAGGCAGTCCCATCAGCAAATTGGAGGCGTTGTTGTATTGGACCCGCAGGGCGCCGACGACTCGCTGCGTGTAATTGACCCACAGGCTACATGTTAACATGTATAGTAGGACTGGCAGTATGCTCTAAATACTGTTTTCTTTACCTCTTTCGAGCACCTTGAAAACCTGCGTGCCAACATATTAGACCGAAACGACTGTCCAAGATCTACAAATGACAGCCGGGACCAACGGCTTAAGGTTGATCGATGTTAAATCATTTATTGTATTTTACATTTGAGTTACTTAATTTTCACACATAATTTTTTAATCATTATTAATTGTAAGTATTTATATATTTCATTTTAGAATGTGTCCGTCAGTGTATCATCATAGGCCCTATCAGAATACCAGAGCTGTGTATTTTTTTTTTAAATCGCATATGCTGAGATAGGACCTTTTTGACCTCGCAAAGATGAAATATGTTGAATTCATTAAATTTTTATTATTTTTAGTTTTTAATTTATTTTAGTTTAATTATTTGTATGGCTTTTGCGAGTCCCAAATAAACATTTTTCTTTTCGTTTATCCACCAACACATTTCCCGGGCGGGCCCAGGACGTGTACGGACCTTGGTCAATTACAATGTGTTGTACGGACGTGTGTGACCGAGTTCTAATAAAATGAAAGATCCGGTATGTTTTTGATCTGACGGACCACAGCGCGGACACGTCCTGGACACGGCTCTGAGGGCCAAATCTACTCATTTTTAGGGTTCCGTACCCAAAGGGTAAAACGGGACCCTATTACTAAGACTCCGCTGTCCGTCCGTCTGTCTGTCTGTCCGTCTGTCTCCAGGCTGTATCTCATGAACCGTGACAGTTAGACAGTTGAAATTTTGACAAGTGATGTATTTCTGTTGCCGCTATAACAACAAATATTAAAAAACAGATTAAATTAAATATTTACGAGCAAAAAAAATCACGTTTGTTGTATGGGAGCCATACAAAAAACGTGATTTTTTTTGCTCGTTTTTGCTCGATATTGAGAACTTCAACAGGTAGACGCTGGAAATATTCACAGAATATTAAGTTATATATTCACTTTAAAAATAAATAATTATAATTAAACAAATATTTAAGGAGTGGGAGCCCCACACAACAAACGTGATTTTTTTGCCGTTTTTGTAGATAATGGTTCGTGCGCAAGTCCGACTCGCCCTTGGCCGGATTTTAAACAACATCCGCATTCGCATCTAAGTCGTAATCTGTCAAAACAACCTCATTTTCCATACATTTTGACAGATTGCGATGTGAACGTTGCTTGAAAATTAGTTGAATTGGCACCCTGATATGTCTTCTGTAGTCTTTCCAAGACACGGAGGAGTATATAACGAAGGTCACAAAAATCCTACCTTAGAAAGCGATGCTTAAAATTAAAGGTCGACCCACGAGCTCCTTTCTCGAAAGAGCAAATGTTGTTATTTTCCTCTTGCTTCGAATATAAGTGTTGCTAATAATACGAAATTGAAAATGTCTAGTTTAATTATTTTAGATTTATAGCCCTTAAACCCTGTTAAGGGCTCTAAATGTTTCATTTTATTTGTATGAAATGTAATTGTTTAAATTTTAATTAATATTCTGAAGATGTAGAATTCTGTTTAAATAAGAGTAAGAAATAAACTGGAGATTAATATTGCTACATTGCAAATAATGTATACAAATAAAATTGTACGAGTAATAGGGATGTATAGATCTACGCTACTAAAAATTATCCTATCCTTCTACTTATAAATTAAAAGTCTATATAATCTGTCTGTATGTCAGAAGTCTGTCTGATGTATGCTAATCACAATTCAACGGATGCCTTGGTAAATAGGATATATTGATCCCGGTAAGACATTCCCATCCTATGGGATAGTTTCCAACCATTCGACAAGGGAAGCCACAGGCAAAGATTTATTTTAAATTATCATCATTTAATTATTGGCGAACCTTCGGGCTATGTCGGTATCATTCCATTCCATTATCATCACAGATCATCATTCCGGATTCAATCACGTAAGGAAATTCCAAGCATTGCCCTCTCAATTGCCCAGTGAAATGGCAGTGGGCAGGGCACATTGCTCGCAGAACAGATGGTCGATGGGGCCAAAAAGTTCTCAAGTAGCGACCGCGTACCGGAAGACGTAGCATTGGAAGGCCCCTCATAAGGTGGACTGATGACATGGTGAGGGTCGCGGGTAGCCGAAGGATGCGCGACGCACAGGACCGGTTGTTGAGGAGACACTTGAGGGAGGCCTATGTCCAGCAGTGGACATGATGACATGAATGATGATCATAATTTTATGATTATCTAGCCCTTTTCTAAATTTATTTAGGGTCGGCGTAACATGCCAGCTATTAATAAATAAAATACTGAGGGCAACTAAGACTCAACGCCTCTCCAATTTCACGCTACTAAGCTCAATCTAATTGGATTCAATATTAATTTTGCAGCATCGCCTTTTTATCATTTATCATAAAACTATACCAATTTTTATGTAATTATATTTTGATATTATTTATCCAATTGTTGTCCCTTTTTTTTTGAATTGAGCTGCACGATGGAATATAAAAAAATGTAATCAGTCGCTGGTGAAAATTGTACCAGCGACGTCACGCTTGTTTTCAACGCACTGTATTGTCTTAATTTTTTGTTTACGTGAAAAAAGAAAAAAAAACGTGTCCAATATTTTTTGGAAACCTTTCTGACTAATTAGATTTTTTCAATAATGTACCCTATTACTGTAATATGCGTTCATTAATTGAGCATGTCCACTCTTTTGTGCTTTATTTATCAAGGGACCACATCAGACATCGTCTGAGGTTAATGTAACCTGTTCAGATGATTTGACCTTTACAAGATATTGTAAAAGTGACTTGGACTTCTAGAGTTAGTTTCAGTGTTTCTTCGCAGAGAACGACAGGTACGCAGAATACGCAGGCGCTGCCTAGATCGGGGGAAACAATTAATTAAACTAATATTAAGTTCCTATCACTAAGGTAAACACTGAGGAGCTCGTGGCTAAATAATAACAACCACACGGGTCGATCCTCAAGGTTAAGCAAGGCTTGGCAAGGTCGGTCTGTGGATGGGTGACCATCTCAACCTACCGAGACTCCTCCGTGCCTCGATAAGCACGTTAAGCCGTTGGTCCCGGCTGTCATTTATAGTTCTTGGATTGTCAGAAGCCAGAAAATCTGACTCCAGTCTTGTCAAGAAGTACCGTGTCACACAGTTAATGGGTTGTGGAGGTCTGGTAGGCAGCCGCTCCTCGTAAAATACTGGTATTCAGTTGAATCCGGTTTGACTGGAAGACGACCCCAATATAGTTGGGCAAAGGCTAGACAGATGATGACTAAGAAAAACATTGTAGCAATGGTCAATAAATGATTATTATTTGTATTTCTTTAACAATCTCGGGCCCTGGAGTCTCGGTCAAAGGACCTACCAAAGGGTAGGCGTACGAGGGGCCGCAGCCAACTCGCAGAGGCCCGCATAGTTTTCGAAAACCAAAAGCTGACGTACGTTTCAAGTTCACAAGGTGGACTGATAGCCTGGTAAAGGATCCGCTGGATGCGAGTCGAACAGGAACGACTGATGTGGCAACGCTTGGAAGGCGTATGTCAAGAAGTATCGACTTCTGGACACTACTTTTGGACTTCTCTTTCAACTAAAATCATCATCATCATATCAGCCGAAAGACGTCCACTGCTGGACAAAGGCTTCCCCCAAGGGAGGGAGGGGTGTTGCCATAATCGCCTTGCTTGGCAGGTGGGTTGGCAATCACAATGTAGCTGTTGCAATGCACGAATAATGCTGCTGCGCATTCTCTGGTGAGTCACGTAGTCGCCTCTTACAACACCCACGGGAAGTGATGGGATGGTGCTATTCATTTACGTCTGAAACCATACAGAACAGTTCAGCTAAAATAATGTGAGTACCATGTACCTAAATTTGTTTAGAAAATTAATAAGTTTACCTCTGCTGGTAATACTTTGTTCCTATAAGTAGCATACTCTGGGTGCATCGTCCTCACATAATTTTAAATGATTTTTTGTAAAACCATTATTTAAAAAGAGTAACTATAGAATTTCTTGTCCGTTCTTCTCCATAAGAATCTCTTTCCAAATGGACAGTAGAGTCACTTTATTAATTTAATACTTATTCATTATTTTACTGAACTGTAAATGATGACGTTCAAAAGTGCCGTTTAATGGCCTAATTGAAATAAACGCTTTGACTTTGAATGATGTTGAATAGTGTTATTTACTGAATAACTATAATGTATGAGTTACTGCTATTGTCATTTTTTCCTCTTGCTCCGTCTAAGCAAGTCGTCAACACGCCCTTAGTATAAAATAGGTTGGAACAGTCACTCAGTCTTATGACTTTTTGTCTAAGCCCCGTATAATGAAACAATTTAGACTTTTAACTCTCAGCCCAAAAGACATGACCTTTTCCGCGAATAAAATTAGATTGTAGTTGCTTTTAGGGACTTAAAACGCTCCTGAAATAAAATATTTTACTACTTAGGTACTGTTATGGTAATTGAAAAGTGGCATTATTACTTCATTGAGAAGAGCTCGTGCTTAAGCAATTAGTTTTTTTTTTAATCTAAATTTTTAAAGGAAGCATTTATTAACAATGGCATGTCAGCCTCATCATAACTTAAACTTGTTCTAAGTAACATCTACCAATACATTATATACATTATTAATTTCTAAACAAATCAGTAAGTAGGTTTGCTATCTCGGGTGAAGGTTGCGCCAACACTTTTATAAATGGACCAATATCATATTCGTTTACTTTTATTCTGAAAGAAAGAAAGAAAGAAAGAAAGAAAGAAAGAAAGAAAGCTAGAAAGAAAGAAAGAAAGAAGGAAAATTGCATTTATTAGCACAAAAAAAAAACATAAAAAAATACCTTACAAATTTAGGATATCAATAATTTTAAGTATTAATAACAATATTGTGCCAAAAGGGCCTCAGCTCAGCATAATGTCAGGCGGCAACAATAGGTATTACCACCTAACAGCTGCAGCCCATGGGTACAATACGCCGCAGCCCACGGGTACCATACGCTGCAGCCTACGGGTACCATACGCTGCAGCCCACGGGTAGGTATCATACGCTGCTCAACAGTGTCTCTCTTTCCTTCTTAGTCTTAGAACAAATTATAAGTTAGGATATTATTTAACAGTAACAATGTCAAAAATTCACCAAAACGCGTTTTCTCTCTAGACATATAAAAAAACATGATATAATTGTCACTTATTTCCTCCACATTTCCTGAAACATTAAAGCATACTAAGCATCAACGATATCGCTTTAATATTGAGCTGTAAACGGTGTCATGGCTCCGAGAACTTCCAGCTTAAAGTTCGTCGCGGGGTTAAATGCAAAATTTTCAGCGTCAAAAGGTTCAAAAGTATCACGTTATATTGAATATTAAAATGGAAACTGAAAAATGTGAGATAAAACATTCTACCTTTTTAATATTTTATACCCAACCGTATGGGCAGTTAAATCTATACTCATCTAATAAATGCGAAAGATATTAACTAAACTAACTAAAAAACACGCCAGAACCTCTGAACGGATTTGGATGAACTTTGGCTCAGAGATGAATAAAATTGTAGCTTTTTTTTAAGAATGGTAAATCATCAAATGACTTCTTCCGCTCTGGGTGGAGCGGAACGGCGTGTCAGACTCTTACTGACTAAAACCCATCCGTGTTTCTTCGAAAGCCTTTTGCATTCCAGGGCCGCGGTGACTCTTTCGAACAAATTCCGCAACCCTGGCAGGATAAATTATAGTCTGGAATATCATTTACGCTTTTTTCCGTCATTCACGCGGTCAAAGCCGAAGCAAAAGCCAGTAATGTTATAAAACAGCTTCTGTGGCCGGCTTCGACAGTGTGAAATAAAAATTATCCCAAAAAAAAAAAAAAATATGTTTCGTTCGTGCGCACGATACAAAGACAAACCAGCCAAGTGCGAGCCACTTGGCTGTTTTGTCTTTTTTTATTTGAGACGAATTTCCTCTAGTCTAGGTCTGAGGTCGCAGAGACAAAGTTGACGACGGAGTGAGCTTACCCAGAAGAAGCCTATTCACTCTAACTTTGAAGAGATTAGGGTTCAGATTAGGGAACAGGCTTCTTCTGGGTAAGCTCGCTCCATCGTCGACGTTGTCTCTGTCATCTATGACCTAGACTAGAGTCAAGAGCAAACCCATATTAAATAAATTAAAATTAAAAAAAGCTCTAGTAAACAATTATGAAAAAGAAAAAAATACCTTCATCAGCAATGAAGTTATAAAGCTTCAAAGTTGAAAATTAGAAGGCGAAGTTCGATACCAACTGTGACGTCAAATACTATGACGCTTATACAGCTGCCATCGAAAATGGCGTTTTCGGGAGAGGGACAGATATATTTGTTTAAAATAGTTATATCTCGTTTGTTTTTCGCTCAATTTTGATTCTATTTTCACTGTTAGTATTATATTTTTGTATATTTTTAGATAAACTGTTTAGATATATTTTTTTTTCATGCATATTTCCGATTTTGTCAAGTTGCGAGAATCTTGACGTGTAAACCAAAAAAACATCAATCAAAGCCCTTCTTAGGGGGATCCTCATGAATACCAGTTTTCCCCAGAGATAGGGAAGGTTTCCTTCAATTACCGTCTACTGGAAGTATATAAAATAATATTCCTCTCATATACCTTACCATACAATGTGGTTGACTGGTAATCCCATTGGCAAAAATTAGCACATTCGCAAGAAGTTGGTAGAATCATCACAGCGTTAATTTGTTGGATTCGTTTTTTCTTAATAACTTTATTTATGTGTATGTATGTATCTATGTATTTATAAATGTTTTTTTTATTTTTTTTCTTCTCTCCATTTTTAGTTTTTCTTTAAGTTGCACCTGCCATGTTGTCTCTGCACCACCCTAAGGTCGACTGGTAGAAAATGCCTAAGGCATTAAGTCCGCCTTTGTACAGTGTTTTTACTAGTGCATAAAGTTTTAATAAATAAATAAATATAATTATGTACAAACTTTCATGTCCTAGCAACTTTAACCTATTTAAGGGGACGAATTTTCAGACATAGTTCTTTGCCGCAAAATTTAATACTCTCTCGAGACCCAGCGGAGTAGGCCGACTGTTGTCTGATAATAAGTGTTCATTAACCAATTCTCTCGTGTGTTTCCAGGTCTGGCAAGCATAGGTTAGACATGGTAGAAGGCAGATGAAATAAAGATGAAAATCGACACATGTCAAAGAGGTCTAGATAGAAGCATGCAGAAAATACGACATACAAAAATAAGGGGCATAACCAAAGCCACAGATGCGCTCAACTTAACGCAAAAACTGAAATGGAAGTGGGCGGGACATATAGCTAGGTTGACAGACGATAGATGGACAAAGAGTGACATTATGGAAAGGCTCACGGGGAAAACGTCAGAGAGGAAGACCGCTTACGAGATGGGCAGACGACATCATCAAAACGGCAAGTCTGAGCTGGATACAAACAGCACAAGACAGAGAAATCTGGGCTTCTTTGGAAGAGGCCTTAGGCCTTAGGCCCCTAGGAGGGGTTCTTGCAGATTAAATTACTATAATAATAAGCGTGTAATAAATAATAAGTTAGAAAAGTAAGCAAACTAAACAAAAAAAAAACTGTTACTATTTTTTTTTTTGCAGGAAATAAAAAGGCATTTTTATTTTATTTTATTTTATTTATTTAACCAATCCTCTTCCCTCCCTTCTCTCCTCAGTCGGTACGGTCTTGCCAGAACGGTCGTGGTCGTCATGTAGTGTTCCGAGCAGTTACGACCTTCTTCACAATTTCTCGCCATTTTTGCCTATTAGCAGTAATTCTGGCACACTCGTGCAATGGGCCGCCCACAACAGACTTGATTTGCCCTTAAAACCATGAAAAAATACATGGTGAGGAAATCAGAATGACTACTGAAAATGCCACAAATCATGACTCTAAGGTTGCATTCACCAAACTGCACTGGGCTCGTTTACAAGATTATTATTTCTCGATATATTTTGAAAAAATCGTTTGGTATGCAATTAATGCCATCCAAATTCAATAGTTTTAAGTACATTCTTGTTGTATTATGAAAAAATGGTTTACAATTTTACGCGATTTTTTACAATCTCACGGCGTTTGCAATATGTCGGTGACATGTATATATTATGTCGATATATGGAAGCAAAAATGTACTGAAAAGTTGTTTCTTTTTTATTGATGTTTGTATAAATCTTGTCTTCATTTAATATAATTGGAAAGTGAATAAAAATTCACGTTGTATACTGATAACTGATTAAGGTAATTTATTTTACTCGCACAATCCCCACGAATACGCGTTATTCAACCAAACCGAAAAACAATTCGCCCCTTATCTGCTTAGTCCCCTATATTACTTACCTACCCCCATAAAACCATACACGATATAGATAACACTTTCAAAAGACATATAAATTATTCTTTACTACACATTATCATTTCACGACAGCAAAAGGGCCCTATTGTCGCATCCATGTTTAAATTCAAAATTAACATTGCGAGAAATTATTAAAATTTTGAATGGACTAATTATAACTTTACTGTGATGCTGGTGCTGTAAAAGTACTGAAAATATGAAATGCAGAAGGTCAAATTGTACTGTATTGTGTCGGACGTAAAAGAATGGCACCATCCCATCACTTCCCGTGGGTGTCGTAAGAGGCGACTAAGGGACTCACCAGAGAATGGGCAGCAGCATTCTCTGTGCATTGCAACAGCTTCACTGCGATCGCCAACCCGCCTGCCAAGCGTGGCGATTATGGCAAAACCCCCTTTTGGGGAAGGCCCATGTTCAGCAGTGGACGTCATTCGGCTAATGATGATGTAATATTTGCTTGATTATACAGCTGTTTACTAAATATACTTACTGATTATAAAAGGTGAAGAGTTTGTTTGTTTGTCTCATTAGCTTATCTCTGGAACTACCAGTCGGATCTGGAAAATTATTTTTGTATATGATGGCCAACATTCATGAGAAATGCTACAGGCTATACACGAACGAGAAATTCTTATGGGGACGATTCGCGTACGAACTCGCGGGCAAAAGCTAGTGACGATATATTTGCTAGTTTGGCATTTAGTATAGCTCGGGGGGACGGCAATTCGACATGACTCAGGAGAGATCAGCCCTTTGCGAGTCAGGGTGTATTATAGAAAGCTAATGCCTTGAATACACCCTGGCTCGTAGTTCGCATCTCTACATTTGTGTGCGCAAAGTATTAAATAAATAAATAAGGCTTATTTCCAAACTCCGGGCTGCCACTGAAAAGTCCCTCACGGTAAAATCCAGAAACACTTCTCCCGACCTGGGTATTCATGCGATGACCCTTATACTTCGACTTTTATAGCTCCGTTTCTCTCTCACACCAGAATCAAGACATAGCTCTTTGTGTCCATTTCAAACCGGAATACCGCCACGCTGCCGCTGCTTGGTCACACAAGTAACCAGATCGTTAAAGTTTTCACCTTCTTCTAACTTATCTGTATAGTGTCCATCTGTTTCACAGTATCTAATTATAATTTTGTAGGTAGTAATAACAGTAATTCCAGAGTTTGTAGTGTTATTGAGAGATATGCTAATTTAGAAACGGGGAATAACTACTGGAATTTGAATATATCTCTTCTGTTGCAACATTACTTTTATTAACTCCCTAGTTTGTTAATCTACTTAATAAAGTTCTCTCATTTATTCAGTGACAGAGAACTTGCATTATATAAAATATTCTCATATAGCAAAACTGCAGTGCGATTCTAGAAACTTCACACCGTGTAAGCTTAGGTGAAGTGAGCTGTCAAGGAGTGAGCTGTCATCTCACCGTGTAAACTTAGGTGGAGTGGGCATGAAGTGAACTGTCATTTCATTTTGTTTGTCCGACAAACAAAATGAAATGACAGTTCACTTCATGCCCACTCCACCTAAGTTTACACGGTGAGATGTTGTCAGCACAGACTGGCTGAGCCCTATCAATCGGCCTAGCCGGCTTCTAGTAAAACCAGATACAGTTGAATACCAGTATTTTGTGATGACCTTTTTTGACATTTTTGTTTTTGAGGGATATCATGTCTTTTTTCCAATCTTCAACTAGATGATACTAATAAATGGTCCAAGTTTTATCAAGTTGTGATTATTACAAGCAAAGTTATGAAAAAAACGGCTCGAAATGTTTAGTGTAATATTACACTGCGTGGAACCGGAACTTGGCCTGGCGTACTACCGTGTGCATAGACAATAGTGAAATAGTAATAGTAGTAGTGTAATAGTATTTCATGTAAGTGCTAAATAAATATAATCTTTCTTTCTTTTTTCTTTAAATATAAACTACTCCTTGAAAATAATAGTAACAGGTGCCTCAGTACTCTTCAACTTTTCCAAAGTATGGAGTTTCTTGTCCGTTCTCTTCCATAAGAATCTACTTTTTGCGAATGGATAACTAGAGTCACTAATATTTTAATTTCAAACTGCAAATTTGACGTTCGAAATTGCGTTTTAATGGTCTAGTTGAAATAAATGGATTGACTTTGGAAGAGCTTAGAAAGCACCTACAAAGTCCATTGTCTGTCAGTCCACCTCAACAACACAAAGGAGCCCTCGGACACAACTAACTTTGTAATGGACGGTACTTAAAGCATTATTATTTTCTTAAGAAATAAACTGTTCAGTAGTTGAGAGGCAAGGTTTAAGTTGGTCCAAAAAGGGGGATAATTATATTATTCTCCTTTGTAGCAATAGAGGCTACTTTGGTCCTAATTCTCGAGGTCTTTGAAAGGGGTCCGTTGCTGTTGTTACGTTTTGGAATGAATGAGGTTGGTGCCATGAAGTTTTTTTTATAATAATATAGTGACGCGGCTAAATAATATCATCCACATGGTTTGATTTCCAAACTTATGCAACGCTTGCGTGACCATCCAAACATACCAAGATTCCTCCGCACCTCAGAAAACACGTTAAGCCGTTGGTCCCGGCTATCATTTTGTAGATCTTTGACGGGCGTTACGAGTATTGAGAAGCCAGAAAATGTGACAGTAGTCTTGCCGAAGGGTAGCCTGATACCCAGTTTCTGGGTTGTGGAGGTCAGTTAAGCACTCGCTCCATGTAAAATACTGTTATTCAGCTGCATCCGATTAGACTGGAATCCGATCCCAACATAGTTGAGGTAGTTTAAACGTGGCGCCAGTGACGGAAAAATTTTAAGGGAATCGCTTATCTTGGTATGGTCATGTGAAGAGGAGGGATGAAATGCAAGTAACTAAAAGAGTTATGAATATGAATGTGGATGAACGGAGAGGGAGAGGGGCCACAGAAAAGATGGATTGTGTTCGAATTGATATGAAAGAAAAGGGAGTTAGTGATAGCGTGACGGCTGACAGGACAAAATGCAAAAGAAAAACGTATTGCACCGACCCCAAGTAACATGGAATAAGGGCAGGAAGATGAAGATGGAAGGAAACGCTCTAACATTATAGAGGTATGCGGCACTAGGTGCTAAGTCCCGCAACCTCCATTGAAAAGGAAGAGTTCCTCGACCTAGTATTGTGACTGATGGGCAACACTGCCTGATGACTGTTGTCGGGCTGTTATTTATGTTCAAATCGCGCGAAGGACGTTTATTGCATGAAGCATTTATTTATTTATTTAAGCTTTATGTACAATTGTGGTAAATGGGCGGACTTAATGCAACGTGGCATTCTCTGCCTGTCAACCTTTGGGTTAAAAAGAACTACAATGTGATAGGTGTGCAACAACTATATAAAGTTTAAAATATAGTTCGTTCGTAAATTTGCTTTATGTACGTGACGTTACGTCTATTTTTGAAGTTCTTAAGTATTGAGGACGCTACATCCTCAGATTTACGAGCCCGAGACCTAACATAGAGCTGTTGGATAAATGCCACGAGAGCTCGATCGACCGCCAGTTCAAGCGTCATAATTGGATATGGACTTGTCACACAATCCGGAAAAATTTCGATTACATACCCAGACAAAGTATGGATTGGAATCCTTAAAAAAAGAGGAGCGTAGCCGTCACTGTCAAACCTGGCGACGCACCGTGTTGGCAGAAGTGACGAGCATTGGAATGACGTGGAGCGAGGTGAAGCGTTACGCTCAAGACCACTTGCGATGGCGGGTTACCTACTGTGAATGCCCCCTGTTCCATCACGGGATAGAATTATTTCTTTTCTTTTTTTTGTGATTTGCACATGAAAAACAAAAAAATAAAATGAATTATTAAGTCAACAACAAGCAGTACCTCAGTACTTACAAAAAAACAGCACCTACCAGCAGGTTTACACAAAATGATGTCAGAATCTCACACGGCAGTTATCAGCTTATTGAAGGGTCGTCGTTAAAACGGGGTAGTGATGCGCTCGCTCGTAAACTTAGGGACTAAGGACGTAACTCATTCATCCATAGTGTCTTGATTTTCCGGGTCTGTGCAGGGTGAATGTCGTCTGACCGAAGTGATTAAGATGTTGTTTACTGAGTGGGGATTAAGAGGCGATGCTAAACTCGTAGTGGTAAGGTCAAAAGATTTACATAAAAGGTTAGTTTTACATAAAAATACAAGAATGTATTCCAAATCTTTCGAAAATATAGATAAAGTTAATCATTTTATGTGTTTGTTGGAAAACAAACAGTGACATTTTCCACGGAATACAGTACTAAATTGATATTTTTCATTGTAATTCTATGGAACTGCCACAGTTATCGCAAAAGACGATAACAATTTACTTGTCCAAGTTTTACTCAACGAAAAAAAAAAATTAATTACCCCGACTTAGACATGAAACGATGTCGAGTCAATGCAACTGCAATTGGCTAACAACGTATGGAAATGGTTCTTAATAGTGCCATGCTTGCGCCTCTTGAAAAATGTATGACACGCAATAAAAGTACAAAGATTTTTATGTTAAATAAGAAAAAATGTCTTCGTAAGCCTTAATTCAACCCCTTTATAATCATATTTAATACATCTTATCCAACCACATTATAATATAACCATACTCTTACCCTAATTACTTTAAGAACCTTAAAACCTTCCTCATAGGAAACATCCTAAGAACTCACTGCTTTAATTAAAATCTCAATTTTAATTAACTTAAGTACACACTTTATATGTACTCCTACATAATTGTAATACGTTCTTAATGGATCATTTACACGGGGAGATTTCTCGCCTCGATTGGGCGATTATTGGAAGTACAAGACTGTGGACTTGTGTAAACTCGGCGTGCGATATTCGCATGAATAAATACGAGTTCAGCCTAGATTTTTAGGGTTCCGAACGTTTGTATGAAAAACGGCAGTCTTATAGGGTCACTTGCGTGTCTGTCTTTCCGTCCGCCACAGCCAATTTGCTCCAAATCTAATGACCGATTTACTTGAATTTTTTTAGCTCTTGAATTGCTAGTTTTTGAAATTGAGAGAGTCTGCGCAAACGAAAAACATCAAACTTCGACGTTTCGTGTCAGTTGAAGCCATGAATGACATCGTTTAACACAGTCATAGTTCGAAAAAATCGGCTGAAAAATCTTTTTAAAAATCGAAATATTAGAGTTTTTATAACCTTCGCAAGACATCCAACTGTTTCTGCCAAAGAAGCAGTTGAATGCCATAAGAGCACCAATTGTACAGTTTTTCATGCATTGTTTTTCTTTCTTTACGTATGAAACTGCTATTGAAAGAAAACTATAACCTGAAATATAACACATTTAATAATTTTCTTGACCGATTGCCAGTCTCCAGTCTGGGTTGTGGAAAACTCTTCCGTTACTGACTGACTGAGTGACTGAGAAACAACGCACAGCCGAAACTACGGGTCGAAGAAAGCTGAAATTTGGCATGCTCCTACACTCCGTAGGAGTGCACTAAGAGAGGATTTTCCGAACTTCTTACGGGAACGGGAAAAGATGGGATATACGCATAAATCGCGGGCTAAAGCTAGTACTTCTATAAAATACTGGTACTCAGCTGCATCTTGTTGGAAATAGTCTACCCAGACTGATTGATCGTAAGTATGCATACATTGGCTGCGATATTCTTGCGAGTCTTGCCTACGCAACTGCAAGAAATTCTCCCCATGTAAACGAGCCTTAATACATTTCTTATTTAATATTGTCCTTAATTAATGTGTTAATATTATATTCATACAATTTTCGCACTCATTATGAAAGGTTTTGTTTAATTTGTTGGCTGTGTCTGGCTTTTATTTACACTACTGGGTATCGTTAGGAAGAAATTAAATTGGGTTCTATATTTTACTTCGATATATATTTTACTTGAAATATTTTATGAAACACTATTTCGTTCAATTTTGAACACAGCAACTATACAATGAAAACAGGAAAAATAAGAAAATATGCAGTCACCCCATTTTAAAGTTGGTCGATGCAAATGATAGAATCACATGAACATACATACCCTTGTAAACAATAGATCTGTGAAACAAAGAAAAAACAGAACAATATCGCCTAATCTGTAAAAGCGCTTTTCAAAAACATTTAAATTAAATTAACACAATTACTTTGCGAAATAAGTGAATTTATATTTACTCTTTTCGCAAAATAATATCATTTGTGAATAAAAATAAAATTTAAACACGTCTGAATTTCGCAAATTGTTCGAATTATTTTATCCAATTTCATTTAATACGGACAATACGATTAAACTGGAGAAGTGAATGCAATTTTCGTCTTTATAAAATATGAAGTTTCGAGGTACTGGAAAAATAAAAGAAGCATTGTGTGAATGAAATGAATGAACGATAGCGTGACGGTTGGCAGGGGAAAATGTGAAGAAGTGAACGTGTTGCGTTGCGCCGACCCTTTTTTTTTATTAACAACCAACATGGTAACGGTAGGAAGATCCAGAGCCTGCCGGGGTTGCGGAATTTGTTCGAAAGAGACACAGCGGCCCTGGAACGCACAAGGCTTTAGAAGGAACACGGACAGGTTTTAGTCAGTAAGAGTCTGACACGCACTTCCGCTCGACCCAGGGCGGGAGAAGTCATTTGATGATTTCTCATACTACAAATAAAATTAAAAAAATACTACCTAACTACAGTTTTTCCCAAACTGGATGCAGATAAGTAATGGAGCGACAGGGTAACACGATACCAAGGGGTTTTTTTGAAAGAGGTTTATTCCGAAATGGCATTTAAATTTCGTAAAGATCTAATGAAGAACTTTGGAGACCGACAATTAAATAGATCGGAAAATTTTTGGGGGGTTCCAGTCCAAGTATAGCGTGGCGACGCGACGCCACGCTATACGATGGTATATATATACAGTCCGTATGTATTTTTTCATTATGCCATATTTAGTTCCTGTCGTAATCTGTTCTTTTATGCATATTACTTGTACAAAATAATTTCGATGTTTTAGATCTTCCAGGCGTCCCGAGACGGCTCACAATATTTTTTGGTATGTGACATGCTTAGCGCAAATAAACTCTTTTATTTCATTCTTTCTTTCTTTTACATAATAATTCTAGGAAACAAGCGCAAAGTACTGTCGGTATATTCGTTTTGCATATGCAAATAAATTCCTACTGAAAGGGTCGCTATAAAAATGTTTAATATCCCAGTTTTTATTCCAGACCTTAAAAAGTATATGAATATTCACTACAAGTGGTTGAATTGTATAAAATGTTGATCATTCCTGTTTTATTGGTTTTCCTACAGAGTAGGGAATCACAGCGCTGGATGCGATTAGAGACGTATAGACGATTTCTAAATACTGACTTATGATATTCTTAGTAGATTGAACCCCAATAAATCAATTTACCTCGCCTTTTCCCAAGTATAGTAGGGTCGGCTCCCAGTCAAACCGGATTCAGCTAGATACCAGTATTTTACGAGGAGTGGCTGCCTACCAGACCTCCACAACAAATTAACTGGGTAACACAGTACTTATTGGCAAGACGGTGTCAGATTTTCTGGCTTCTGACAATCCGTAACGACTGCCAAAGATCTTCAAATGACAGCCGGAACCAACGGCTTAACGTGCTTTCCGAGGCACAGAGGAATCTCGATATGTTAAGATGGTCACCCATCCACAGACCGACCTCGGCCGGCGTTGCTTGAAAAAAACATTTCAGAGAAATAGTAAAAAAAATGCCATAAACACTCATCCATAGTATTTCCAACACTGAATAGCCCTTTTCAGGTCAACTGAAGATATAAATTGTATGCTAGAAGCGTCTCCATTCTCTTATGTAGGTCGCACCCACACTGATTGTATGCAAGGCTTCAAGCAGAATAGCGGTAACCAAGATCGAACTTTTGTTGCACTTGTTATTATTTAGAGTTCTTTGTTTGTTTTCAAAGTCTTGGAATACGGATGGTTAATTAGATTCTGTTCCAAGTTCTAACAGCGTTAGAAACTTCTTTGTTATTCTGAGAAGCTATATGCTTGTTTGTGTTGCGGTCGGATTTCAGTTCAACTGGATGCAGCTGAATGTCAACCGGTCTATTCTGTTAACTTGTCACCATGTAAACTTGGATGAAGTAAACATGAAGTGAGCTGTCAATCCATTCAGACAAGATGTGGATCTTGTCTGAATGGAAATGGATCACGGCAGCTCACTTCATACTACCTCCACCTAATCTTCAACGGTGAGATGTCTACAGCCGGTCGATTCTATAAACATGTCGAAGTGAAGGCTTGGGTGAAGTGATCACGAGGTGAACTGTCAATCAAAAGAGTAGGTATGTCGCCACTTGGGCCGCTCTCGATAGCCACGTTCACAAGAAGGTTCCATGCATCCACATGAACACTGTGTTTCGGCTGGGTTTTATGATAAGTACCCATTGGGCCATCATAAATTAACAATAGTAGAGTAATGAAAAAATTAAGAAGAGAATGTCACATTTTCTTAGTTTTATTTTGAATGAAGGTTGGAAATAAAATTATAATATATTTATAAGTCAGAAAAAAATTGTTTCGACAAAAAGGCAAACCAATTACAGCTTTATAATATTATTCATTAATTGCACCAAAATTTATCATTTCGTAAATATATTTTTTTTGATTTTTTTTTAATTTATTTATTTATTTACTTTATGTACAATAGTGGTACATGTGCAATTTATCAAACTCATTTCATAACTTGATTGTTTAAAATTCAACATGGCGTTATTTTCGTGGAAATCATACTAGCAACTCAATTTGAAATACACGATAAATATTTATTTCATTCAAATATCGTTTGATTTAAAATCAAATAAGTTAGACGCCATTTTATTGTAAAATCTGTCTGAAAAATATATATTTTCATTAAATGAGATTTTGAGTTTTAAAGTTAATTCGAACCAGTTGGGGATGAGATGAATATATAATAAATTGAAAGGGATTAGCTGTGGTAAGATCAAAATAAATCCAACATTTTATTTTAATCTTCTCAATGTTATTTGTAATTTACTAGCTTTCGCTCGTTAAAAGTTATCTCACAGGAACGTAAGACTGCGTTTCCACTGAGGTTTCATTTACCTAGCTCAGCGCAAGCGATTCTATTGGTTCTTAACAAACACATCGCTCGCTACGCATCCTCGCACATCTCTGATGCAAAAGCAACCTAATTCCGGTGCCTTATATTTTGATCTAGGTTCTGGTGTACCCGTATTCTAAGTTTCATGTAAATGCGTTCAGCCATTGAGACGTGATTGAGTAACAAAGAACCAAACATACTCAAATCACCTTTTCTTCTAAATATTCCACCTACGTCTATTTTGTCTCTGCATCACCCAACATTTGTCAGGTAGAAAATGCCTATAGCCATGGATTTAAATAGGATGAGCCTATCTTTAGGTAGGGCCGTGCGAATGAGTGAGATGAGACGTATTTACCATAAAGAAACACGACGCACACGTCCATACCGAAGATTGTCGAACGCATGGCGAGCTAGCTTCGGTCTAGACGGATCAATTACGGAACAATTTATGGTGTCAGGATAACGTGCCGCTTCTATACTTTTGAAATTTTAAGAAATAGCGTAACATACGTCTAATCACGATTTCGGAGGGAAGTCTCGACATAATTACCGATCGCCTACCGACCGGATTCGGTCATTAAGTCCTAAGGCCGCCCCGTACACAGTTAATCTCGAACGCGATCCTCGATCAAAATCTATGATGATGTTCTTAAGACTTTTTTTTTTTTTAAGGATGGGAAATCATCAAATGACTTCTTCCGCTCTGGGTGGAGCGGAAGGGCGTGTCAGACTCTTACTGACTAAAACCCATCCGTGTTCCTTCTAAAGCCCTTTGCTTTCCAGGGCCGCGGTGACTCTTTCGAACGAATTCCGCAACCCTGGCAGGCTCTGGCCCTAGCGGGCCCCGTCCTCTTTGCTGACATCTCTTTGAGGCGCGCGTGAAACACAACGCGCCATCGACCCGGGCCTGGTGGTGATCGGACAGCGAACCACCCAACGCTCGCCGTCCGCAGGCCCGCGCCTACGGTGGCCGGGGATCGCCCTGCGACTCCCGACGCCCGGGGCGTCTTCTCCTGTTGCGGCGGTTGGGACGAAGGCCTTGCCTTTCCCTCGCGCGGTCCGCCTCCTCCTTCGCTAGCATTACTGCTTCGCAGAAGGAGGTGACCGCTTCCCAAGCCTCCTCGCTCCGGACCATGGATTCAACCAGGGCCGGACGCGAGAGGTTGCCGCCGCCGATCGCCTCGACGAGGACACGGCGGTGCTCAGCCCAAGCAGGGCAGACCTCCACCGTATGCTCCACCGTGTCCTCCGGGCGATCCTCACAGTGCTGACACCCGGGCGTGTCCTCCCGCTTAATCCGAAACAGGTACCTCCCGAAACAGCCGTGTCCGGTAAGTACCTGCGTCAGGCGGAAGGTGAGGACGCCGTGGCGCCTCTCCAGCCACTCCTCAAAGAGGGGCCTTACCGCCGCAATTGTGGCGTGCCCAGCGCTGGGCCGCGATAGTCGCAGTCTCCATACCGCCATAGTATCCTGCCGGAGCTCCGTCCGCCGCGACGCAATTTGCCGTGGCAGCGGAGTTTCGCCCCGGCGAAGCACCTCCACGCGCCACGCGTAAACGTGCGCGAGGGCTCTCGCCTCCAGATCCCATGGCGGTAATCCGGCAAGGAGGCTCGCCGCCTCGCCGGAGACCGTGCGGTATCCCCGAGCCAGCCAGCCAGCCAGCCAGTAATCACGATTTCGGAGGGAAGTCTCGACATAATTACCGATCGCCTACCGACCGGATTCGGTCATTAAGTCCTAAGGCCGCCCCGTACACAGTTAATCTCGAACGCGATCCTCGATCAAAATATATGATGATGTTCTTAGGACTTAACGACGGAATTCGGTCGGTGGTCGATCGGTAACTATGTCGAGACATCCCGCCCTGGCTAAAGACAAATTCCCATTCTTTCTGCGAATGCAATTGTCGTAATTCCAAAACATAAGGGATTGATCACGTGACATTTTGACAGCTTCTGTCAATCATTTTCTTATACATTTTTCACGTTCTGTCGCTTTCGCCAAGCTTCCGCTGACAGACTGTCACTTGTTTAAAACCTGTGTACCCTAACTAACCAAAAACTACATAACATCTTCCTTTCCTCATAACCAGAGATCGGAATAGGTAATTCGTGGAAGTAAGTAACATAGAGTTGATAATACCTCCTCTAAAATCCCAGAATCACAAACATGACGATTAATTGAAGAATCTCATTATGTTTTTAGAGTTCCGTGCCTACTAAAACTGTTAAATTAAATAGCTTTGTTTTTGCACAACTTTTTCTTCTTTTGATTCTTCAAATCAATCATTTGTAACTACACTCATAGTCCAGTTCATGTTTTTTTTGTATAATCCCGGGTTTTAATTGTCATGATTCCATTTATGATTCCGGGATTTTACAGGAGGTATTATCAACTCTATGTTACTTACTTCCACGAACATTAGGTAAACATAGTCTACCTATTCCGATCTCTGCTCATAACTAATCAGAAGTGACACATGGGCTCCATTAGGTAAGTAGCACGCAACTTCTCCAAACAGGCTAACTGCATTTCAAGTTGAACAATCTTCGTATATGATGTGTGTGTGCTAATAGCTCGGCAAACTAATTTGTACAAGGAACATTACGTTTACTTGGAACTAGGATGCTTTGAAGGTTAAGACGACAGAGTCAGATAGTAGTAGACTAGTAGTAGGTAGATGTGGTATGATTAACTATATGTTCTAATAATTTTGTGATAACTTTTCTGACTTTCTACTTGTTGACCAAGAGTATTTTTTCTTGATTTTACAGTAAAGTATTTAAATCTGAAAAACACCTGCTTATTTAACCAACCGAAAACCCTGTACATATTTTACGACCCTAAAATAGAACACAGGACACCATGGAATGTTCACACACCTCATTCAAACCCACTGAAGCATAAAATGTACCTACATACCTACTCATAATACCTAAATGCGGTAACCGAACGGCACACATAAGCCACAGAGCACAGAATGCCAGGCTGGTAGCGCCTAGAGATGCTATTGCTTATAATATTCATAGCCGCGTAAAAGCTCTGAAGGCTAATAATTCTCGTAAATAAAATACGTTTAACATCAAGTCACAATATCATTTCAGTGGCAATCGATAACATAAACTAACCTTTAAAATATCCTCATCAGCAACGAACTTATAAAGCTGGTAATTAGAAAAATAATTCAGGCGTTGCCTCTGACGTCAAAAGGCGTGACGCCTATCCATACAGCTGCCATATTAAATGGCGTTCTAATCGTATGCAGCTCAGCACCAGTATTTTTCATGAAGCGACTGCCCATCTGACCTCTACAACCCAGTAACTGGGAAACACGATACCACGTAGTGGTGTCCGATTTTATAGCTTCGGACTATCCGTAACGCCTGTAAAAGAAGTCAATAAAAACGGCTAAGCAGATTTTTTTTAAACGGCGGTATAGTGGTATGCGGAACAGAGAGTAAAGTCCCGCACACCTCCATTAAAAAGGATCCTTCTGTGTCTGGTGGGCAACTACCCGATAGTTGATATTCAAACTATTGTATTTTTTTTTTGTTTTTTACTTTGCCCCACACTAGGAATTTCTCCTGTATCGTGGGTGCGTTTTCAAACACAATACAAAGTCACATACAGAAACAGCCAGACCCGGAACAACTATCTGTAGACCATACAAATAATTGTTCCCTGCGGGAATCGAACCCGCGACACGCAGCGCAGCAGTCAATCGCTCAACCACTGCACCAACCGTGCTGTCAAAAATATGTTCAAATCACACGGAGAACTTTGCTTGCGCGATGCAGAATTTCGATGGTAGTTCGTCGCTGACAGGATAGATGGCGTTGCGGCTCTTTTTATTGCCGTACAAATTTTGCTTCTTAGTTTTTCATGTGGCGGCATTAATGCCGCTTCAAGTCTGACTGGCACTGGTCTCTGGCTGTGGTCGCGAGGCTTTTCGATGCTCTGTGGCTATAACCAAGCTTGATAACTTGGTAATCAATTATATTTGATGGCCGCCTTGTCAAAAATGAGCGATGCCCAAAGAGTTCCTAATTCCGGCAGCTAACACGCAGACTGTTAATATTCTAAAATATGTGGTCTGTTGGGAAATAATATAATTCTGTCTAGTACAGTTTGTCTATACGTAGCGTAGGTTCTACTCGTAGGACGGTGAAGAGTAGAAAATTTAGAAACTGTATTTTAGTGAAACTTTGGTAAAATAATTAGTTATTGATTGGATCGGAAGCCGTAAGAGTAGTTGATATTTTTGGTGTCTCTGGTTACCTGAATGAAAAGGGAGTAAATGATAGCGCGACGGTCGACAGGGGAGAATGGAAAAGTTAACGTGTTGTGACGCGATACCAAGGATCAAGGGACAAGGTAGTGAAATGATAGAAGTTGCATAACTGTGGTGCTGATCTGATGATTCAACTAGAAGGTGGCCATGGGAACTCCTCAAGCAAAGAAGTTAGCACCATCGTTTTTGGGCTCATTGGAAATGTATTAACAAGTGATAGTAAAAATCTTGTTTTAAAATATTGTAATTTATACTTATTTGATGTCTTCATCGCCAAAAAAAAAACTCAAAAATAGGCACAGCTTCGAAAGTTCTCTCTATCTGTCTTTCCCATACAAAAATATTACAAACAAACTACGATACTAATTGCAAGCCACCCTAATTAAGCCAGATAAGAGTGGGTTCACGTCAATCGTACCGAGTGGGGTTCAAGCGACCCCTTATGTGCCAATCCGACACTTTAAGCCCCATCCGGGGTACAAAACCACAATACATGGTTCCGAGTATCTACAATGTAACGCCATGTCTTGGATTAACACATAAATTATGGAGGTATTAACACTAGCTATTGCTACTGGCTTCGTTCGCTTGCAGGTCGGAAAAAATTTCCATGGAACCCGATACCAAGATAAAAAGTATTATGTGCCTTAAGGACAGGACAGGCGGTCAACCCATCTGCCTAGCCTAGTTCCTGGGATCTTACCTAGTTAGTTAGTCCTAGGATCATGGAGACTTAAACCTTTTTTTTTAAATTATTATTAATCACCCGCGTAGTTCCCGTTCCCGTGAGAATACGGGGATAAAATAGCCTATGTTACTCGCTGATAATGTAGCTTTCCAATGGTGAAAGAATTTTTTATATCTGCACAGTAGTTTTTGAGTTTATTCATTACAAACATACACACACACATAAATACAAATTTTTCCTCTTTATAATATTAGTGTAGATAAAGAGTGGGGTGTAAGATATAAGCTGGAGAGTTTGTTGCGCCACTTCTTCCCAGCTAAAACACTGAGAAGTGGTGACGGGCGATTTTTTCGGGGACTGTCTTAATATAAGTTTCGACGTTATAAAGTTACATGCATTTGAATAAATACTTTTGATTTAGATTTAAAGATTTTAAATAACATGTATCAGTAACTGCGCCATATCTGTCCGTTTACTTAAACTATGAACGAATACACAGAAATGCATGGTTCGGGTTCATATTCGACAATTTCAATTTCATATTTTCGCACAGGCGTCCTTAATTTTTTTGTACCAAGTCGTGAGTTCGCGAGCAAATCTAAAACAGCCATTATCGTTAAATTTTTAACACCTCGATTGTTCAAAGGCTCAATTAAAAATTCTACAGGTTGACTAATTAGGGGTCGGACCCTCCCTTTCAATATAAATAGGTGTGACGTCACAGCGAACATTTGGAAATCTGTTAGATCAAAGTATTTCCAGATCAGTTGACAATTAAAGTGGCTTTAAGGAACAAGAAGGTACACGTACTAGTGCGTTGCTTCGAAGAACACGTTTCGACAACTGTATAATCTTATAGGGGTTGATTACCCTGTCATAATGATTACTAATGTTACAGATGTAACAGTCTGGATGTTTGTTTGTAAATAAAAAAATAAAAAAAATTAAAACACAGATAATAAAGATTGGTTATAATAAAATGCTTTCCATCTTGATAAAGCTTAGATTTCGATTTTAATCATGTGAAATCTTTGGCAAAAACTACTGATGATTTCATCATCATCATCATCATATCAGCCGAAAGACGTCCACTGCTGGACATAGGCCTTCCCCAAGTGTCGCTGCAGCAACCAGTCCTGTGCGTCTCGCATCCATCGGCTACCCGCAACCCTCACCAGGGTTATCGGTCCACCTTGTTGGGGGCCTTCCAACGCTGCGTCTCGTAATGATGATATAATACTACTTAATACTTTGACATCTGAATTTGATTCGATGGTACTTCTCTATATTCACCTACAAAACACCGGCTTAATAAATATAATTATTTTACGTCTGAACAAGATTGACTTATAAACGTCATGTGTTTTAACCAAATTACAAAATACATATCATTCATTTACGGCTAGACAAGTTTAAACGATACAACAAAACTCGATATATATTGCTGAACATTAAACATGTCCAACTATATAGTTAGACAGGTCTTATTGCTTTGCCTGTTCGCATGAGATAACAATACTGCCATGTAGTGGCAACATTCAAATTTCGCTAAGTAATATGATTTCAAATTCATACTAGAGGGATCATTTTCAAAATTAGGATTTTTTTTCTAGACATAACTAAGAAATAACACAGTTTCCATCACCCATCGCGAATATTGGGGAACTATGGCTGAAGTGTCGAAATGTAGCCGGAGAGAAGGGCAAAGATCGTCACTCGCTGGACGCCTGAAAGAAGACGTCACCGTCAAGGACGACCACGGTGAAGGTGGTGTGACGAGATCGCACACAAGAGGAGTCCAACAAGTACGACACATTAGGCTAGGAGTCACTGACAGCCCACTCTGCAGAGCCTGTATGGAGGAGGACGAGACAGCAGCACACCTGCTACTAAGCTGCCCGGTAGTCGCTGATTACAGGGCTAAGTACTTCGGTAACCCAGATACCCTCTGTGAGATAGTTGGTAACACCAAGGCGTTGCTAGCCTTCCTTTGGGAGCTGGGGTGGATCAAATGACACATTTGTCCCACCTGCACGCAAAATACGCGCTTAGTCGTGGAGTTGCGGAAATCAGCCCGAGTTACATACATAGGCTAGTAAAAGACGTAAGTTTCGTTAAAGACTACGAGTTTAATATAAATAGAATTTGCATACCTTAATGTTTATTAAAGCCAGCTTGGCTTTAATACACTGCTGGATTTTCCACAAAACCGCCTGTTTACCACCCAAAATTGAACAAACGCCAAACCATTTAAGAGCAATGACTCTTCGCCAAACATAATCCAAAACCGACTCAAAAACTCGTAAACTGATTACGAAACTCAAGAGCACTTTTGATCAATTACTTCTAAAGTCATTACGAAAATTATACTTCCACCCTCATTCTTCGACCTAAAAAAGTAAAACTCCCATCAAATGTACATAAAAGTTCACGATTCCAGTCAATAGAATATTTTCTGTGTAAAAGCCGAGTCGAGCGTTCTTCGGTACGATGGGAAGTGAATAGTGGACTGCTTCGAATCGAATGAAAGATATCGGGTGCTCTGTTGAATCGACTAGCATTGTGACAAATGCATTTTTTCCCCGTCCACACAAATGCTTCGGAATTTAATAATAGTTGAATGTGAAATATTGCTGGCACCGATTTTGTTGAGATTAATGGAAATTGAAGGAAAACTATTGGGTTACGTTTCATCAGATGAATGGCTGTAGGAGATAGAAAGATGGCTAAAAGATCCGGCCCGAAGACCAATGATCGACGTTCAGTTACGATAGAAATAAACTCATTTACAATTTAAACTATTAAGTGAAAATGATGGTATTTGAATCACTCAATATGACATCAAGTTGTGAACTATTAAAATAAAGTAGCGAAATTTGTACGGCAAAAAAGAACCGCAACACCATCTATCTTGTCAGCGACGAACTACCAATGAAATCCTGTATCGCGTAAGCAATGTTCTCCGTCCAATTTGAACAAATACAACAGTCCAAATATCAACCATCGGGCAGTTGCCTACCAGACACAACAACCGTCTGGTCAGAGGATCCTCCCATTTCAGTAGAGGTGTGCGGGACTTTACTCTCTGTACCACATACCCTCTATAACAGAATCTTATAAAGTGGCGCTGATGACCTAAGAAGGTCGTATTGTACAGTGGTTGACCGTACAATGGGCATGATTGTACACCATTTATAAGGATAAAGTTAGGAATAGTAGAGTAGTTTGTAACACGGTTCTTAGTTCTATCATTTATTTCAATTAAACCATTTACATTTTTGCTTTTGAATTGTCGAACGCTGCCCACTTGTAAGAGAATAAGACTCGTCCGGAGAGGTACCATTAGCTTTGTCTGTCTTTAAATGGTTTGAAAGGTAGGTACTGATGATTTATTAGCAGTAATTGAGCTCTTTGTGAAACAGAACTACGGTGAGCACCGAGACGCCTCAGCAACTACTGCTAGAGATGGTATTGTCAAAACTTTTCAAACAAACCAAGCGTGTCAGTGAGTGTCACCGTTTACTGATAGAAATTGACGATCTGTGACAAAACTGGCTATGGCTACGACTGCCTAAACTTGACTAATGGCGTCTCTAGCTGTTGTTCTAACTACTGTCTAGACGTGTTCCATTTTTGAACACTTTGGATCTTAGTTGGAAGTTACTGGCACGTAAGACTTTTGAAGTTTGTCTCTCGATAAAAGGCGTTTGAACAAGGCTTGGCTTGGACTAGTCCTACTTGGACACAACTGTTACAAGGTGTGACAAATTGTTGGAAGAAGTTAGCGCTTTACTCAAGATGGGCTTTTTGCCAGATTTGTCAAATATGATCATCTTTTTTGGTGTTTGTTTGAGGAGATATTCTTTACCTAGGTGGATGGAGAAAGCCTGAACGTAGGTTCATAATTAAACTTATTTCAAGCTTACCCTAAGCAATCCGTTTCGCTAGCACGATGTCTGGCTAGTATTGCTGCCTCGGAATTACCAATTTAATAAGAAGATAAGGAAAATTCTTTTACAAAATTTTTCTTTTTGTACTACATGTGTGGAATATAATAAAGAATGGAATAAGACCCAACAATATGATATTTGTATAAAAAATCCCAGCCCTTCCAAATAAAATTATTTACTTATCCAATTCGCCCTTTCTTTTCGCGCGAAACTCGGGCCATATCTTGGCTTGCTCAAATGTAATTTATACAAAAAGTAACATTACTAAAGCCCTAAAAAATCGTCTCTGACATTTCAATAAACATAGTGTTTTTATCTCTAGAATAAAACCCATTGTCCGTCTGTACTAGAGATGGACAAACTAGTTGAAAAAAACCGACTATTCAGCCACATTGACAGTCGGTAACTTGTCTGCGTGTAGTCTACAAAAGAAGACCGACTAGTCGGAACTCAACCAGAAAAGCCGAAAATAAGAAAAGTTAATCGCCAGTATTCATAATACGTATTATATTTTGAAGTTTTACAAGAACAGTAAATATTATTAGAGATGGACCAACAGACTAGTCGGGAAACTATTCGGCAACATTAATCATAGTCGACAACTATTCGGCATAATTGTAAGCCACTTGGACGCCGACGTGTCTTGTAGCCAACTAGTCGTCCAAATCCATAGTCGGCCCATCTCTAAGTCTGCAAACAGTGACTGAGATAACTCATGACAAAAATATATTTGTCACTGTCAGATGTCTCAGTATTCAAGACCTGAATAATGAACTTACGACAGCCGAACCTGATGAGACCGAATTAAAAAACTCCCTGGAGATTTTGAGTATCAGCTAAAATACGCCTAAGTAAATTATTGGGGCTTGCCGAGATTTCTTTGTCTGTTGAGAAGTACTAGGCAATACTTATCCCTATCCCGGCCTATGCCTATCCTTTTCATTGAACGGAGCCGTTTAATCAGCGGCCTAAATGACATCGAGCCAACGCGTCTAATGCAAAATTTAATGGCAGATGCTTAGGTCGTTCATAGATAGGGGTAACCGCGTAATAAAAATATGTGAGATATTTAATTTTGGGAATTCTAAACACAACTCAACTCAACTCAAAGCATTTATTGCAATTAAACCATTCCAGGCATTTTTGACTTGTCAAGGTCTGTCTGCCCAAAGAGATGAAGCTATTTGCACGTTCCAAAGCATAGATCTCAATGGAGAAGAACGTGCAAGAAACTCCACGGAAACTCTTTTAAATCAATGTTTTTTGCAATGATATGGTTACATCATTCGTGTGGAAATTATAATATACATATATGTGAGAACGATGTAGAAAGACTTGCAAGATCAAGCGTCCGAAGTAAAACAAAAGCAACAATTTAAGGAACAAATAATTGAAATAAATCGTGGCAGCTGAGGCATGACCAGTCCTAGATGACGGCGCTCGCATGTCACAGCTCGCTATGTCGCAGCTAGCTGGCTAAATCAGCCGTTTAATTGGCTGCCTATCCTTTTAATTGAACGGAGGCGTTTAAGCAGCGGCCTAAATGACATCGAGCCAACGCGTCTACTACAACATTTAATGATCGGGCTGGCAGATGCTTAGGTCGTTCACAGAATGGGATAACCGTGTTACAAAAATAAATGAAATATTTAATTTTGGGAATTCTAAATTCAAACAACAATCAATTTTAACATTCTAACCTCGACGACGGAGCCCCGACGCACGGGGCTTCTATTTCTTTTTACAAGGTTTAAAGGAACCTAACATGAATGGCATGACGGGAGCTACTGAACCTAAAGTATCTGTGTCGGGGTGCCCTAAGCTCCCTGTGCCGTATGTTCCGCTACTTGGCTAGGCAAATCATTAAAAGATATGGAATCGGGTAATTTTCCTAGCTGTTCAATTAAATGCCACTAAGGCCGCTGATTAAACGGCCCCGCGTAATGAAAAGTCTAGGCAGCCAATTAAATTGCAGATTAAGCTAGTTGTCTGCGACATCTCTACCGATAAAACGCGTTGCTATATTAAATTTTAAGGGATATCGGCGGATGTTACTACATGAGACACTATTAGAAACCCTTCAGGCTTTTTATCTCGGCTAGAGCACCTGTCTGTTGATAACATAAGCCGGGAGTACCTATGTTAGCTTAAAATAAATTTCGACTTTCACACGGGTGAAGTCGCTGGCAGAAGCTATAAAGCCCAGAAGCTCCAAATAAAGTGACATTCCATAAACGATAACGTTTGTTGAAAAATCACGGTTTTTTTTTCTTGGCACTCTGGTGAGCTGCCTGCTTTATACCGCCTTAAAACATAAGCAGTTAAAGAACTTTCTAAGACTTCAGTAGAACTATATTATACTCATCAAACAGTTTCATACACAAAACCACTTTTTAGGTACTTGTTCACATTTTAACTGTTCTGCATCTGCTCGACGTCCGTATGTGTCTACTGGGATCCAGCAGAATACCAGCGTCAGGTATATTTGCCTGGCACATGCTGAGCTGGATTCCCATTTGGTATGTGCTATTTAAGAAACACACACCGCACATTGGATTTTTGTTTTCAAGTCCAATATTTTTTATGTTGGTTAGGCACTTTAACACATATCACATTGCGATAAATTCTGTCTTTTTCATTTTTCATGTATATATTTTCTAGTATTATGATTTATGTCATTGGGCTTTTGTGTATTGTGTTTTCTGTTCTTGTACCAAATAAATGTTTTATCTATATATCATATTTTATACTAGATTTTGCCCGCGTGGAATAGGTACTTGGGGCAGGCATTTTTATTTTGAGATTATGAAGTTTAGTAAAGTTTCAGTAAATGCTACTGAACAGAGAAAGAATAAATAGATATACATAGATAGTTTAACAAATGTTCAACGTGATTCTTTAAATTGGTATAACCTTTTTTATTTATGAACCGATTGACATGAAACAAACACTGAAAGTTAAGTGAAGCTTACCACGATGTACTAGTAATACATCACACACATCGAAATCGGATAAGCCGTTTCTGAGATTAGCGTGCACAAACGCACAGACAAGCAGATAAACGGACAAAAATTCTAACAATCATTGTTTTGGGTGCTATTTGCGTTGATAAAGGTCCCAATAATATTTTTTCTCATATATCTTTCATGTACAGACAGCGATCCGTTACATTTTTATCATATGTGATTCTAGCTGTTCTTTAATAACAATAGCATTCTAAACCAGCTTGTGTTCACAGTATTAATTTAAAGCCTCCCGGTCGGGACTGACCCCAGTCACTCTAGGGAAATAAGATTTTTGCAGAACAAACTACTATGAGATAGTAATTAATTTAATACTATCTTACGTATCTCCAGGGAGAGGTCTGAGTAGTAAGAAAGGAGGAAAATGGTCGCAATTAAAGGACAGTTATAAGATACCTGTTTGTTGAAAGGTAGTTAGCTAATGTTTACTGTTTCGGCGCCAAGTTGTTTTGGGGAGGGTGCAACGGAATTGCATGGTTTAATTCCGGCAAGCCCGTTCCATCATCGGACCGCAAGACGTACGGCGATGCGCAACCGGTACATGGTGGACATCCCACCCACACGCACAAAACGTTTTGGGAACACATTCATTGTGCGTACAGCTAAGGAGTAGAATTTCCTGCCAGAGTCTGTGTTTAAGTCAAGAGTGTATAGGTTACTTCTAGGCAAGCGTGCTTCATCGTCGACCACATCATCCTTTACCAAATGCCTAACAATTGTTAAAAACATACTATATGACTTGCATTTTGGTATCTTGCCGATCAAGTTAATTTTAAGTTAAAAGCATTCACATCGTAGTCACAAACTGTCGAAAATAACTTCTTTGACATTTGATGATTTGTGGTGCTGGGATTCTATTGCGTCTTAAATTTGAACGCTTTTTGAGTACGAGAATTGGCGTACTGAAATGAAGCCCGGCTTTAAAAATAAATAGCTTGCTAACTATCTACACTTTTCTTGAGTAAAAAATGGACAAAAGACATAGCAATAAAAGCATTCGCGAAAAAGGTTAATCGAATCCGACTCAGCTGAGCAATTTTCATAAAAACATGCGGTATCTTCTCGTGTGACATACGTGTCTCAAGACGAAAGTCTTTAACGATTGAGTAGTGCACTGGCACTACTCAAACGTCATGATTACGATGGCATAGAATATAATAGAATAGAATATCATTTATTTGCCAAAAACATGGTATAAAGATGGTAATGTGAACAAAAATGTTTTGCTTAATAGATATAAGCGTGCATATATAGCACTGAATCGGTCACGCCCATTGAGCCTCATCCGAGGATTGTGACCAAAAGACCAAATAAGGCAATGGAACTGACATAGCCCGAAGAATTGCCGAACTTAGTATCAGAGCACATTGCTCGCAGAATCGATTGCCGAATGGTTCTACAGTGGAGACCGTGTACCAAAAGACTGACCCTGTAACGCGTTCAACCTTGTGTAGACACAAGGAGGACCGATGAAACGGAGAAGACCACAAGAGTCCGCTGGATGCCGATGAACACAGAACCAGTCAACGTGTTGACTTGGGAGAGGCCTATGGAATTATGGAATCCTTGGCTGCCGTTGATACCTCCAGAGACCTAAAATGTAAAATCTATGATGGTGGTACTTGAACCATTTTTTTTAGGTGCATTGATATATATATATATATATTGAGGGGAGAGATCAAAAAAGCATAATATCAGTCTTTCGATTGAAATGATGATGATGATCACGACTATATATTTGTGCTTCGAACTGTATAACAGATTCAGTTCTAGACTCCTTCATTTAACTCCCAAAACCACTATCAACCATACTTAAAACTACCACAAAACTCTTACCATCAGTGCACTTCCATCACAAAAAACGTTTTCATACAAAAACTCTACAAGCTCTGAAAAGGTAACAGTTTAGTGCACTCAGCTGAACAAAGGGGTAACTGGTTCAAGGGCAAAACTCGCGGGCTTTGATACTAACCACTGTGAAATAAAAGGTGCAACGGATCTGAATGAAACCTTGGCACTAGAAGGGTGGAACGAGAAGTATTTTTATTTTCATTGTAAGTATTTTATTTTCTTTTCTTTATTTTATTTTGGATATTTTTAGATATATATTAATGCATATTTTTTCATGCAAATTCTCTATTGCTCAGTACCTACCACTTCTTGGCTTGATTAATTCCTTACAAAGTGTCATTGCTTTCGATTTATAGGTTAAAACTAAAACACAGTGCTAAGTTCAGTAAGAGTCTGACACTCCCTTATGCTCCACCCAGAGCGGAAGAAGTAATTTAAGTACGGGAAGTACTACCTTAAAGAAAAATATATATATATATATATATTATATCAATATAAAAGTTATAAGAACAGGAAGAGCCAAGAAATGATAAACGGATTATATGAAATATGATATAACTAGAAAGAGATTGAAAGAGGTACTGAGACTATTGCTTATCGAAATAAACCAACATTTGTTATTCAACCTTCAATATACTTCTTAAATCACATTTTGGGCAACGTATGTAACGTTGCCCGAAATGTGATTTAAGCTATATAAACACAACCAGGAAAGACTTTATCCACCCCAAAATATACTTCCTCAACCCTATTTCTGACAACATTAAACACCAAAACACGAAAAACATCACAACAAAACCTTAATGACCAATCCAGAAGCATTTCATCCTCACAAAGGCACATAATTGTCTACAATTACACAGTTTCACACATTCCGCGACTCAAAGAGGCTCAAACGAGGCATTGTTCTCGCAAAACGTTTTTGTGCTCAGGCGAGGACATCAAGATGTTATCATCTTGACGAGAGCCAAACGGAAATGAATGGATCCGTCTTTATATGGAGTTTTTGGAGGGCTTCTTATATAAAATGGAAATGCAGAAGATCCATTACAAATTGTCTTAATTTGGTATGCAGAAAACCATTTTTTTACCATTACTATTTGTCAACTCTTCACATGGCTGGCCTTTTCTTTGGCCAACGAATCAGCATTGCTATTCGACGTGGCAATGCGGCCAGTGTTCTGGGCACTTTTCCCGTTGACAGCGATGTGGACGAATTTTTCGATGCCCTGTGAGTTCTTCCCCTTCCTTTTTTACTCCGCTTGTATATTTTCTACTAGCTTGTATATAGTATCTATAAGTTTTAATGCATTTGTAAATGTTGCCTGAAAGTTACACAGTATTTATTGATCATCTACTCGTCATGTTGAGTTGCGCTCGTGCGGCCGCTGCAGGTGCAGAAAATCTCAAACGGCACAAATGGAATGTGATAGCGATGTGCATGAAATTATTGTGATTCCTTTCCTGTTCTCTTTTATAATCCACTGTTCGAGGTCACCAACGTGTCCTACTATTTCATGCATAGCCTTAAGTGGTACTTCTTCTATAGCTTTACTACGTGTTAGAAGCTTTTCGACTGCGGCCTGAAATGTATTAATGTAGGTGATATCCGAATCTTATTTATTCTGCATGTTATATTATGCTTGTTTAGTCAAGAAAAACGTCTTGAAAGGAATGTGCCAGTGTTGCCCACCGAATTCAAATTGTTGTTTTTAGTTTGTTTGACGGCACGGTTGATGCAGTGGTTGAGCGATTGACTGCTGTGCTGCGTGTCGTGGGTTGGATTCCCGCACAGAACAAATATATGTATGGCCTACAGATAGTTCTTCCCCGTCTGTGACTGTGACTTTGTATGTTATATATTATACCGGATTGAATCACTATTTTACGAAATTGCATTTGAGGAATAATCGTGGCAACTTGGAGAATATATTGATGACTTTAATTATATTGTACCTACTTAGGAAAACATATAATTTTTACGGTCGCAAATATTTCGTTGCCAATACAACCAAATGTCGAAATACAAATTGCAAAAAAAAACATTGAATTTCGTAGGGTTCCCTTCCGCGTTTGCCATAAAGGATGACTTGCGAGAACAGTGACAACAAAAACGCATTTTTGGATTGAAATGTACGTAATATTTTAATGGCTAATATATTTCCCTTTTTTGTTTGAGAAGAAACAAATCTCTGGCATTCCGAAGACATGCAATTACTTTAAGAAAGGATACACTTCCTTGAGGATATTTTTTTGCGCAGTGCGAGTTCTGTTTGGCTCAACAGAGTATCAATATTTTTATGGTTTGGCGTTGGCCCGGATGTTTATGAGCTCAACGGTATTAACTTGTGACCTCGGCTTGCCCTTAACTTTGTTTTTTTTTTCTGGAAATCTAGAACTATTGGTAAAGAAAATCAATATTTGTTTAGGAAAATTCAACTGTTCAATAAATCAGTTCAGCCTTTTTCCCAAATAAAATTAGGGTCAGCTTCGAGTCTAATCGTATGTAGCTAAATAACAGCGTAACATGGAGTCTCATCTCAAATATTTTTGACATTAAGGCAACCGTTATCACTGACGACCTCACAAAAAAAAAATAGGTAAAGGGGCTATAAGTCAAGGCCGAAAGTAACACTTTTGATTGAGTATTTACGTATGATAGGTTTTGAATATAACCACAGACTACAATATAATATAAATATAACAATAATACAGGTAACCTGTCAAAAGTAACTTGATTAACGCCACAAGTGTGCTTTCCATTTCTACATAAAATTGTGTTTGCAGACAACTTAAATTATGTCTTTGACAGGGGCCTTGCCTAGGGCCCACTTCATTTCTTAATGGACATCACTTGATCGTTTTTCACGGAGGATTGTGCTATTCCATTAAAACTCAAACTCCTTTTTAAATAACAAATTAACCTATTAAGTGTAGGTCAGCACACACAAATTGCATTCTTATCCCCGCCCATCTTACGTCACTCAATAGAAAGCGATAATTATCAAATTTTGTTTCGTCCCGTCCTTTACAGGACGTTCACGCAAGGGACTCCGGTCTTTATGCCTCTTATCTTAATGACGTAATCAGTGTGACGTCACGTCACGACGTCGAAATAAATCATGTCATGTCTCGAGCCTGTAGTCGTAAATGGAAGAGAGTTGACGCGATTCGTTGAGCGTTAAATGTGTTGATGGTACTGTTTTGTTTTTTTTCACTTGCCTTTAAAAAGCTGTTTTTTTTTTGGAGAGCAGCGACGGAACTTTTTTCATTTAACCAAAAAGGTGGTACTCAGTAAGTAGTCTAAGATGTTTAGGCTTGGGTTTTCAATAGACACATAACTATTATATACTGAGGAAGTTGGAAAATGGCGGTTTGACAGTTTCACTATATAAAATGTGTCAAATCACCATATTTATCATTGTATTCATTATATTCCTCGAAAAAAAACTATTTAAAAAAAACCGTAATCAGCTTATTAAACACAGTACAACACGAGATTAATAAAAACAATATTTTTTATCTTTGGCCTAATTCTTGTATTGCTACAATAAACAATTTGCCGCTAAAAACTTAAATTTTTTCATAGAAATCATCAATACCTGAATCACTTACCGCCTTTCTTGAATAATTAAAAATCTCCTAAAATCTTATGAAAACTCTTGAGAGAAAAATGCTTACCTGAAACAAAGAAGAAAAAACATTTTAACATTCCATTTCCACATAAAACAATTTCCAAGCTCCTAGAAATAGGGTACGCACAGGGAAACCACAGACAAATCTAATACCTATATCTTTCTCGTAAATCGGTAGCACCATACAATAACTTCAGAACTTGGCAACGATCCAAACCGGTACATTCTCGTCTACAGTCAACTGCACGTCCATGTAACTGTTTGACCTTGGGCTGTAGCCAAAGTGACAACGATTTTGAATCGATAGTTATTACCTCTTTGGATAACCAAGGAATATCCAATTGGCTCCCTAATTGGATATTATTTACACCAAGAAACACTTTATAACTTCAAATGATATCAATTTCAGTTGCTTAAAAATCAATGAATAGTTAGTTAATTCACAACAAATAAATAAATTCACAGGTTGCTGGATCCCAGATTTTGTTTGGCCATACATAATCTCGTGGGACAATCGCGTTACACAGCTCATAAAAATATGTGAATTGATTGGTGGTACCAACTACGCAGTCCTCGAATTTGCCGCGCGTAGTGATACCTCACATTGTCCAATGTGTCCCTTGATCAGGGAAGTTTGGCGACCACTGTTGCCAGCTCTAGACAGAGTGACATTCTACCTCTATAAGCGATAACGCTTGCCATTGCCAAAAGTCATAAATGTTTAGGAGTCACATCATCATCATATCCACCGGTCCTGGGCATCTCGTATCCATTGGCTACCGCGACCCCGAAAAATTTAATTAAAACCCTCACAATCATTCCCTTTAATTTGACATATCACACTGTAAAGTCTTAAAAACTTTTTTTTTTATGTTTATTCCCCAAAAGTAACTCCGTTCTCAAAATTTACTTACAACGTAACACGTCCGTGTTCGGGTCACAGAAGTTTATTATTATGAGTACAAAATATCAGCAGAATCTGTCCTGTAGATTCGGAGAAAATCGGCTGTGACAGACGGATAGACAGACACCCGAGTGATCCTATGAGGGTTCCGTTTCTTACGGATGTTTGGAAACCTGAAAAATAGTCAGATGATGATAAAGAACAGTTTTCATTCTTGTAACTAGTGCATGCAGTTGACCGTACAATGTCCAGCTCATTCCTTTGCTTTGTAGCTCAATAATACAGGAGTTAGGACCGTTGGACGGTTGACTTGCTTCGTCAGTAAAGTCGAAATGTATCTTTGTTGGGTGATTGGTTTTGTGACCGAAAATTTTTAGTATGTCAAATCAAGTAGATATAAAGCTTGTCAGAAAAACTCTCATCGAACAAATCGTAGTTTTAGTACACCATTGTTTAGCAATGCATAGAAATATCGATGAAATTCGAAAGGGAGGATTTTCCTTTTGGATTTTTTCAATGTATTATTGCCTCCGAGTTAATGATTAAAGATTTTATTTTGAAAATCAATACTAACTTTATAAATGCAGAAGTATGGATGTTTGAATGGATGGATGGATGTATGTTTGTTACTCAGTCACGTCCGAAAGGCTGAACGGATCTTGATGAAATTTAGCACAGAGGAAGATTATAGTCTGGAATAACATATTTTTATTAAAATTATCCCAATAAACATACTCCCGGTATGTTTATTGGGATAATTTTCGACATTCACGCGGGTGGAGCCGCGGGCGACAGCTAGTAGGTTATGAATAACACGTTTACACGTCCATCGTTTGGTCAATTTAAACTAGTTGAAGCCGGTGTTTCGTTGTTGACTAACCTGGGAAGAAACACCGAAAAATCACAGAGGATAAAGTCTCTTTTAAAGTCCATACAGTGGTGGTACATGTAATAGTCAAATCGTATTGACCATTACATGTTTCCTGGGGAGTTTGTTGCGCCACTTCTTCACAGCTATAACGCTAGGAAGTGGTGACGGGCGGGCGTTTTGGGGGACTGTCTTTATGTCGACTTTTGACGTTCAAAAAGTGCTGGCTCTCAGCCTAATTTGAATAAGTAAATGACTTTTGATTTTGACGTGACAACGTCTAATAAATCGATGAACGCCGGCTGCACGCACGAAAAAGGATGACCCATTGTAACGTTACGCTCATTGTAACGTTACGATCATTTCATCAATGTTTTGTTATGACGTTGTCACGTTAAACTATCGTCCGTAAACCGACTTTACAGACAACCAATTTTTGTTTATTGATTTTGAAATGAGGACCATGTAGGTTAATATCTAAGACTAAGTATAGGTTAGCTGTAAAACATCCGAATAGACAGACGGACAGAACGAATTAATAAGATTTCTACTTTGCCATTTGACAACGTAACCATAAAAACATTGACTAGTCCCAAATCTGCTAACTAGGCCTAGTTTTAAGTACCTACTTAAAAAGCAATTCCGTAAACTTACCAGAACAAGTAAAACTTTGTTAGCTAAATAATTAATAAAATCCTATAATACCTACTCAAACATACAAGGACATACTTCACCAAGCTCTCTCAAGGGTGCCATAAAATAGAATAATGAACAAGAGTAATCTTCGTAGACATTAGATACCTCCATACATTACTTGAGGAACACCCTTTCTTGGGAGTTATCATAATAAATGATGGAACAAATTGTACAGGGCCCGGATGATAATATAATATTTATATCATTTCATATATTCGGACGGACGTTGTCCTGTCCGAACGTTTGCTTTGTGTATGACGATTTTTTTTTAAATCGATTGCAGCGCCACCTTCCGGATCCAATTGTGAATCTAACCTATTCTCTAATCCACTGGAACACACACAAAAAAAAAACATCAAAATCGGTCCAGTCGTTTAGGAGTACATATACATATTAAGTCTGAGAATCGGCTCCTATCTATTTTTCATGCCGCTAAGTGATAAGGGTTGTCCACCCCTAACATTTACTTTTCATTTTTTGGACAACATTTTAAGTTTTATTTGTTTTATAATGTGGCATAAAAATACATACAACCCTAAAGTTTCACCCTTCTATCACCAACCCGTATTTTTTTAATAACGATATTAGTACTTTAATTATTTTCTACTCTCGGCGGTCGATAATTGATCATTTACCACTCGATCAGTTAGCTAATGCTATCCTAGGCGACTATTTAATTTTTTGGTCTATTATAAGACATAGATACAAAAAAAACCGGCCAAGTGCGAGTCGAACTCTAACACGAAAGGATCCGTACCACAAACCGAAAAAAAACACGTCACTTGTATGGGAGCCTTCTTTAATTTTTAATTGAATTTAATATTTTTTATTTGTTGTTATAGCTGCATAAGAAATACACTCTGAAAATTTCAACTGTCTACCTATTACGATTCTTGAAGATCCGTTGGTACGGGTACGAAACCCTAAAAAGACAAAAACAACTAATGTAGTTCTTTTATAGTCTTATTATGTTTGCTGTATCATTAGGTCTTTGTAAATAAAATGTAATTAATATTTTCAAAATGTGACGTGTAGGATTTTTTTAATGTTTTTTTTCTAAACTCGCAGCACCTCATTCATTAAGAATAAACACTTTTCCATACCAGGACAAAAACCTTCTAAACTAATGTAATTTCCAAATGTTGCAGGCATCTAAGTTTCTTTAAACTGGCCCTAAAACTGTTTCTTTTACAAGAAAAGATCTTGGAACGTTAAAGCTAAGTGCCGCCACATTTTCAAGGCACCAGCAATCGTAAGCTGCAGTTGAATCTTTCATACATTTTGTGTCAAAGCTGCAATTTAGGCCACTGGCCCAGTTGCAGTATTTGTAGTCCGGCTGCAATGCCTCATAGTAGTGAACGGATATCTCTTTAATAAAAATCAATTTGGTCTTTGACTGAGTACTATCAAAAATCTACTCGGATGAGTATTCATTCGAATAGATTTTTGATAGGAACTTCGAAGGATGTTACTAAAATAGTACCTACGATTTGTGAAAAACAAAACGGTTTATAAAAAAAGTATTTACACGCTTCTCTAGTTATTGTTATATTGCCCGCGAAATTTCCCGTTCCCATGAATGTGGCTATCATATACAAAAAGAATTGTCTAAATCCGACTGGTAGTTCCAGAGATTAGCGCGTTCATACAAACAAACAAACTCTCACGCAAAACGTCGTTTGTACTTACTGTCACACACAAAATAATACAATCTGTGTTTACCATACATTTTAAAACGTTGAAAAAATCTTTTGATATTAATCGACGTCCATTTTTACTGCATATTGTCTTTTCTCTATGTATTGATTGAGACAAATACTTTATTTTAAAAAAAACGTGCAGTATTGTCGCATATACGAAAAGTCATTAGGTACTTGAAAATGGCTCGACCTATATACATATTGAAGATATTTTTGTTACAAAATGGTCACAAGACTTGTATAAAAGAAGGTTTTTGGAAAATCGAAGAAGAAAGAAATGATGAATTGACTTTTATAAATATATTCGCAGTAGCTACCTGGAGACAGGATTTTTAACTGAATAATATCCCAATTATTTACATCAAACTTATTTACCTACAAGCCAAACGCACTTTTTACCAACTCTCCTACCTGAACCCTTAGGGAAGACGTGATGTAATGTAATAATGACAAATGGTTCCGTACACGATGGTTATAATATTGATGAATGATCGTATAAAGTGACATGTTTACATCTAGGTACTGACGTGTGACATGACCTGTCACGCGATTTTGATCCCCAAACGGTTACGTAAAGGTATTAGGACACGCCCATTGAAATTAATTATAAAATGGTTGGTTGGCTTGGATGGCTCGATTATGTTAAGACAATTATTAGTTTGGTATTCAATGGGACCCATTATACAACCCAAACATACCTAAGTATGTTTGGGTTGTATAATGGGTCCCATTAAATACCAAACTAGACCAAGGCGATAATGGCGGGACGAGCTCGACTCCTACCGAAAAGACTGGCTGAAACTAAGAATGGAGTTGTGTGGAAAAAGGGGTAGGAGGCCTTTGCCTAGCACTGGGACAAAATAGGCTAGACAGATAAATAGACTTTATCCAAACTATGTACACAATAAGAGCTAAATTGGTTTGTCTGTAAGAGATAATCTGTGACAGTATTGATCCAATTACAAAAAGTATTTTACTAAAAGAAGGCTACACAATCTCTGAGGGTCATAATAGTTCTTTGAAATTCCTATGAAATTCCGGCCAATACTGGCCATTTCATATCAAAACAAGTTTTGTTTGGCTAAGAATTCTAATTTCAAATTAATGTTGGAATTCTTTTTTGAAAATTAGTCATTTGTTTATTATAAGCGTTATGTTTCATGACATGATTTGAATCTTTTTCATCATCATGGAAACGTTATAAATTCAAGTAATTATGGAATATTATCAACGACGTACCACCTGTTATTGGTTTGCCCGCTTTCGTTCTGGAAATTTCGACCTAATTTGAACCCAGAGGTGGTCCAAAAACTTTAGTCGACCATGACGAATTAAAGGCGATTGTGAAAGCTGATGATACTCAATCTACGGCTGAATTAGCAGCATTTTTCGGTGTTAGCGTCAAAGCAATTTTGGTCCATTTGCGTCAAATTGGCAAGATAATACAGCTTGACAAATGGGTGCCCCACGAATTCAATGATCGCCAGTTCGAAGTACGCGTCGAGACGTGCCTTGAACTACTCAACAGGCACACAAACGAAGGAATGTTCAACCGCATTGTTCCCTGTGACGAAAAATGGATTCTGTTTGACAATCGCAAGCGCTCAGTAAGTTGGTTGGATCTTGGTTTAGTACCTAAATAATGTCCTAAACGAAAACTAACCCCTAGAAAAGTGATGGTCACTGTTTGGTGGTCAAGCGCCGGTGTACTTCATCACAGCTTCTTACCAAACGGAAAGAGCATTATTGCAGATGTGTACCGTGAAGAACTGAACACAATGATGGAGAAGCTCGCACGTCTCCAACCAACTTTAGTCAATCGCTCGTCTCCGCTGCTCCTGCACGACCTCATAATGCACAGCAGACAGTCTCCAAGTTACAAGAGCTGGGGTTGAAAGCTCTCCGTCGTACGCCGTACTCACCAGACCTTGTGCCTACAGACTTTTACTTTTCCAGAATTTAGATAACTTCTTGTCGGGAAAAACATTCAATATCCGAGAGGCAGTACAAAATGCCTTTGAAGAATTTGTTGTCTGTGTGATTTCTTCAAGAAGAACATCAATAAACTGCCACTGCGTTGGCAAAGATGCGTCGATTACTTTGATTAATATACTTCTGGACACATCTATTGGCCCACCTTGTATTTTCAGTTTCGTTTGGTCCTAGCTAAAATTTTATATTAGGTCGAGCAAAAAGTTTTTATGCAGTTTTGAACCTGGCACATTCACAATTTCATTCAATAGTCTTTTTTTGAATTTCGAACACAGAATTTAAAGAAACAAAAGACAATTTGGAGCCTGTTTGTTGATATCAAACAATCGAATACTAAGAAAACTTGGTTTTATTGGTTTACTTGGATTTAATTCTTGAAAAAGTGATTGATATCTTTGGTTTTGCAACAAACATTACTTATTCTTAACATTAAGGTGAGGTTCTATCAATAATCTATGGATACTTCACCTGAAGTCGCCGCCCAAGCTGTGGCACTTATTCAGGCCGGACACAGCCAAAGAAACGTGAGTGCTCAACTTAATTTAAGTCGATCTGCGGTCCGAAATGTTTATCGGAGGTACCTAGAGACTGGCGGCTTTGTTCGTCGCCAAGGAAGGCCACGATCTCGGGTCACAACTGAAAGGCAGGATCGATTCATCGTGACGACCAGCTTGAGAAATCGTCACCTTACCTCCATTGAGATACAAAACCAACTTCGCGACTTCCACGGAGTATCTGTGAGCGCTCGAACTGTTCGGAGAAGGTTAAAAGAACGCGATATGGTACCACACAAGCCAGCTAATGGGCCCAAACTAACGCGAGCCCACCGAACAGCGCGCCTTCATTTCGCACGCAGTCATTTAAATTGGACACAGCAAGATTGGAGCCGTGTACTCTTTTCTGATGAGTCTAAAATTGTGTTACATGGCAATGATGGAAGGAAGAAGGTCTACCGACGTAAGGGAGAGCGTTTCGCACAATGCTGCTTTGAAGAGAGGGTTGCTTATGGCGGTGGCTCATGGACTGTCTGGGGCGGTATATCCGCGAGCGGCAAAACTCAACTTGAGGTTGTTACAGGACCACGGCTGCCAACATTAAATGCTGAAAGGTACATTCGTGAGTGCTTAGAACCTCACGTGATACCATACGCGGACTATGTGGGCCCAAATTTCCTTTTTATGCATGATAATGCAAGAGCCCATGCGGCCGGCATCGTCAGGGAATATCTTCGGGATGTGAACATCACAGTTATGGACTGGCCAGCCAGAAGCCCAGACATGAACCCCATTGAGCACATGTGGGACGAGCTAAAAAGACGTGTTAGGGCTCGTCAGCCAGTTGCCCAGACGATGCAGGAGTTGAAAACTGCCATAGAAGAGGAATGGGAGATGATCCCTCAAAATTGCATAGAGCGGTTGATAAACTCTATGCCTAATCGTATGAGAGCTGTGGTAGATGCCCATGGAGGCAACACGCGTTATTAAATTAAACCTTTATTTGATAAAACATGTTTTTTATTCAAAAATCAATTGCCTTTAACAAGGCGCATATCCGACTTGTTAGGCGTAGCTCCATGTCGTATGGTATTCTGAATTCAAATTTAAAACAATACGATCGAAAAAGATGGTAAAATGTATCAGGTTTAAAACTGCATCAACAGTTTTTGTTCAATCTAGCAATCATATTTCGGTAGGGGCCATCGAAACCTAAACTCTAAGGTGGGCCAATAGATGTGTCCAGAAGTGTA